>CM035231.1:82505590-83105590 GCA_020226215.1 Sindora glabra | reverse complement strand
AACTAGTCCATTGATATTTAACTTAAGTCATTCCACTACAGTAGGATCCCATATTTTCTCCCTAATTTGTTACATTTTAGGTATCTTCTGTTGCCCTTTAATTGCTCAAAAATCCATTACTTTACTCAAGTAGCATGTTTCAAATTAAATTCATGTTAGTTAGCTTTAAAGATTTATTTGTTTCTACTTAACCATAAGTTCCAATTAGCAAAGGCAAAAACTATAGCTCAAGACATGCTTAAATTACTACATGAATAAAAAGTAGTTAAATTATTGTATGAATTAGAAGTAGTTAAATCACATTTAAGCCAGGCAAGGATATCAACATGAAGAGTATTATGGAAAAACATAATTGCTGGAAGCAAAAACTAGACATTCATAGCAATATAACATTCTCAAAGGATATAAGAGATAGAATTTATGCTTGAATTGCAAAGGTTGCAACTTGGGAAGACATCTCAACCTCTCTTGATTAAAAAGTCTTTAGTGAGGTAATGATTTAAAATAGTTAGCCACACAAAAAATTAAATTTTTGGTAACATTAAAATTTTCTAAATCCATTTAAAATCTTTACTATCAACCACACAAGTTTTTGCTTTCAAAAAATTATGAACACTTTTAACAATGGATTGACCACACTTAGCCAGACCCTAAACTAACTTATTTGGTTGTCATGTTATACTAAAAGGAGTACTAAATATATAGGTCTTAATATTTTCAGGAAAATCAAAAGTGATAGCATTAAGATTCCAAGTTTCATCCACTAAGACATTACTAATTCTAAGTCTCAAATTAATTCTAGACAATGAACCATATATACTAGTCCATAGAGGTCTTAAATTTAACCAACAATGTCAATTTTTCCCCATTCCTAATAGCTCACTTAATTGCTACCCTTATAATATTAGCGCAAAAGTTTTAAGGGCTTTTCAATTTTATGAAAAAGTTCTATTAAGTTCAATAACATTCCTATCCCCAATAGGCAAGTGCTTTTTTCTTAAAACTTGGATCCACGTAACTTTACCATTTTTAATGAAATTCTAAGCTAATTTAGTTAGCATAGCCATATTTATTAATTCAAACTCCATGATCCTTAAGCCTCCCAAAAATTTTGGTTAAGTAATAATATTCCAATTGACAAGAGATAACATTTTATTTTCTAGATTTCCTCCTCATAAAAAATAACAAACTATTTGATCCAGCTTATAATCAATTCCTTTAGATGCTTTTGTACAAGCCATATGGTAAAAAGGTAGAGAAGAAAGGATATAATTCATTGAAGCAACTCTTCTTGACTTCGAAAGCCAATTAAATTGCTAATTATTAATTCTTTGCCTTAATTTATCCACCAAAAATTGAAGTTAGTTGCTTTATAAGTACTTTTAACAACAAGTCGTAGATATTTGCTAAAATTATCTTTATAAATAATACCAAGCTCATTACTAATTAGATCTTTTGCAAAATGTTTAGTATTTTGTGATAAGTGAATCCTATATTTCTTTAGATTCACTTTCAACACTTTTTCTATAGTCCTGTATTTTTTTAAGTTAGCTTTAGGAAAAAGAATCACATCATTAGCATAAAAGGGATGGAAAATCTAATACCTTATTTACTTGATTTTATAGGATCTTATCTCTTATTCATACAAGCAACTTTAATCATTAAATGTAATAATTCAAGACATAATATAAACAAAAATGAAGATAAATGATCTCCTTGTTTAATTATTTTAGAAGGATAGATTGGCCTTAATTTCCCTCCCTTATCCAAAATATGGTAGGAAACCCTCTGAAATCATAGTCATGATAATATTAACCCACTTCAAAGGAAAATAAAAAAATATCAAGACATCTCTTGTAAATCCCCACTTAAGAGAATCATAAGTTTTTTCTAAATCTAATTTTACAATCATGTTATCAATTTTAGCTTTGGATTTATTAATAGTATTTTTATTCTACACAAAAGCATCTTGAAAAGAGAAAAATTAAATTTTCTAACAGAAGCTCCAATCTAGTAATTAAAATTTTTTAGGCTATTTTTGAAACGATATTATAGAGGTTCATGGGCCTATAGGCATTATTGTTTCATGTATATTACCTTTAGGAATTAAACAAATTAAAGTCTCATTTAACTATTTAGGAATTTCTTTTATGAAAAAAATTTGATTAACACAATTACAAACTAAATTACTAACTTTGTTCCAAAATTTTCGAAAAGAAACCAAGATGAAGGCCATCAGGTCTAGAAGCTTTAGTAGCTTTCTAAGATTTTAAGGCCTCCCATATTTCCTATCTGTTAGGAGTAATTATTAAACTTCTCACACAATTTTCATCAATAAAAACTAGGCCTAGATGGCCTTAAATTACTGGTACATTGATTTGTTTTATATCTATCTTTAAAGGATTTCCAAATGTGTAATTGTATATTAATTCTCAAGCCATATCCATTCCCCCAATTCTTAGCCAAACAATCCTATTTTTCTTATGTCTAATAATGATTGATAAATGATTGGTGCAAGTATTGCAATCACTATCATTTATCTAATCCATTCTTGATTTTAAAGCTTACATTTTCTTCTTTCATCTTAATATCTACAAAACATCCTCTTGTAAAACCTTGTTTAGCTAATATAAAGATTCAGAAAGGGACTTTTGTAAAGTATTTTAAACATCTTTAATTTGAGCTAAAATCTCCTTTTTTTTTCTTTGAAAGACATTTCCAAACATATTTTTATTCCACTAGGAAACCTTTTTAGTAAAGTTATTAATAGCAAAATGAATAAAAGGTGAGAAAGCCCAAGCTTCAAACACTAGATTATATAGGTTCGGGAGAGATAGCTAGCAAGTTTCAAATCTAAACTATTTTTTTAACAAAACAAGTTGGTGATGAAAAAAGCACACTAAAATAGAATAACGATCATACATAATTCTAGGAAGATGGTACACATAAGCTTCTGGAAAAATAAAGTTCTAACTGGGATTGTTAAAGGCCCTATCTAGTTTTTCCAAGAGAAGATTATTTGTAGAACCTAAATTAGACTAGATAAAAGAAGGACCTAAAAATCCCAAATTGATAAAATTACAGTAATTTAAGTAGCTCTTGAACATGTTTACATGATGTAAATTTATTGAAATACCACTAAAATTCTCAAATTGACATATTACCTCATTAAAATCACCTATAACTAATGAAGGTATATTATGCACATTAGCTATAGCTTTTAAATTATTCCATAATATTTCCTATATCAATCTTGGGGTTAGTATATATACTTATTAACAACTAATTAAAGGATAAGGGATCTACCTAAAGTAATGCATGTATCTCTTAGTCTAACTTATTGATAACCTTTAGTGAAACTTCATTTGCATTCCAGAGTAGTCAAATCCCACTGTGTTGGTTATTTCCATATTGGTAAAAGGCAAGGATTAAGCAATTTCCCTAACCTTTTCTCCACCAATTCTTGTCTTAGTTAGAACAAGGATTTTAACTTTTTCTCTAGTAATGAATTTAGAAACTAGTCATTTAAAGTCTAAATGTTATACACACCTAATGTTCCATGCACCCATATTAAATTGTTCTAACTTTATATCTTCAACTGGACTATAAATTTGTAGTTCTAGATGAAAATCCATAATTATTTGCCTAAAGTATTCCCAATCATGCATTGCCATATTCTTAATTTGAATTAGATAATTCTTGCACTATAGATTGAAATGGAACACATGTATTTTTGGCTTTCCTCCCCTAAAAGTCATTTTGATCTCTACATTCACTTGGTGTTATTAAGAAAGCATAATTTATTATCATTGTTTCCTAAATGCTATGTTAAATGCATTCAAGGGAGATAACACTGATGGTGGTTTAGTCTTTCTTAGTAGATTAAGATTGATTTGCATATAATTCTAATTTGTAACACTGTCTATATGCATTATCATCAAAGGAATTTGCATTTTTGCCTTCATCATTTTGAAGAGGTATAGATTTACGCCTCTTGAAAAATGTTTGAATTACTTTATGTTCTTCCATGCTTGAAGCATCTTTAGTTTAATTATACCCATCACATATGTTAGATCTATCGAGATCTATTTCATCAATTCCTTGCTAAGCCCATAAATCTTGTTAATTGAGTACACCTACACTATCTTGTTATTAAATGACAAGTTAATTTCTAACTCTGAGCTTGATGAGGCAGAGATATGAATTGTCGTGATTAGGGTTCAAAGAATCTATTTTTGTTAAGAAAAGTAAAAGAGAAGCTATAGTCTTTTATTGAAAATGCTCAATGTCTATTTGATATTTTAGGTAAACTTGAAATAAGTTATTACAAGCTAGGTTCTTATTTGCATTCTTACTTAGGACTACTTGAGAGTCCATATTGAGGCTTTTGACACCTTTTTTCCCTTTTGTATAGTTTTTAATTAGGCCACCATTCTATTGGACTTAACCCCCCGTTAGCTTTATCTATTGTTTTAATAGTAAATGAACTAGCCATCTTACTAACTTTCTTTATATTCTCCATATAGAGTTTTCTTAAAGTTTTATTTCTCATGTTTTTACAAGAATCCAGGGCTTATAAAGGTCTTGTTGCTAGCTAGAGCTTTAAGGTTCTACACCGTTAGGCTTTATCATTACATTTTCTCATGGAGACAATTTAGTCTCCTTTAAGGCAGATTATTGAGAAAAAGACTCCCTTCTAGAGATTTCTCCATCATAAGGACAAAGTAACTCTCTCTTCCTAATTATTTTATACGTTTCACACTATTATAAATACATATCTTAATTCTTGATATCTCAATTTCTGATTTCTCAATCAAACTCAATTTGCACAACAAATATTCATTCTTTCTCTCTTCGATCTCATTCCTAAAATTTTTATTTTTCTACAAATATTGAAGATTGAAAATGAAGGTAATACATAAAGTTATAAAGCATTGAAATTTTCACTTACAAAGAAATATTGGTGACACTCTTAAATAATTTTTAATCTCTACTTATATTTTTATATATTTTTAATTAAGTTTTGTATATTTTAATTTTTATAGTATTTTAGTTAATTATTAATCTTGTTAAATTTAAATTAGTAATTTCATTTTTATATTATTAATAAATTTTAATTATAGATTTAAATAATCCTAATAATATGTAAAATTATTTTGATAATTAAATTTTTTTTAAAAATATATCTACTAATTTTCTAAATAATAATTTTATAAATATTCCTTGAAATATACCTGAATTTACATCATTTCCTCTTCCTTCTTAACATCCATCTTCACAACGTGCTCATAGTCATAAAAATATCAATACTCCTGCATCCTCATCTAATTTAACAAAAAGATTAAAAAATTCTAAAGTATGAAATTATTTTGATCTAAAAAATGTATATGGTACAGTTAAAGTATTTTGCAGATATTATCCAAAAAATTATAATTATGATAGTTATAGTGGTACTAGTACAATAATACATCATTATTCTTCTAAGTATGTAAATATTGTAAATATTTCAAGTGAAAATTCTAACATGCCTAGTCAAAATAGTTGTTAGTATGAATTATGTAAATAAATTTATCATACTGAAATACCTTTTAGTATAGCTAGTTTTTCAAAATTAAATGCCCTTCTTCAACACTTTAATCATCAATAACGTGGTATGAGTAGGAATATTAGTATAAATAAATTGAATAAAATTTTTAAAGAACAAAAAATGAGCTTAACTAAATTCTTTTTCAAAATTCAAAAATAGAATTGTACTTACATATGATATTTGGATATCACTATCTTAAATGGGCTATATTTGTGTAACTGCCTATTATATTAATGATAATTTTATTTTACATAAAAAATTATTTATTTTAAATCAATTCCACCACCACCACATATGCATCTACTATTGTTTATTATATAAAAAATACTTGTAATGACCACATAATATTGGATAAAATATTTTCAATTACTTTTGATAATACATCTCCTACTACTAATGCTATTAGAATTTTAATTCCAACTATAAATCCTATTCTTGATGCTCAATTTTTTCATCTTAGATGGGCATTCCATATTTTAAATTTAGTTGTTCAAGATGTATTAAAAGTTATTTCTATACTTATACAAAATCTTAAAAATATAATTTTATATATCAAATCATTACCAATTAGGAAGCATGATTGAAAATAATTATATATTCAAATATCTAAGAAACCTAAGACACCTCCACAAGATGTTTCTACATGATAGAATTCTAATTTTAAAATATTGAAATTTTATTTAAAGTATAAAGATGTCATGTATTCTTTTTATTCAATGAAAATTCAAGTTAATCATTACCTTGAAAATATTGAATGGGAGAGTGCACAAATTTACTTACAATTTTTATAAATATTTTATAAAGCAACTAATCTTTTATCTAGTTTTTATTATCTCACATCTCACTCAATACTTGATATTTTACTTAATTATAGTTATGCATTTTTAAAATTTGGAAGTATTAATGAATTTGAAATTATTATTAATGAATGTTTACCAAAATGGAATAAATACTTTAGAAATATTTCTCATTTATATGTTATAGCAGCAATTATGGATCCTAAAGTAAAATAAGAAAAAGTGAAAAAATTGCTACAAAAGTACCATGAAAATATGCAATATGAATCTAACTTAAAATTTTATATGAATGACATAAATAATTTACTATTAGAAATATTTCAAATATATAACAATAAATTTAGTTCTTCGCATTCATATATGGATTCCTCAGCTTCTTAAAAAATGAGTATCCTATTTCGTAAAGAATATGATGACTTGTTAAATTTAACTGATGATATTTTATCAATCAACAATAAGTTAAATTTTTATTTATTTACATCTATTATAATTAATATGCCAAAATTTACCATTTTAGAATGGTAAAAAGCACAAATGACACAATATCTTATATTTTCTTTTATAGCACGTAATATACTAACCCCTCCAATGTCTTCAGTAGCATCAAAAAGTGCATTTTTTTAATGCGCAAAATTTAGATAACAAGCGTTTATTTATGAATGATCAAAATTTAGATATGGCTATTTGTTTAAAATATTAGTTTAATGCCAAATATAGACAACAAAATAATTTGCAAGAAAATGGATTATCATGTGGTGAAGGAGATAATCAGAAATAGAAATACATTTATCTATTATAAATTTAAATAGTAAAATATTTGTACCCATTTTATTTAATAGTCTAGGTTTCATGATTTTTACCTTTCTTAATGGGAGTTTTTCATATTAAAAATTGTTATTCTTAATTTATTTTTTTATTATTTTTAGTTCTATTAAACAATAATAATAATAATTTTTAAGTAATAATAAAAAATATAATTATATTTTATAATAATAAGACTAATTATAATAATAATCATAAGAAAGAATTTTAATCTAAAATTTAAAATTTTTTACTACTAATTAATCACCTAAAATTTTTAATATATAATTTTGGTTACAAGTTTTATTAATGGGGATTTTTTGAGTACTTTTAGGTACTCTTATATTAACAGAAAAAAATAAGCGACACATATATACTTAAAATTTGTAATTAATTACTATTTTAGTTACTCTTATCATATTTTACATAAATTAAAACTTTGATATGAAATGTATTTATTTCAAATTTTATTATTTATAATCCAGATATTAATATATATATCTCTAAATAATAGAATACAAAATATATTTTATTTTTTACTGTAAATATAATTTAAATAATTTTAAGATCAATTTAATTAAATTACTTAACTATATATTTTATTTTTAATCATTGTTACTTTTTATATGTGATGCATTATTTTTATTATTTTATTTACCTAATTATATTTTTCTATATGTTCATTCCTATTGTATATATTTTAGTTACTAATATTATTATATAGTGTGTATATATTACATGATATATTTTATTTTTTTATAAATTATATAAATAAATAAATTATTTATAATTCTAATACTAATATCACTAGGTAGTATAGATATAATATAACATAATTTACTTTTATTATAAAATTAGTTTAAATAAGTTAAATATTTAATATAAAATGTATAGATTAAACTAATTATTCTATTTTTTAATAAACATATTTGAAAATTTAAATTAAAATTTATTTACTTAAATTTTATTAATATTTTTTAATATCAATCTTTTAAGTATTATATTTGAAATTAAACATACATCAATTGAAATTTTATTAAAATTTTACAACTCATAGATATTATTTTTATTTACTTCATTACATTTTTTTTCTATATAGTCACTCCATTTACTTACCATTTATGTGCTAATATCATTAAATAATATAAGTATAATATAATATATTTTATTTTTATTATAAAAATATTTTATGTAATTTTAACCTTTAATATTAAACTAGTTAATTGAATTAATTAATTCAATGTTCCATTTTTAAGTAAAAAATATTTGAAATTTAAAATTAAAATTATTTATTTATTTAAATTTTATTGACATCAATTTTAAATAGTATATTTCAAATTGAATATATATTAATTAAAATTTTATCAAAATTTATAGCTCGCTCTAAATATATAAAATGTTAAAAAATTTATTATTTGCAAAAGCAAATGTAAGATAGAATAAACCAAATTTAAAAATTTTTATAATATATTTTTTATTTCATATACGATAAATTAATTCCTTCGAAAAAATATTTGAAACACATTGTCTGTAGACATTTTATCTTTTTGTTTTGGGTAATTTTTGCTAGTATTTCTAACCAAAGGTTTTAGTTAGACCAACTTCTCAGGTGAAGAGATTAAAAATTAAAATAACATGATTAAGGCAAATCAATTTCAAGACCATACTTCAAAGAACAAAAGGTAGAAGAGATAAATTACCATTTTATTCTCGTTCTTCATTTATTGTTTTTTGAAGGTAAATAACTTTCATGATAAATGGTCAAGATGCATTTCATGCATCTAAAATGGCTGGGATTAAATATTATTATGGTACCCAAAATTTTGCAATGAGTACTAGAGAAATCCGCTTTATTAATTATTATATCTTAAATTTAAACTTCATTTATTTAAATTAAATGCAATTTTATAAATAATTTTTATAAGTAATTAAATTATTTTTAGTCAATATTTTCTTTTACACATTAAACGTGACGAGATTTTAATTTAAAATTTTAATATATTGAAAAGTTACTCTTATATCATAAGAAATTAGGAATAAAATTATATTAATATTTAAAAATTTTCTTACTTTATTTTTAAAAGAATTTATATTTAATCTCTTTAAAATTTTAAAAAGATATATTTTTATTTCAATTATTTCAATAAATTTATCTTAATTTTATCTTTTTAATAAAATTTTAAGTGATAATAATAAAATGATTATATTTGATAATAATAATAGATTTTAATTAATTAATTATGTAAAATTAATAATAAATAAATAACTAATATGATAATAATAAAATACAATAAATTATTAAAACCCGTCTGATAAATGTCGAACTAGGACTAGGATTGGTACTATAGAAATCTGACTTAAACATAACTTGATAAAAAAAGTAACTCAGCTTGGAACTGACCTAATGTACAATTTTTATCCATTAAGTTAGTCCGATAAGGTTAGGTTAGCTCGTTTTAACAAGTCTGCATATTGCTTTGTGATTACTTTGAAGTGCTTAATATTGTAAGTATTGCCTATCATTTTTTGAAAACTTAAATATTAAATGCTTGGTTAGATAGCTTATTCTCAAGTATTAAGAATTTAAATGCCTCACATTCCATAAAGTAAGTTTGTCGAACCATGACATTTTAGTATTAAAGCATGGTTTTAACCATATTTTTTCTTTATTCCACTGCACCTTTTTGAGTCACCAATGATATTGAAGAAAATAACTTAATCTAAACATTTGATGCTACTAGGAACGCACTTAGGAATCTCAAAGAATATGCTAATATTGTAAAAGGAATGCAGAATGATGAAATCCTCATACTCTTTTATAGGGATAAAAACTAGGATGCATTTGGGTAATGAGTTAAGATTCTTGAAGCTAGATTGAGGATTTAATGCATAAGGAGTAGTGCAACTCTATAAGTTGGTGAGCAACTTATTACTATCAAAAACACTTAACAAGAATTGGAGGATGCTCTGAAAGGCATAACTAATTAGGTGAATGATGCTGTAATGACTTTTCAAATTGAGATGAGCGACCTGTAAGCCTTTATGGAAGTAATAATGATAGCAATAGGCAATAGTCCTCAAGATGGTAATGCCATAAAACGAAAAAGAAAACTGAAAATACTTGAACTAAAGCCATAGATAGGTGAGAGGGATGCACAATAGCTAAATTTCTATTTAAATTTGATCAATACTTTCAAAGTACAAGCATAAAGCCAAAGAAAGCTAATTAAATCATACTACTATGTTTCTTGTAAAAAATGCTAAAGCCTAATGGAGGACTAAGTATTCAAAGATTTATGAAGGAATGTGTTAAATCCACATCTGAAAATAATTAAAACAAGAGTTAAAGGTACATTGTTGCCTCAAGAATGTATATTATCTAGCAAAGCACAAATTAAAAGAGCTATAATGGATAGAATATATGCAAAACTTTATGAATGCAAAATTATGTGAAGATATTCACACCGATTATATTGAATGTAAAGGATATGACTAAGAAAGATAAGCACTTCTACTTTATTAATGGTCTGTCATGCAAAGTTATTATAAAGTTTTAAAGGAAAATAATTCAAAACCTTTTAGTAGCAATGACAACTCTTGAGTGCTTGTTTGACTATGACTTCCTAAATCTCAAGTCTCTTAAAGGAAGCGTGCCTAATACTAGTAGGGGTGTTGAACAGTCTAACAAGATTGGCAAACCCAAAAGTAAAGGAAAGGGCCAAATAACCTTTACCTACATGATAAATATTTGTATTATCATAGGCATTTAAGAATAAAGAAAAGTCAAAGGCTTTAGCCTATTTCCTATGTTGTGGATCATATAAAGTGGTACAGTGTTCTCAAAAAGCTATCTTGAATCTCTTGCAAGCCAAAACCCAAAAAAAAAGAAAAGAATTAAGAAACAACAATGGTGTGCCTAAAAGCTCGAATAGAAAGGTAAGTCCTAAACTTAAATTAATACAATCTGATTCTTAGGGCCTTGATGAAAAAAATATTTATTATTTTATTTCCTCTTCCTTCATGTTTCTTAATAAGTTACACATGCTTAATTTCACAAAATTAACCTTATTTTATAATTTAGGGTTAGTTTTATAATATTCTAGATTTACTCGATTAATACTGAATTTTAATACTATTTCTATTTTTTAGCTATATTTTGGGTTACGAATGTCAAATCAAGATGATCTTTATACCACTAAAGATTTTAAAGACACATAATTTTGGTATTTTGGTTAAAGCCCAGTTCAAACTCCTTCAAGCCCTTCTTTAGCCAAGAAACTGAAGCTCTGTTTTTATCCTAACTAAATTAACTTCAATTTTTAGGACATATCTGGAGCTACAAAAATTCAATTAACATAGCCCATCTCTATAACTTTATGCTTATGGGTTACCCAAATTACATTGTTTTAGTAGTCCTATACTGGTTAGAAATCAAACCTGTGGAAATTCACTATAATAACTCCTAGAATTAATTGATTTGTAAAAATAGGTTTTAAGCTTCTAAAAATTAGGAAGGTCCCATTCTTGTAATACTAACACACATATAATTCAAGTCCAATGGGGTTTTAGGTTAATAAGATCAAATAAAAAGGATAAAACTCATTAGATACAACAAGCTTTTATACATTCAGCAGACAATTTTTCTCCTCTTTTTCTAACTCTTATGTTCTCTATCCATGAAAAGTTAAATTTGGAGTTAATTTAAAGAGTTTGAGAGTCTCCTATATTGGATTATGAGATTATAATTTGTAATGATGACTTTATTTAATTAACTTTCCTTTTTCCCTTATTACTTATGCTAATTTCTTGAAATTTACTTATGTTAGATGTTAATTTAGTATAATTGGTGTTCATCTTAGTGATTTTTTATATTTGCTATTTTAATATCGAATTGTAGTTGGTAAATCACAGTTTCACATTTAGAGACAAAAGGTTAGGGGATTAATTTGGATGTTTCTAATTTAATTTTTCAAATTAACCAAATTCTATCTTTATTAATTTCAATTTAACTTAGGAATTATGGTGATTGTTTAATTCAACTAATCTTAATTGATCAAATCCTTGATAGTTATCTAACATAGAGTTCATGAATTATTATAGAAGTTCCAGGTAATTTAAGATTAAAAGATTAATTAGAAAAGTCAAATCTTAATTGATCATGATTAATTCAAACTAGAGCTTTCAATTCCTTGAATTAGTTGTTTCATTACATTAGTTTTCTTCCTTACTATTTACTTTGTATTTTGTTTTGTTTAAATACATTTATTTTAATTTCAAATCACAAAACCCCTTAATTTTACGTTCTGTATAATTCAATTACTATCTACTATTGTATTCTACATTCTTTCTAACATTTTTTCTGGTTTGTATTTGTATTCTGTTTGCATTCATTTTTTATATTTTTAATGCATAATAAATTAGGAAATTATGTAAACATTATTCACAATTCAATTTAGAGAAAATAATTTAAGGGATCACAAGGGTATGACCCAGTTTGCTTCACTATACTACATTATTTTAAGGAAACGAGTAATAAACTAATTTTAGTACATTACAACGTGTAAATCAAGCCTTAAGAGTAGCCAATGACTAACATGGCAAGGGTAGATCCTTTTTCGCTATCGAGATCTATTCATGCAAAGAGTTGTACAGGTCCACTAATACTAGCTCACATAATAAGCAAGTAAGATAGTGGAAGTAGTGAGAAAGGAATTCTTTGCATAAGTTTCGTCAAAAGTGATAAGCAAGCAAATCCTTTCAAGAAAGAGGTTATGAAAATGCTAAAAGGTATAGATTTGTGTTTGAAGTGCAATAGCCTAATGTATAGAATTTTCTTTTGTTATAATTACTCTTTACATGCAAAGAATCACTTAGGTGTAAGTTTTTACTTGCAACAATGTCAAATGACTCACACAACTTTAAAAATGTTAGAGCTTAGTCATAAAAGCAACTTATTACAATGCTTTGAGTACATAAGCATGTGTAAGCTAGAACAAGAGTGTGAATGGCACATTGTTTAACCCTATTAGTTATGGTAAGAAGATACCAAGTGGGTGTTAAACTTGAGTTTAGGTGGAAAGGTGATTTGCTCAAGTAGTAAATCCATAATGAAGTGTTAAAAACTAGTTAAAGCTAGCACAAGTGAACTTTTGAATAAGGTTATAGGACTTTTGCATAAATAAAATATAAGTCTTGGCTTCCACATTTGTAATGTGACATTAGATATAAGACATTTGGATAGGTACAACTCGCACAACAACTATAAAGATAATAAGCTCAAGAGTTGTGGAGGCAACTTAACAAACTTTATGGAGGTAGAGAAGTTTATCATCATCAATAGCAAGTTTAGAGAGGTAAACATGAAGATTGGAGAGAGTAAGTAAAAGCTTTTTAGAAGTAGTGTCAAACTAAGGTATTTAAAACAAGTTTTAGTGAAAAGCAAATAGAAAAGCCAAGAAGAAGTTAAAAAAGAAAAAGAGCTCAAAGAAGCAAGCTAAAGATTCTTGTAAAGCTTCTAAATTGTATGATCAACAAGGCCATCAACAATTTCAAGTAGGGGAGAATGTCACAAGTCAACTTTGCAACCTAGTTTAGCACTTTTCCCAAAAATCAAGCATTATATGAAAAATATATGGCACACATTTAGGAGTAATTCAATCTAACTTGTATGCAATTTTTCCTAATTTTAGGGTATCTATATAATTTTGACTAAGATAACTTATTCAATGGGAGTGGCTAACTACATGATTGCGATTCTTAGATTTTTATCTTCGCATTAATATATTATAGCATATTAGATCCTTCCCGAACTTTAAAAAAGTGCCTTATATTAGCTTGTAAAAAGTTTATTTACTCTTACCAACAAGACTTTAACTTAAAATTCTTTTTAGTGCCTCAATATCTTGATAGTCACTTAATATTAGTTTAAAAGGCAAAGTGTGTAACTTGATAACCTCCCTACACACTCTAAATTATATAATGAGACATATTATGAATAAAAGGAATAACCCTTTTCTACTAAAATTAATTTACAATTTTGTTCGCTTTTAATCCAATTTACCTGCATTAGTCAAATGCTCATCATTGCTTATATATGTGTTTATATGATTGGTTGCTTGTTGCTATATGCCTTATGTTGTCTTATGATTGCCTTGATGTGCTTAATATTGTAAGTGTTATTTGTCGCTTTTAAAAATTCAAATAATAAATAATTAATTGGTTAGCTTACTCATGTACTTAATAGTCTAAGCACCTAAGTTATTAGGCCGTGATACTTCAAAAGAAATAGCATAATTTTATAAATAAAAAAATTTAAAACTTCTATAAGATATATGCAAAAAAATTTCATTAAATTTTTATTTTCTAAATAAAATTATACAAGTATTTAAGAATATAAAGGACAATTTTTTTGTAAAATCTTACAACATAAAACCACTATGCTTCAACCTAAAAATATTTAAGTTTTACAAATAAATTATGAACTTTTATAACAAATCTTACCCAAAAAAATAAAATAAAATTTTATTAAAAAAATTGATAAAGTTGTATCCATGACTAAAATAGGTCTCCAATTTCAAGAATTGTTCCTGGACACGATTGATTTCTATGAAAATTTGGTAATTGACAGAAAATCTTCTTTAATATATTTGTAATATGAAAGTGTACCACCAAAATAAAGAACTTAATTTTTTTCACTTGTGTAGAATTGCACAAACAAACAAATCCTTATCCTTTATTTTGGTAGTGGATCGGTACACCATAGATTTTTCTTTGTAATATACCACGCCTCACTCTTCCTTGATGTTTACTTCATACAAATATTAATACAAAAATAAATAACAATGCTTTTAGGGATTGAAACATCAATCAAATATTAAAAAAATTGTGCGCTTTTGATCAATTCTAGTTATGCTGTATAGTGCTTGATTTTCAAAGTCATACATTTTTATAAATTTTAATATTCTCAAAACTTAATTCTTAAAAAGTTGACATTACCATATTTAATTCAATTAAAAATATTCCTATAAATATTACAATATTATATTTTGATTAATTTATATATTTTTAAAAATATTATTAAATTAAATATTTTTATAAAAAATTAAAAAATACTTTTATAAAAAATTAAATAATCAATGATAATAATTAACTACAGTGGATGCTAACAATTAGTTGTGGCAACAATAGATGGTTGCCCCATAATAGGTTGTAGTGATGATAAATGGTTGCCCCATAATAAGTGATGGTAATCATTAATCATTAGCAACAATAATTGCCAACAATAATCATTAGTAATGGTTTAAAGCTAACATTGGACAATGGCAACAGATGATGATCAATAATAAATGTTAATGGTTGATGATCATCAATAATAAATAATAATAAACAATACTTAATGACAACAAATAATAATTGATAATAGATAATAATAGACGATAATTACAAATGATGGATGATAATTAATAATAATAAATAATAATAAATAATTGTCAACAATAATTAATGATAAACTAAAATAATAATTAATACTACAAGAATATAGAATACTCATTTCTCATATGAAAATATTTTATAAAAACATCATGCTAAAAATATTTTTAAAAATATGAACATTTCTAAAAATATTTTTTTAAAATTTGATTTAAACATGAAAATTTAACATTTCCAAATACGTAAGAAAGATTCTACAAATTAAAAGTCAACTCAAAAAAAGAAAAATTCACGGAATTTAGGATTTTACTGGATTTTCTATATCTACTTCCACCCAACGCACTAAATGGACCTGAATTAAAAGAAAAGGAGAGATCCAAATTTGTGAAAAAAATAAAGGCATGGAGGAAGACGATTCCAATGGAAATAGGAGAATCAATCCATCCACTCGGACACTATCCAAATAGTTCCTCCTCTCCGCTCAAGAGTCCTGATAATTCCTCCTCCACACTCAATTCCCATTACATACAACAGTATTTCAAATTTTACTGAATATTTTGTTGGTCTATTTCTTTCCAATGTAATAAGAAATCTGACAGATCCATATTTCACAAAAAAGGCGTAGGGGGATGACGATTCCCATCAGAAGTGGACATTCAATCCACTTGGACACTATCCAAATAGTTCCCCCTTCCCACTCGTGTCCTGAGGTTTTTAATATATATCTTAATCATAATTCAATTCAAAGATGGCTCTCGCAATACTCTGGGCAAAGGCAATCACATTTGCCACCTGAACTAATCAATATAAACACAATGATGAACTCATAGCTGCCAGGTTAAACTTCCATTCAGAAAAGGAAAAAACAGATAATGTATTCAAATGGTTTATTCCTGAGTAAACTACCCGGTCCAAGCCAACCAAACATAAAAAGCTTCCCCCGGAGTCAATGTCGCCCAAAGTTATTGAACATTAAGTTCCTTCCAGATGTGTGAGAAGGTCCAAAAAATGTATTTCTTCTCCTAACTCCTGAAAATTTTTCCGGTTATTACCATGTCAAATACCGTTTAAACCAAATTCCAACATACTCTATCAGTAAACATTCTCTGGTTAGGGTTTTTTTCTGCTTGCTAGTGGAAAATACAAATTTCAACAAAACTTAGTCTAATCAGAGAACTAACGAAGATTTGGAGAATTTCAGGACTAAAATGACAAGATCAAGCCGCTGCAGCCATAGGCACAGATCTGTAGCAGGCTCTTTTTGCAGCTCGAACAATATCCTCAACCTGCACAGCCATGGATCAGTAAGAAACCAAACTCTTTTCATGAGATAACAAAAACCCCATAAAATGCAGAAACCATTGCCTCAGGCTTATTCCACCTGTCTAAAATAGCAATACTTTCTAGCATCAATATGCACAAGTCTTCAAGATCGGCAGCAATTTCTATATATATATATATATATATATATATATATATATATATATATATATATATATACCTTTCTATTATATATATATATATAGCGCGAGGTTAGAAGTATTCTTGCTAGGGGCGCGCTAGCGCTTTAATAATAGAAAGGTATATATATATATATATAATTCAGATGCATTACCTGTGGGACAGCCATTCTCTCCAGATTGGTTGCATAAGGCATGGGAACATCAGCACCAGCAATTCTCTCAACTGGTGCATCAAGATAACCAAAACTCTCCTCAATAACCGATGTGCTGTTCAGTAGAAGAAAGACAAGTATACGTTCACATTTCACATAATGACCATCTCTGAATCAGCAATATACAAAAATGTAAATGTAAAAAGACTTACCAGATTTCAGCGCCAACACCATGCTGAGGAAACCCTTCTTCAACTGTTACCAGTCTGTTGGTTTTCCTGACAGAAGTATTGATTGTAGACCTATCGAGTGGTCGGATTGAACGCAAATTTATGACCTATATTGACATGATCATTATACTGTTCTAATAAACAAATAGAAAGGCCTTCCTAATTGGAATGGGAACACCCAAGTTCCTAAAAATTTATTGTTAAGGCTTACCTCCGCACTGATTCCTTCCTTTGCCAGAATCTCAGCAGCCTAAATACAAAGCAAAAATTATTCTATAAGCGACATTGTTTGCAAAAAGACAAAGATTTGAGATTTTAATTTAAATTCAAGAGAGAACAAAATAAGGCACCCTATATTACATAACATGGACTCATCACACAAATTCACAGTTCTCGTTTACCCTCTGATCATTTATCATTCGGATGCACAATAGATCTTATAACTACTACTCATCAAATACTATATCAAACAAAAAATCAATACAATGCCCAAGGATCTTTATTTATACAAACCTTGAGAGCATAGCCAACCATTTTTGAAAAGGCTGTAACAGTCACATCTTTTCCTTCTCTCTCAATCTGTTCAACACACAACAAGTAGAAATGCCCATAAGAATACATTATTCCATAACAAGAGGGACTAAAAATCACATTAAGGTACGTTTCAAGCATGAGATATTACCTTAGCTTTCCCAATGGGAAGGCAAAAACTGGAATCAAGGGCTTCTGCTGAGACAGGGAATGACTCACCATATCTGATGGACAACTCACATCAAACCAAGCATTGGATTAATTGCATTCATGGAGAAACCAAGTATAGTTTTGAGGGCTTAGCAAGAAAAGAAGCTTTCTGATACCAACAACTTACAACAACTCATTTTCAAGGAAAACAACAGGATCAGGGTCCCTTATAGCAGCTTTTAGCAAACCGCGTGCATCTTCCGATGTATATGGTGCCAACACCTTCAACCCAGGACATGAGCCATACCAAGCTGCATAACACTGCATGGAATGGACAACAGAAGGCACACAACAAGACATGAAACCTATAAAATCAGGCTCGATGGGTTATAACCTGGATAAAATCCCAATAATGATCATTGATCCAAAAGGCGAAAAAGAAAAGAAAAAAAAAAGATACCATCTACCAAAACAAAGCTCAATTAATCATACTTGTGAGTGCTGAGCGCCAACCCCAGCAGCAGCACCATTGGGTCCTCTAAAGACAATAGGTACAGATATTTGCCCCGCAGACATGTAGTTTGATTTTGCTGCAGAGTTAATGATGTGATCTATTGCCTGCAACAAAAGTTAATATACAATGAATCAGTGCATGAATGAAATTAATAATCTCAAAACTAAGGGTGGAACTCAAGCCAAACAGCTCAACTCAACTCTCACTTGACTCCACTGGAATTGTAGCTTGTTTTATCAAGCTCAAGCAAAGGAGTTGACTCCTTTAATTAAATGACCTGGGCTATTATTGACACAGAAGATTGGATAAATGTTCCATCCACCACCAAGACTGCTGCTAATGAATAAGAAATTCCTAAATTTTTTCAAGTTCAACTCATTTAGCTTTTAAGTAGCTTGATTGCTTATTATATTTATTAGTTACAAACTTCAAACTTTCAATCGGGCTTAAGCCAAAATTTTTGCACTTTTTTTAGTACAAGCCAAATTGAACACCCCTCTTTCAATTGAGCCATGCTTGAAAATGTCAAAATTCAGCTCATCTTGATTCCGCCCTAGCTCAAAATTTCAAATGAACTATCAAATAATGCCCAAAATTAAACGTCAAAATACACAGGCACTAAATTCATTACAATAATTGGCCAAGAAATATCTCTACCAGGTATCACTATTTTTACACATGTAGGTACCAATGCCCAAAGTTACTGTGCACAGACATGATATATTAGGTGGCCTTCCAACAGGATTTACAATCAAATTATTACTTGGATACTGAAGCAATCAGTAGCAAGACAAAAGGGGGCAGGCCTAGTGCATGAGACTCCCACCTAGTGGGGTCTAGGGAGGGTCAATGTGCTTTACCCCCATAACTGAAGAGGCTACTTTTAGGATTTGAACCCATGACCTCCAGTTTACAAGGCAGCAATCTTACTGTTGCGCCAAGGCTTACCCTCCAATAGCAAGACAATTCCAACAAAACAGTCTGCCATGTAGAGAGTCATATGAAATCATGAAAGTCCAGACCCCAGACAACTAGCTAAACACCAGAAAGAAAAGAACTATAAATTCACGGTACCATAATATGCAATACTGACTATTGAGTTAATATATATATATATATATATATATATATATATATATATCATAATTCCTAAACTGTGGTTTATCCAAGTATAGACGTCAATAAAATGCCCCCAATCCAAATGATAAATCTTTAAAGCAGATTCACAGCAATGTTCAAAAATGCACATTGCCCTGTGGAATTGATTCTTGGAGACTTTGGAGACCTCAGAAGGCTGATATTCTTGTACATAAAACTAATAAGATGACGTTTTATATTATCATAGGAAGAGGATTTTGGTCAACTTAACTAAATATAAACACAATTCCAAAATTGTAACTGCCAATTTAGTCAAACTAAAGTTTAACAATTATGCAATTAAGCTAGAGAACTCTAACCTGCATAGAGAAGTTAAATGTCATAAACTCTACAACAGGCCTTAGACCATAGTATGCGGCACCAACCCCAATTCCAGCAAATCCAGCCTGCATTACATTTAACAAACTGATCACATAAAGCAACCAGACAAAATATATACTTGGTTAAATTAAGGAACTATCCTGTTAATTTGATTATGAGAACTTGAGTGTTCATGTAAATGTTAAGATGAGAAATACGCTGCCCTTGATATTGAATTTATGCACAACTATGGGATTTTAAGTTCTCAACTTTCTAAGGCCGGAGAAGTAAATTTTATGATCAATAAAAAAAAATTCATTACAGAAAATTAACAGGCAGCTAATTAGTTGTCCCAGATGAGCGGGCAGTGTATCCTGTGCCTGTTTCAGAGGAATGCATGTCTGCACAACATTGTTGAAAATTTCATTTTACGTATGCTATCATAGAACTGTGTGCACACATTGAAATTAGGCCCTTGGCCGGTGCAGAGAAAATCAAAAGATGATGGTATGGCAATATAATGGAAGAATTCCAGTTAAAATATACAAGAACGGAAGAGAAAATGAAATTATTAAAACTGGTATAAGCAACTACAGATATAGTAGGCAGCGTGACGCTGACAAGGGCAAGTCCATTTTCTCTTTTTTTTTTTTTTTTTAAATTGAAAAAAAAAATGAAATTACCTCAGTGATTGGAGTGTCAAGAACCCTTTCTGGACCATATTTATCCAAAAGGCCTTTGGATATCTATAAAGAGAAGACGAAAGAAAAATGATGATTAAAGGCTGATGGTTATTTTAAACCCAAAAAAAAAAAAAAAAGAGGAGGTAGGCTGATGGTTATGTAAAATCGCAGGATCTAACCTTGTAGGCACCCTGATATTCTCCAACCTGTAGTTAAATGTAAGAAGGAGAAATAAGAAGGGAAGAAGAGTAAATAGACAATGAGTTATAATATTACTTAACAGCTTATCTACCTCTTCGCCCATTAGGAAGACTTTAGGATCAGCTGACATTTCCTCATCAAGTGCCGAATTCAGAGCCTCCCTCACCGTCATCTGCTCATATTATCCGTTTCAGATTGTGTAAATCCAAGGAATGGATGAAGCAAGCAGAAGATAAAAAGTTAGATGGGGGGAGAAAGAACAAAATTACCTCTTTTGGTGTTGAAGAGTAAGCTCTCAATGCCGATAAGGCAGGGCCAACACGCTGCGCAACAATGCATATCTCTTCATTTTTGGTTGTAAGAAACAGACATGTGAGACGAAGAAATGCAAAAGATCAACTATAGCATACCATCATAGAAATCCCTCCAGCACACACTTTTTGCCTCATAATACCTAACATCTTCGCCTATTTTCTTCCACTTAAAAGCTGCTTAAAAAAACCATACAAATATAATGAAATCCGAAAGGCTTGGAGTTGAACCTAAAACCATAATAACAAATGTTGGAATTTACAATCACAGAGAATCTGAAATAGACAAATCAATGGAATCGGAGACAGGGTGATTTAAAAAATAACAAAAGATTAGATATGAAAAATGAAGAGCGAAGAACCCTAACTCGGAGCAGGATTTGAGTTGAGGAAACACAGACCTTCGATAGGGATCCGACACGCAGTGATGCCGTGAAGCTAGCGTAGAATTTTATTTTGCTCGCCCCGCCTCTATTCTATTCTAATAAGTAGTAATAATATTCTCTACAAAATTAAATTAAATTAAATACTAAATGACAAATAAATAAATATATATATATATATATAGTTGCACTGCAATCTAACATTTCAAAGTACAGCCCGCCGCCACGAGAGGTAATTTCAGGAAGACAGCTAGGCTGCAGCCGAGCTGAGATGAGAGTGGCAACCAGCCACGTCGGATTCCATATTCCAAAAAGGGCAAAAAGTGGGTCCATGAATACCATCTGAAGTTGAATATTAAGGTACAATCAAGCATCTCGATCCTGTGAAGTGGAGGATCATACCACCTATGCTCTCAACATTGCGATTACGTTTGATTTTAACGTATTTTATGTAAGAATAATAAAAATATCTATATAGATCTTATTTAAATCAATAAATATTTATTCAATATATCTTATTTAAATTAACTGCTAAATGATTTGGATTTGAATCTATTCATTAAATATTTAATGGATCCTGAATTCTTTTTAGATATTATATTGAATTCATTATAATATTAATTTATATAATATATAAATTTATCTTTTTTAAATATTCAATGGATATTATATCTTGTTGGATATCATATTAAATCTATTTAAATAATATATTTTATAATTAATATATTATTATATAAAAATTAATATTATCTCATATATATATATAAGGATATTATAATAATTTATTTAAGATAAATAATATTATAATATTTTATTTATCATAAAATAATATTAAAATGCTTGAATTTATATTAAATTATAAAGATATTTCAAGATAATATTTATTATTTTGTAATATTAATTTATTTAATATAAGAGTATCTCATTAAAATATAAATTAATAAATAATTATTCATAAATTGATCCAATAGTATCTTTATTTAATAAAATCAATAATGATATAACTTATATTTATCTTAAAACTAATATGGATAATATCAATAAATCAAAATAAAAATAAATGAATGAGAAATAAATATGACCATTCATAATTATCAAATATAATTATTATTAATAGGAAAAAATAATTTTTTATTAATTTATATAATTATTGTATATTATAATTATTATTTATACAGTTAAAAATTACAATGAGAAATATAAAGATATATACATATATAAATACACATATTACTCTTTTTCTCTAAATTTTTTATTATATTTTATGAAAAATTTAATGCAAAATATTAAAATTAATAATCAAATAAAAAATTTTAAGTTTAAAAAATCAAATGTTAAATCTTGTCAAACTTATATATTTAAAAATTAATTTAAAAATATAATAATTATTTTTTAGGATTCAAGCAAATCATATGAGGTATTACTTGTTAAAGTTCTAACAGGTCTTCAATCGAAATGGATTTAATGTTTCGGGTCATTAATTGATCCAATTCTTATCGAATTTAATTAAATCCAATTTATTGTCATCCGTATTAAAAAAGGTGCATCTCATTCCTTTTTCGTTAAACTGGGATTGGTTGTATTTTTCTTACTTCTTCAAATATGACAATTATAAAAGTTAAAATGAATAATTCTTAGTTAATTTGAAATTAGATATTTAATTAGAATTATTGATAAATATATAGGGATATTATTGTATGAATATAAATTTATCTCATCTATGTTATTAGTTGTTGTGTTAGTTAAAATTAATTATTGAGTTAATTATTATTTCAAATTATTGATAGACAAGGATGATTTTTAAATAAATATATATTTTTATGTTAGGTTAACTTGGTTCCAATTAAAATTATTAATGAATCAACTAGACAATAATTTATATTTACACCTTATTAATAATAGAATTATTCATTGTGTTAGCCATAATTTAATCCCATTAAATATTTATTAATCAATTGAATATAAGATTCAAAATTAAGTTCAAATGTAAATCAAGGATTTTCGTTAAATATATAATAGTAGAGAAAATTTATAAAATTTAATGCAATGGTTATAAAAAATTTGAAAATCAATTTTGAATATCATTTGTAATACCCATGATATTTTTTATTGAATAATGGGCAATCATGTATTCTTAATCATATGAAGTGAATTTTTACAAAAGTAGAGCCTGTTTGTTTATCATTTTTAAAAATAATTTTTTTAAAATTTATTTGAAAAAATATTTTTAAAATTCTTATTTTAAAAACAAAAAAAAACAAGTTTTAGATGTTATCTAATAGTTTTATAATTAAATAAAATTTTTACTTATTCATTTCACTAACATTATTTATTCATTATTTTGTTGAATTATGAAAAAAATTTTAAAATAAAAAATAATTTGAACAAATAAATTTTAAGAATAATTTTTTAAAAAAATAAAAATATATTTGAACACATCCTTAAATTTTTTAAGAAATAAATTTTCTTGTAAATTTTTTAAAAATTACTCAAAATTATTTGATTGACACTAAAAATTTAATATTTTTTAATAATTAAGTTTTTATATTTTATTTGATTTAATTCTAAACTTTTTCAAAAACATATTATCAAAACAACTAATATATCCTTCAAAAATTATAATATAAAAATAAAAGTAATAAATTTTAATTAACTCTTGTTATTAATTTTTAAAACTATATTTATAATCTCTCTTTCAATTATAATTTTCTAAATTTATCATTCCTTGTTTTATAATTTGCTGTAAAAAGGTAAACTATATATATATATAACTAAACTATATATAACTATATATATATATAACTACCACAATATAATTATAATTGAAAGAGAGATTATAAATATAGTTTTTATAATAACTATATGTAAAAAGGTAAACTATATATATTAATTTTTAAAACTAAACTATATATATATATATATATATATATAACTACCACAATATAATTTAAATGAAACAAATATTAATTAAATAATTAATAAAATGAATAATTAATTTTATCAAATTTATATAAAATGGAGAAAAATGCATAATTTTTTATGTTTATAGTTGAATATTTAAATGATAAAGATAATAGCTATAATATAATATGATATTATAATAAATATAATTCAATCTAAAAATAAATTTATATTATGATTATATTTGTAATTTATATTTATAACATAATATTTAATAGTTATTTTATATAATACACATTTAATTTATTATATAAATAATGAAATATTTATATTTATTATAATTATATTTATATATTATAATCAATAAATTATATTTATTTTAGCTTTCAAATGACAAGAATAAAATGTTAAAATATTCATTAACTAAATTTAGTGGAGGCTTTTTTTATATTTCTATCTATAAATGTAATAGAAAATTTTTATTAAAAATATTATGTGAATAAACAATTTCTTATAATTTGCAGAAAGTAAAACTTGTACTACTACTTCTATTTTAATAATTAATGGTCAATTAAATAATTTAAAAATATTTGTTTTATTTCTTAGAAAGTTATATTCCTTATATTATTTTTACCAACCAAAAAATATTTTTAAGTAAATCAATAAATGTACATTCATGCACATATATTTTATATAGTTAATTAAATGAAATTTTTATATTTATGTAAATTATAATCATTGCCTTAAAAAATTAGAGGAAATTAATTATGTCTTTTTTTGGTGAAGTAAAGGGGTCGAAGCCAAAAAAAAAGAAAAAAAGAACAACTAATCAAGTATTATATCTTGAGTTTTATTTATGTTCCTTATATTAATAATTAAGTACCACTAGAACAACTAATCAAGGACTACTACTTCTATTTTAATAATTAATGGTCAATCAAATAATTTAAAAATATTTATTTTATTTCTTAGAAAGTTATATTCCTTATATTATTTTTACCAACGAAAAAATATTTTTAAGGAAATCAATAAATGTAAATTCAAGCATATATATTTTACATAGTTAATTAAATGAAAATTTTATATTTATGTAAATTATAATAATTACCTAAAAAATAAAGGAAATTAATTATCTTTTTTTTTATGAAGTAAAGGGGCCAAAGTCCACAAAAAAACAACTAATGAAGTATTACATTTTGAATTTTAGAAACTCCTAGCACGTCAACAAAAATCAAAAAAGATATTTAGGCAAGAGGTACACTAAAGAGATGAGTTCTTGAATCTAAAGGGATACTGAAATTGGTCAACTATCCAATTAGTACAAGAGTTTCCTTCTCCATAATTAATTATGAGAAATGATAATATCCCAGCCCAAGCGAATCAAGTTATGCATAATCCGTACCAAGGGGTTATTCTTGTGAGTGTGGTTTGATAAACTAAAGATTAATGATTTAGAGTCATTTTGCAGTATAATTTTACGAAAATACAATCATCAAGCTGTTTAGAGTTCGCAGATCGTCCCAACGCTCAGCTACACAGAGAGCGCAGTATGATATTGTATAGGAATGATGATAATAT
The DNA here is from genome assembly GCA_020226215.1 of Sindora glabra. Lineage (NCBI taxonomy): Eukaryota > Viridiplantae > Streptophyta > Magnoliopsida > Fabales > Fabaceae > Sindora > Sindora glabra. The sequence continues at coordinate 83,079,420 of CM035231.1, read as the reverse complement.
ATTATTATATAATACGGTATGATATTGCTACGGGGTTGGTGCTTAGGTAAGAATGTGTGCATCCATCACGCAACTAACCAATGAGGTTGGTGAGTGAGGGGGCTGCCAGTCATCGACTCATCGCGTACGCGCCCAACAACCATCAGCGAGCGACATTGTTGAACATTTACCGTCTCCTAACCTAATTACGCCTTTCTCATCCAAACAGACCAGGCTAATGAAGGTAAATTTGGTAAATTGATCTATTTATATGAGTGGGTCGTACTTATCTTCTATGAGTGCCGCTTGTAAGTTTAGTAGATTAATTTATTTAATAATCAATATATTTATATATAATATATAAAATTATAAATATATATTTTTAATATAATTTTACTATATATAATTATAAATATAGATTTAATTTAATTATTAATTAATACTTTATTTTAAAGTTTTTATTTATTAACTTATTTAAAGATTTAATTATATAAATGAAGCTTTAAATAAATTAGTAAATCAGGCTATATATTTTAAATAAGTCAGATGAAATTTAAATTTCGATTTTGTATAGGTTAGAAGGTACTAATAATTTAAGATGCGTATTCCGGTGCCAGATGTGGAACTGAATTCCACTGGGGCTCCACCTCATTTTTACTTCCGTTAAATTATTAAAAAATTTATTTAAATTTTTTTTTAAATGAAATTATATTCAATTTATTATTTATTTAATAAATTTATTGTTATATTTTTTATTATGAGGCCTCTTTATTGTTTATTAAATCAAATTTATAAGTTAATTAATTAATTAAAATTTTTATGGTTAAACCTAAGTATATTAATAAATTAAGTTTATATTTACTATATTTTATAAATAAAAAATTAGGGTAGAAATTAGTCACCTGACTTATAAGTTTCTTTGGGTCTAACATATTTCTAGCCTAACTCGAACTAACTTAACTTATATTAATTTATTAAGTTGACTCATATTTTTATATACTAAATTATAAATATTATTTAGAAAAATATTTTATATGCATTTTAGAAAGTGTATGAAAAATTTTAATACACCCCATTCTTTTAATTTTAACTGATATTATAATTATCTAAATGAATAATTTAAAATTATTATTGTAATATCTATATTTATTTTGTAATTGAATTAAGTTTGAATTGAACTAAACTTTAAATTTATATTTTTTAATTAGTTAAGACAAATTGAAATTAAAATGTTATCATTATATAACTAGCATTATTAATTAAGCTATTCTTAATAATATTAAGAATAACATTAAAACTTAATTTAACTTAACTCAATTTTGCTTCTAATAATATTTTTAAAGAATATTTATTAATTATTAATACATTTATGTCTATTAGTAGCTCATGTAAGCCTTCAAAAATTATATAAGAACCAGGTGATAATAAATTTTAAACCTACCATTGGTGATCAAGTCAAGTCAATTAAGTAAATATAATAATTATTTTTGGAATAGTCTGTATTATTTCAAAAATGTCTCTAATAAAATATTATTATAAATTAGGATAATAATAATGTATCAAGACTAGTATATATATTGATTAATGACCATAATTATGAATATAAAATATTAAGTTAACTCATGAGTACATGTTAGAAAATAAATATACTGCACTAATCTGTCATAAGAATACTATATGAATTATCATGTAAATGTAATAAGCATTTCTTATAGTGATAATAATGGAAATAGTCATTTGACCTAAAGTCACAATGATTCCTTACATAAAGAATCATATACTTTGATATCATCTAATATTACTTGTAATAGAGTTAGCTTAAAAGATGGTGATTGAATATACCATAAATCATATAGAGGAATGTGAGTAATTTAAATAGAATTTTATCCCTCTTATGTAGGAGGAGTGATATCTACAGACCCCTTGATTAAGTGAAATAATGAAATGCATAGCTACACTTAAATAAATTAATATGCTATATTAATTCATTTATTTTAGTTAGTCTACTCAAGAATTAAGAAACACATAGATTGGATTATGAAGAAGGTGACACAATCCATACCTCAAGTTTAATCTAGACATTTAGGATAAAAGGGACTAAACTATATAAAACATTAATCATAGAAAGGGTATGTCAAATTACTAACATTCTCTCTATTTAGGTAATAGTAATATATTGCTAAATATTATTCATTAACTATAATACTAAAATAGAATTTTAGGATCACTACTAACATAATGAGAAACTATAAGGTTACACACAAAGAACATGTCTTAGTGTAATTATGAACTTTTGATCAAATTAAGGCCTCTAATTAGGATAAGCTCAATATAATTAAGCTTCACTAAGTAATAGCATAATAGGGTTATGCTAAATTTTAAGGAACATTAAATATAATTTGATTATTAACCAAAGTCGTATTTGAGCCTAGTCAATAATCAAAGCTTAGTTATCTTCATTCTTAAGGTTGTTCTAGTTAGAAATCAAAAAGGAATTTTATTTATGAGATAAAATAACTTAAGTAGATAATAATATCTTACTAATATTAGTCAAATCCTTTTAAAAGAAAATATTTGAAAAGATATTGACCCATTTAGAAAGGAAATATTTGGCTGAGATATTCATCACATGATTTGATAAATATTTAGCCAAGATTAGAAAAACTTGACAGTCATCATCTATGAGATTGAAAAAATGTAAAGGGTTAATTGTGAGATTGATCCAAAACTAAAATAGTCTTGCAACTAGCACTACATTGAGAAAAAGAATGATCCCATTTGATTAGATCAAAGTATTCAATTGCTTCTATAAATACTATATAGACATTGCCCTTTTGGACACATTTTTTATTTATGACAATCCTATTCATGTATTCATGAGTGGATCATTTGAACAATTGTTCATTAAGTAGCAAAAGTAGGTTTTTTTTTGCAACAAATGAGTTTCATGCAATAAAGGTATAAATACTAATAATGATTTATGCTTCCTTCACTTGGATCTTTGGTAGGTTTTGGAGTAAATCTTAAATTTTTCGTTGTGCTTTTTAATCTGAAACCTAATAGTGGGATCAAAGCCACTTGTGAAACCATGCAATTCAATCATATCCCTCTTAGTTCTTCCAAGGAATAGCAACCCAATCATCTAAGAAAAGCCTAAACTATTTCAAATAACCCTCAAGTATCCATTAACATTATCACTCATCCCTTGTGGATATAAGGTTATTTACACAACTTCTTAAAAGAGGTTGAGCATAAAGTAGTTGTTAAGATAGATTTTCATCCACTATTCCCTCAGAAACTATCCATGAAACCTTATTACTAGCTATCATTCTTTAAGAATTTTGATAGGAAAAGCAATTGTAAAAAGTATATCTATCAACTCATTGAAGACTTAAGAATTTATAGTAATAACAATGACCTTTATTTATGTTAATTTTCTAAATCTCTTTCATGTAGAGCATATACTTTATACTCTAAGTTATAACTTAGCTTAATCCTAAAATAGAGTGACATGGTGGTGACATTCTATAATAAATTCTTCACCACTTAACTTAATATTCATTTGATAAACCTAGGATGAATTAAACAAAGGAAAGGAAAAGATATTATGTCCTTTGTTAAGCAGTATTGTAACTATACTCAAGATTGTTAAGAGGAATTTCAGAGTCTGCATTAGCATAAAGTTCTATTGCTAATATAGAAGATCTAGTTATATCATATTTACATTATGGAGTGGTCAAGTAGCTTTTGTAGAGCCATTTTTCAACCTTGACTTTATGCTAGAAAAAGGATATAGTAAGATGCCACCATTAAGAAACTATGAAAACCATAATTCAAAATTAAAACCTTTTACATGGAAAGTTAAACCTCATCTACCTTTCTTTTATCTTTTTGAAAAAAAATCCTTGTCATCCTTGTTGTTTAGGTTAAAGATAATGTCACTAAGTAGCCATTACCAAAAAGTAATCTAATGGAAACTTAAAAGAAAGCACCATACTTCTACTGATACCGTTAATCTTCAACCCAAACTATCACGACCTAACTTATTTTATCGTGATCGGCGTAAAGATACCCAACCAGTACTCTATATTGATTAAATATCCTTACTAGCCTTCCAAGACAACATAGTATCCCACACCTTTATAATGGAAAAATATAATACCAACAGCGTATAGAAGAAAATAGACAACAATAATGTTAAAAGTACTAGAATAAAGTGTAGAATATATATATACATTACAAAAAATATTTACAAATGGTAAAATTAGTTTACAGTACTATAGACACACTGACTCTAATCCTCCGACTCACTGACTTGATTAGGGCCTTCCTATTTCAGGTCAGATTCTGGAAGGGAACTAGAATTAAACACCCTAGACACTGATGGAGTCACATTACTCTTAGATTCGTCCTTTAGGGTAACCTGCACTAATGGAAAGAAAATCTCGAGGACATTTGGTTTAATGTTCATAGGCTAAAAGTCCATACCATACCAAATATTTACATCTGTAGGGGTGACCCAAATCTCAAAATAGAACATTAATCCATGCGTCCCTCAAGGAGTGGTGGCATATCCTCTGTAAGTGTTAGTGCCTATCCACGGGTCCATGATCCGAACCTGTAATTTCAATACAATAGACAGAATGAGTATAAGACATACGCAATGAGCAATAAGTTGTTATTCCCTTTCCAATTTGCCTGTCTAAGGATTTCTCTTCTATTTGTAATTATTACATTTAATTAAAATTTCAAATTCTGATAGTTGCTTTTATGAAATGGCATTAGTTGGTATGCAGTCTCACCTTATATCTTCGGACCAACCTTATCCTCTGTCACCCTAGGCCCGAGGCCACTAACCTTTTCCCTCCACTACTAACCACTCCTCTCTTTCTCTACCAAGGATGTTATCTCCCTCCCGCATTTTTACAAGCAAAGTGAATAATCGTGAGATGCCACATGCATTAACCACAATTTTTATGGATCTTCCTTAAAGAATGTATTAAAATACCAACTATACCATAAGTATTTTATACTTCATTTGTCATTCTAAGCTTAATGTCATATCAATTCCTAATGGATGCTCGCATACACATATCGAACAATTCATGTCACATAAGTGTTACACTTAATGTAGTAACACTTTTAAAGGATAGCTAGTGTACATTCAAAATCTATTACCTTTTTTTCATGGTTACATCATAATGAAAATTTTCATTATCAAACATTAGTCCTAGTATTCTAAATAAAAATAAATTTAAATGCTACATAAGGGTTTTCCAATTTTCATTTTCTTAATATCAAGGATGCTCCTTGATTTTTCTTGTTTTAGACCCTATTTAGGTAGTCTAAGGGTGTGAATTATTTGGAGGACCAAATAAATTTTAAAATTCTTGAAATTTTGGATCATGCTGCCTCACCTTCTAAATAACTCATAAATTTTTCCAAAATTTTTATTAACCATTTGATACCGCTAAAAAATTTCGTGAATAGAACCAGCCAATTTTTAGGTTCTATCTTGAACAATTTTAAATCATAATTTTATTGGGTAACCAAATCAACTACAATTGTCATGAAAATTTTTAAAGACATTAACAACACCTTGATTAACTACCCTGAATTTTCTCATAATTTTTAGTGATTATTTGGTGCCTCAAAAAATTTGAGAACAGAGACCAACGTGAAGATGCCCTATTTTTGGACAACATTGATGGCCTAGCTTAGGAAATTTCTCTAAAATTATCTAAAGGTCTCTAAAGCTCACCTAAATTTTCAGAATTCATCTTCACTTTATAAAAAATCATAAACATCAAGAAACCAAATTTTTGATAATTTTAAGCCTACGAATTTCATGGTCCAACTTCAATAATTTTTCACTAGCAAAATCTGATTTCTATTTCAACAATTTCACTTACATATCTAACCAATTTTTTCATAGAAAAATGGAAAACCTTTCTCCCCTCATCTCTTCTAATTAAATTACTTAATTCAAGAGCATCACACATCACATAACAACTTCTCAACCAAAGTTTTTAGTAGTCAACACAATTGCATACAAAAGGATACCTTATTACATTTAACCAAACCTCAACAACAATCAGCTTGTAACCTAAAGGCAAGTTATTATTCACCTCAATTCTTCACTCTCTTCTTTCTTCCAACACTTTGTTTTGAGAGAGAGGGAGGTAATTACTTGGCTTGCAATGTTTCCTTAAATTTCTTTGGCTAAATTTCTTCTTCCTTTCCTTTAGGACTGCATGGTTTTGGGCTGGAATGGGGTGAGGTTTTTTGGTTCCTAATAGTTTGTTTGGAAAGGGTGTAATTAGGAGAGGGTTTACACGATTCCGATTGTTTGGAGAAGAGGTGAAAATTGGGAGGTACAAACAGAAGTGCAAACTGCAGTGGGGTCCACCGGTAAAATTTACACCCCTGAAATGGAGGGATTTTGGCTCCTCACGCACGCTACTGCTCCAATCTTTTTGCATTCCATGAATTACCCTCCTAGCAGTTTCATTTTTTTTCAAAAATTTTTAAAATTTTTTTCTTTCTTTCTTTTATTCCTTAATTAAAAATAATTAACTCAATTATTCTTAATCAATCAAATTTCTAAATTAAAAATTAATAAAAAATTATTACTTTACAAATAAATACCTTATTTAAAAAATAATAAATCAAATTATTTTTAATTAATTAGAAAATTAAATTAATAAGATTAGAAAAATTAATAATTTTTTTGTAATTATGTGTTTTTTAATTAATTGGTCAATTCTCTCAAAATAAATTATTATCATCAATTATTTATATTTTTACTAAATAAGGTTATTATGATAACTTAACTTAATCTCATTTCCTCCCCCCTCAAATTTTATCCATTCCAAATAACAAAAATTAATTTCACCCTTATATCCACCCCCTCCTATTTTCACCTATTCTAAACAATATAGGTAAAATTACTTCCCCCTTCATTTCCTCCTCCCTCCATTTTCTCTCACCTCCATTTCCTCCCCCCCTCTATTTTCACCTTCACCCAAACAAATCATAAGTCTCCTTTCCTTTATATAAAATTGCCTAAAAATATTTCCATAAAATTCTACAAATCTTCATCAATTTCTAAGTTTGATTTTTCTTGAATTTTGAAAGATTTTTGGGGACAAATGCACACTCTCCTTGCATGCCCAAGTGGTCTGAATTTTGAGATGATCATAACCTCTTTCAACCAATAAAAATGTGACACAAATTTAAAAAATTTTAATTATTACAATTTGACCCCAAGTTTTACCCTTTTTATTTCATTTTGGTCCTTAGCTTCCTTTGGAAGCTTGGGCTAACCTTGGGCCCACGATTTGAGTCTCCAATTTTCATATTTGGGTCTTAAAAACTTAGGCCAACCTAACCCAACACAGCAAAAATAAAAAAAATGCCCAAAAAGATAAAATATTTTATTATAATTTGACCCTAAATTATTCACTTTCTTTGTATTTTCATCCTTAGGCTTCTAAGTATTATATTTTTTTAAAATTTTGTTTTTAACTTTTCATAATAATTTTTTAGCTTTAAAAATTATTTTTGGCCATCAATAAATTTTTTTAGAGTTAATTTACTATAATTTTGACTCATTTCATTACTTTTTCAATTTATCGAGTACTGGAAATTTGGTAAATTTCTAAGTGAAAATTTTCAAATCTATTCTTAAGTTTTTAAGTTGATTTTCACTCATTGTAATGCCCCCTAAAAATTTTCAGGATTTATCTAATTGATCTTACTTTGAAATTCCTCCTTCAATGCTTCCGGATTTTGTCTGGTTCTTTTCATCGGAAACCTTAAATTAGGGAAATATTTTTATTTTCAATCATCATCATTATTGTACTATTTTAGGATCATTACACAAACCACTATGAATTGTTAAAATTTTGGAAAGATCTTTGTTGAAAAAGCCAAGTCAAGATAGCTCCAAAACTATGATCAAGGATATAAATGTTCAACTTCTTCTTAATTATGATGTAAACATTATCTTATGCCTTGATAATCCAATAATTAAGTTACTTAAAGAAAACCAAGCAAGTATACTAATTAACAAAGTGATAAAAGCATTAGTCAAATTACTAAATTTTTGTAATTTCTTTGATTTGATTGAACTTAATGAAGTTGGAAAATATTAAGCTTCTTTTGCTATTGTGGAAATCTCTTAAAAGAAATGTGAAAACTATTACACTATAAGTAATATTCTACAAAAGGTCACCAAGGTTCATTCTTTAGTAATCATCCATTAAAAATTAGATTTGAGAGGACATAGTTATGTGCATCAACAAAGGCCACCCTAGTAAAATGTGATAGCTCGATGAACCTTGTATAAAATTAAATTTATTTAAAGTTTTGATAAGATTAACTTTCAGGGAAAAGAGGTTAAACTCTTTGTTTCTAAAATTTCATTTGATGATGATAAAGTGCACTTTATTGAGGCCATTCATTTAGATGAATTTGCATAAAAAGGAGCTAATGCTATAAAACAATCATCTGGAGTTCTTATCATGAAATAATCAAAAGATAAAAGCAAAATAGGATAAACATAAAAAATAGTTGATATATTAAAAAAAATGAATATTCAACCACCTGTTAAAAAAATTAAATCATCTATTAAAAAAAACTAAGTTAAATATTAAGGATATTCAATAACCTATGGTCTTATGTTCCAAAAATGCAAAAGGTAAGACAATTTATCATTTTTAACAAGGCAAAGGCTTCAATGAAATAAACCTAAAAAAAATACTGCATTAATTATTTCCCAAGCCTTAATAAAATTAAGGGACAAGAGACCTTAATGTTAGAAAGATTAAAAGAAGCCTCGATTACCTTACAAAACATTGTCAAATCAATGGATGAAGAGTTTGAAATAGTGAACCTAGTTGATGAAGGGGAGGATAAGCCTACTTCAATTAGGGATAGTTTAAGTGCAATGAAAAAATAACAATTAATAGCATTATTAAAAGAAATTCCATGATATTTTTGCTTAAGACTATCATAAGATGCTAAGATTTAGCCTCGGCTTGGTATCTCACCATCTAGTAATAAATCACTTGATAAAACTAGTAAAGCAAAATTTGAGACAATTACATCCTAATGTAAAGGCTCAAATTAAAGTAAAGGTAGAAATACTCCTTTAAGTTATCTCATAAGAACTATCAAATACCTTACTTGGCTATCTAACATTGTCTTGACCAAGAAAAAGAAAGGGCATATTCAAATTTATGGGAACTTTAAAGTTCTTAACTAAGGTTGCCCAAAAGATAACTTTCCCTCACTTCACATTGATGCTTTGGTTGATTTCACAATAGGCTATGAAAGATTCTCTTTCATAAATTTTTTCAACAATTATAATTAGATTTTGATGCACTTACTAGATGCCATGAAAATAGAATTCAGAACTTCTATATAAAATTTCTATTTCACAATCATGCCCTTCAATTTGAAGAACATAAGGGTCATTTATCAAAGGACTATGACTATCATATTTCATGATATATTACATGATTTTGTCAAAGATTATGTGAATAAATTAATAATCAAATCTAAAGAAAAAGAACCCTATGGATCACTTGAGGAGATTCTTTGAAAGTTGTTGAAATTACTAGTTTAGGCTCAATCTTAGGAAGTATGCTTTTAGAGATTCATCAAGAAAATTCATAGGTTGCAAAATGCACAAGGAGGAAATCAAAGTGGATGAAGATAAAATCAAAGCAATAAGAAAAAGGTTGAGGCTAACAATTTTGAAAAAGATCAGATGTTTCATAAGGTATCCTATGTTAGGAGATTCAATGCAGCATTAGCAAAATTAATTCATCTTTTCAAGCCTATTTTAAAGAATAATGTTATTTTGATTAGAAAGAAAATCATGAAGAAACATTTAAGAAAAATTTGCATGTAATTGGTTCCACTAATGTCATGATTACTCTTTAATGTGAAACCCCCTCATTCTTAATTTCACCTTTATGAAAAAAATCCATTGATGCATTCTTGACCTAAAAGGTGGAAGAGGTCTAAAAGCATCTTTATTATCTCATATGTTTACTTAAGGCAATTGAAGATCGGTACTCTTCTATAGAAAAGAATACCTCACTTTTGTTTATGCAACTCAAAAGTTTCCACCATTACTTTTTAACACATCAATTTTAATTGGTAATACGATCTAACTTAATCAAGTTCCTTTTACAACAACCAATACTGACTAGGAAAATGGCCAAATGGATACTAATGATAAGTAAAATCAATATGCAAGTAGTTAATCCTAAGGCATTGAAAAATCAAGTGCTAGCTAATTTATTACTCCAATTTCTAGTAGAAAATTATGAACCTCTTGCAAATGAAGTTCTTGAAGCCTACTCAAGATAATAAATATGCTTACTAAACAAATGTTTGCTTTATGTAAAGTACCAAAACCATAAGAATTATACTTTAATGGATCACTATCTACTTTAATATAAGGGGTCAAGATTATTCTGAAAGATCCATATGGTAATATTTATGCCATGGCTTATAAGTTAGATTTCTCATGCACCAATAATAAAGCACAATATCAAGTTCTAATTCTAGGGCTCATGATGCTAAAGAAATAAAAGTGGAAAAATTGATAGTAAAGGGAAACTCAAAGCCTATTATTAATCAGGTGACAAGAGAATTCAAGGTTAAAGAACCATCCTTCTAAGAATACAAAAAGGTGACATGTGCCATAATGGCCAAGTTAAAAAAGATTACCTTTTTGCATTCCCAGCAAAAAGGAAATAAAGAAACAAATGCATTAGTAACCTTAGGCGCACGAATAAAAATAGAAAATAATATGGGCATTATCATCAAGTTATGTAAATAGCCATACTCCATTCTTGACATCTAAAACCTAAAAGCATATAATGATTAGCGATCCTTTATCTTACAAGAATTAGCCAATCCAAAATTAGTTTCAATGAAAACTTAATAGGTTATTAAATGTTAAATGGTACTCTTTACAAACACAATCTTGAAAAGGATATATGAAATACATTTCAAAAGTAAAACCACAATATCCAAAGTACATAATGATAGTTATAGTGAGGAAATGTCACTACTGTATAAAAAAATATAACACCAAAGATACCTTTAGCTCATTATAAAGATAAACTACCATGTTTTTCAAGCCACTTATGTAAAATGCATTACTTGGTGGTTGGAAATAGGAACCATCACAAAGAAAGATTAGAGAAAAAAAGTATCTATAATATCTCCTAAAAGGAACTATTCCTACTAACCTAAAAGAGGTTAAGAAAATAAAAAAAGAAATACTAAGATACTTTATAAAGGAAAGAATTTTATACAAGAATAAGGTAGAATAATGAAATAAAGCAATTCCTAAATAAAAAAGAGCAATAAATCATGCTCAAAGAAGTTCGCTAATGAGATTGTGGGGAATATCAAGGTATAAGAAAGTTACATCATAGACTTCTTTGTCTTAGTTACTATTAGCCTACTATAGAACATGATGCCCTAACCTATATTCATCATTACAAACTTTGCCAAATTTACCGAATTCAATTCATGCTTCTATCACAAAGTTCCATGGAACTCCATGCATACCCCATGACCTTTCCATGCATGAGCATTTGACTTTATTGGTCTAATAAGGTTAGTATCATGAAGGAAAACTTAGATAGTTATAGCAATAGAGCTCTTTATTAAATGAATGAAAGCTTTGGCTCTTAAAATCAAATATAATGAAGTAGTGACAAATTTCATCAAAGAAAATATCATACATAAGTTTGGGATCTCAAAGAGGATAACTTTTTATAATGGTACCTTTTCATTAATAAGGCAGTTTGAACTCAAACAACAAAGTACTAAACTATCCATAATAAATTAAATTCTTATTATTCATAAGGGAGCAAACAAACCAAGGCAACTAACAAAACATTAATAAGAATCCTAACTAAAATGGTTAATGATAACCATCAGACATGGATAAATCATGTGCAACAAGCATTGTGGTCCTATAGGACATCCAAAAAGAGACCAATAAAAGCAATATCATTCTCTTTCAATTATAGAACAAAGGCCATGGTTCCAATTGAGTTAGCATTATAAAGTTTGTAGCTAACTTTAAAGACATAAGTGCAAAACTCTCAATGATTTTAGGTTGAGACAGTAGAAGAACAAAGGTAAAAAGCACAAGAAGTATATATAGCATATATCAAAAGAATTATTAAAGCCTATTAAAAGATAGTAAGACCTTAAAGCTTCCAAGTGGGGGACTAAGTCTTAAAAGCCACAAATCATGTTATGGAGGACATACATACCTTAAAGTTCACCCCCAAAGTGGGAAAGCACTTATATAATGATGATAAAAAAATTTAATGGATATTATATCTTATTTAACCTTGAAAGCAGAATAAAATCATTCTTATCAATTTTAAATATGTAAAGCAATACTATCCCAGGGATCCTTTGTAATTAAGACTATTGGGACCTTGACAATTATTGAAGTGAATTAAAATTAAAATTTACTTGCTTGAAGAAAACTTGCAATACAAGATAACAAATTAGGTCGAACCCTTAGTGATTCACTTAATAAATCCTATAACATTAATTTACTAAATGTGTTTACAAAATTATTTAAGCTTTTTATGAAAGAAAAATAAAAGAAGTAAATGCAAGCAATTATGAAATTTAGGAATGCACAATAGAGCAATTATGTAAACAATATGCATGAAAGATGTAGCAATTTAAATAAAATTGAATTAGAGGGTTTTTTTTTTGAAATTAATAGAATTTAATATTAAAAATAGAATACCAAAGAAAAACAATGGAAAAGCACAACTAATCTAGGAAAATCAAGGGCTTTTTAGTATATTAATCATAGATTGGTTCAAATTTAACAATTGCAAATGATTTCTTAACTTAAAATCATTCGAAAACCTAACAATGATTCACGAATTCTATACCAGATCACCATCTAAGAATTAATCAATCCACATTAGCAGAATTAAGTAAGTGTCATAATTTATAAATTTATAAAGTTGGATCTAAATAAATTTAAAAGTAGAGTTTAGCTAAATTAAATGGTTAAACTGGTAACCTCTAATTTAATCATTAAATCCTTAATTGGTATATAAAGATTGATGATTAGCCAACCAAAATTTAACATAAATCAAATTAAAATCATAAATTATAATATCAAACACAAATTATAACAAATCTATATCCAATTTATGCAATTTTAAAAAATCAAATAAGAGAACTAAAGAAAGAGAAAAATAATAATCAACATTATAAATCAAGATTTCATAATCTGAATTAAGATAAGCCTCAAATTCCTTAAATGAATTAGAAAATTAGCTTTCCATGAATGAAGAGAAAAAACTTGGAAAAAATAAGAAAGCTATCTAAAATGTATGTCTTCTTGCCTTTTGAGGCACGAAACCCTTAAGTCTAATTTCTTATACTATAAAACCTAATGGGTTAAATAAATATGCCTTCTAAGGTTATAAAGAATAAGGCCTTGTTAATTTTTAGAAACTTATAGCCTAATTTACAATTTAATCTACTAACAGTGTTCTACTATAGTAATTTTCATTATTAAGCTTCTAATCTATGTTTGACTATCTAAAAGATATAGTTTCACTAAACCCTAAACATAAAAGTTATTGGGCCAAGTCATAGCTAACTTTGGGCAATGATTTTACCTTGATTAGACCTTTAAAGCTTTAAATATGGCTTAAAAATTAAGAGTGGTTCAGCTTGGATAGAAAACTTCACAGCCATTTTTGACCTTCCAAACATTTGAACTAAGTTTCATCCAATATATAAAAGTTTTAAAACTTCCTTTAAGCTTTTTAATGATATAAAGATCACCTAATTTTGACAATTGAAAGTTAAGTTATAGCTAAAAACCTAAAACAATATAAAAATTTAACATAACTAAACAATTTCAAAATATTGAAAAACTAATACCCAATTACATAACAAGGCCAATTCTATAAAATTAAGCATATATAACACACTAAGAAACATAGGAAGAAATAATATAGATAAAATTTTACACATCAAGCCTAGAAATAAATGCAAAAATTAAGTACAAAAGTACTTATACATTTTAATAAATTATATCAAATTATGTTTATAACATTTTTCCTTACATTGCAAAAAAAAATCATTTTGCTTCATCCTCGATTGGAGAAGGCTCTTTTTCAGCATCCTTCTTTTTTTATAGTAGGGCCTTTTCCATTAAAGTTTTTAAACACTGCACTACATAAGTAACTCTTACCCTTCAAGCTATAACCTTAACACTATAACAGGTATTAAATGATCAAAAGGAAGGTTATAGTCCAATAGATAAACCTACCCTAACATAGATGCTTTTTCTAATCTCCAATCGCCTTCTATGTCTTAAAAAGTTCATCTCTCAGCCTAAGGACATTATTGTTGGGATGCTCATAAAGAAAGCAACATTCCTATATAGAACCATGAAGTACATCTTGAACTAGAGGTGTTAAAATGGATTCAATTTAACGGATTAACTTAGGACTAGTATAACTTTGCTTAGCTTGAAAATGAGATTGAAGAATGGTATGAAAAATACTATATCATGACTTGGTTAAGAATTAGAACTAATTAACATGACTTAATAAAAGATTAAGATGGTAAGTGCTAACCCATCAAGTTACTATATTAACCCGTTAACTTAGTAATATTAGATAATAATAAATGATTAATTTATTATATATATTTATATATATAATATTAAAATTATATATATAAGTAATATTAAATAATTTTTAATTTTAAAATTAATAAATTTATATATTTAATATTATGAATATATATTACATAAGTTTATCAAAATAAATAATTATATTAAAATTAAAAAATACTTAATATTGAAATTAATAAATTTATGTATTTAATATTATTGATATATATTGCATAAATTTATTAAAATAAATAATTATATTAAAAATAAAAATTAATAAAAATCATGTAAGAAATTAAATTTATTATCATAAAATCTAAAAATTAATAAAAATGATCATAAAAAGTAACTATTATAATTAAATATATATAAAATAATTACTATAATAAAATAAATATATTAATTAGAATAATAAATTATTAATAATATAGTAAAATAATAGAATATTCATATATATATATATATTATGAATTTAGTTAACAATGTATATATACCTATTCTAATTAATACTAATCATAGCGATTGAAATGCGACATGCTTCGTTTATTGAAAGTGGAATTCAATAAGTATAGTACGCAAGGAAGGACCTATCTGAAAGGAAGGTAAGGGCTGGCACATAGGGACATCGGTTTAAACTCCCTCAATGGGTAGCTCATCTCATTGGCTAGCTAGCTCTTTTTTGTGGGGTTAGATCTTCTAATTTTTAACTACTCTTCTAATTAGAAGTTTTCTATAATAAAACTTTTTAAGTGTTAATTTATTTTCTAATTATTTTAGTTATATTCAATAATAAAATAAAAAGAATTATAAGAATAATTTTTAAATGATAATAATAAAATAATAATCATAATAATAATAATAATTAATTTTAATTAATTAATGATATAAAATTAGCAATAAATAAATAAGTGATCTAATAATGATAATAAAACATAATGAATTGTAAAAGCCACTTGAGACTATCTAATGAAAGTTGATTTGAGATTGGGATTGGTATTATAATAATCCAGTTTGATGAAAAAGTAATCAGACTTGAGATTAGCCTAATGTATAATTTTTGCTTATTAGGTTAATCTCGTAAAATTAGGTTAGCCCATTTTGATAAGTTTATCTCAAATAAAATTCTTAAAATGCATTAAATGCTTAATCTATTCTTTTTAGTAACACTCTTGTTCAATAATCATATCAGAATGCATTGCCTTCATCTCATTTAGCACTTTACCCACTTTTTTGTTAGCTAACTTATTAAAGACCCTCTTAAAAGATAGCTATTATTTTTCTAGTTTCTCTTAAAAAATTCTCATAGTTTACCTAAAATGAGACACAGTATCATAAGCTTTCTTTATTTATGCTTCCCTACCAGTAAAAATAACATCTAATTTTTCTAAGTCACTAAAGTTAATGCATTTACACTTGTCATAAAATTGACAAAGGTCCATCCACCTCTATTTCACTTCTTATGATAGTTTTTGATCCCCTATTAAGTCTCTTAAAAGGAATGTTATCGATGAACTACTAACATTAAAATTTTGAGATGCTGCTAAAGCTACACCATCGGCTTTGTCATTAGAAAAATCACTTATAGATTCAATTTCTTTCCTTTCCCTTTCCTAGAAACAATTTATTGCTCAAGTAATGAAGAACCTCTTTCTATAATAACCACACCCTTAGCTTTCTTAGGTTCAAGAATGGATTTAATAATTTTAGAAAGGGGTGTTTAAACTTGACACTTTTAAATGGCCAGAAAGATTCTTAACCGTATAAAGCCTTCTTATATAACTTATCAAAGGCTTTTTGGCTAGAGGATTCATAAAATGTATTTTTCAAATTTTTGGAAAGGCTATGATAAATAAGTAGGAAAGAAGGCAAAAAAATTCTAAAATTCTTGAAATAAAAAGCTACAATTATAATATGTGGAAAAGCAAAGCATCAATGTAGGTTTATATAATGGGAAAAAGGAAGTCCAAAAAGCTTAACATCCAAGAAGCATTAATAAGGATAGGAAGGTCGACAAGCATAAGCATTGAAGCATGTTAATGTAAGCAAAACACATGAAAAACAAGACATTATAAGCCTTCATACATGTTGCATATGAAAAAATAAAAAAAAAGAGAGAAGGGGCCTAAGCCCAATGCACAACAAAAAAAAAATACTATTATTATTTTTGAAAAACTCCACAAAAGGGTATTCACTTAAGAGTTACATAACATTTTTGTTAAACATCATCCTAAGGCTATCACCATCCTTGCCCTAGATGACAAAAAAAAAAACTTCATAACTGTTCTAAAGTACCTGAACCCCTTTAGCATGGAGTTGGTTATCGGTTATCACCATATTAGTGATATCGAGAGAAGCCATAATAGCATTAGCTTAATCTCCCTCTAAACACATCTTGGTCAAAAATAAAATAAAGATATAGTGACACTAAAAGAAATAAACCACGAGAAACTAGAACATTAGGTGTAATGCCACTTTGACATTAAAAACTCCAATATTTGTAGCAAAGGCATTGGTTGTCATAACTCATTTTATGGTTATCATGACCGGTATAAAGATAACTAATTAGTGCTAACTTCCTAAATAGATATCTTTAGAAGCCTTTATAATTTTATGAGATCTTTAATAAAAGAGTAATCAATTGAACGTAGAACATAAAGCATAAAAGCTATATATAGAATAAGCTTTATAACCATTCATATAAGTATATACATATAGATAATAAAAGTATTCATATAGAGAATAACTTATATATTATACAACCCAAAATATAAGCTCCTAGTCTAGTCTATTAGAATCCTCATTTTCTAGATCGAATTTAGTAGAAGAAGAAGAACTAGCACCATCGTTTGCTATGCCTTCCAAAAATATAAACCCTATAAAAAGGAAATACTACAAAAGTATTGGACTCTTAAAATTTGTACTAGAACACTATCCTATAAGTCCTGTGGAGAGTCAGGAAGGTTACTTTATAAATATGAGCTTGCTTTTATAGATCCATGATCTATACCTATAAATTCAATTTAATAAAAAATAAATATAAAATATACTTAGTGAGTGGTTATTCCTCATTTACTCAAAGGATTTTCTATTAGAAAGAATTAGTTTCATAATCCGATCTAACTACTAATTTAGTGATTTATAAAAAATTTCTTATTTATATATTATTTATCTATGTAGTTACAAAAATGGTAATGGTAGATATATAAATGTCGCTTTATACCTTTAGTCTAACCTTGTCCTTTGCCAACCTAGGCTCAAGGCCACTAACCTTTTCTTTTCACTACTAACCATTCCTTTCTTTCTTTGCAAAAAATGTTATATCTTCCCTTGCTTAGTTTATATTAATTAGTATTAGGATATTAAGACATTACCCATATAGTCTATTTCAATAAATGTAATCAATTCTAACAATGCCTAAACCCTAATGCTTTCTTAGAAGTTCTCAAGAATTTTAAGTAAGTTTATCTGAGTACCATGGCTTAGAATCTCTTTTAGTGCTCCCAAACTAACTTAAAATTTTACCATAACTTATTTTAACATTCCTATCATATTATTACATAAAATACAATATTTAAATTGCACAAATTAATTCCTAATATACTATTCACACAAAACCTAAAAGGAGAATTCACAAACAAGATAGCATAGTAGCACTTATAATTTAAATTCCTTTTCATCAATTGAATGAAAACTAATGGTTTCTAAATTTTTCCATAACATCTCTAACATGTTAAATGAAAGATAACATAAGTGTTGTACAAATAATTTTGTAGGTTTGCTAGTGTATCAAAGACAAAAACTTAGATAAATAATTTTTGAACTACACTAGAGCAATTAAGATAAAACTACCTTTTGAGCAACCAAATTAACTCCAATTGCCACCAAAATTTGATAAAAACTTTTTAACATTGCAAATGACATATCTTAGGATTTTCATAATGTTTCTTAATCATTTGATGGATAAAAAAAATTTAAAACTCAAGATTACATAGACAAGGTTTATAATCAAGACTGCATTAGAGTGCTTGAAATAGGAAATTTTGTTAGATAACAAAATAATTTTCAAATGCCACCAAATTTGGCAATAATATTGGTAAGGTCACAAATTTTCATAATTTTTTTGGTTATTCGATGCCTAAAAAAAAATAAAAACTTGAGTCTAGCCCATATAGGGTTCTGAATTAAGCTTTTTTGAATAATCCACTTATAACTTAGTTTTTCATGCCTTTAAAAATCTACCAAAGATTTCCAAGCTTATTTACAATCATCTTAACATTAAATATAACTTAACATGTTAAGAATTATGGTTTTAATATTTTCTAACCCTAGTTATAATAAGTAATCGAATATATCTTACTGTAGAACAAAAAAGATGTTGACATCATGTCCATAAGTTTTTTTACCTTCAATCTTCCTTAATAACTTTAAGGAATCCTTTTTTATGATTTCCAACATTATTATTTCAACAATACAATGTCATATTATCAATTAAAATACCTCAAAACAGAATCACACCATAACTTATGACAAGTGAAGCACAAGAAATTATAAACTAATAATATCATAATCTACTTCCTCAAGATAATCCTAAAAGTAGTTAGAGTTATCATTCACCTTTATTTCTTTCCACTTTTTAATTTTCTAGGAATTCTTTGGAATAATAAGAAAAGAGCTTCATGACAATAAATTAAAGTTTTAGAAATTTTAAGAAGGCGAAGATCGAGAATTTTTAAAGAAATTTGGAAGAAATGTTTATGTTACCTTACAAGATTTGAAGTTTTTATCAAAGAGAACCTTTGCTAATTTATAAATGCTTGAGTTTTTCTCCAATTCCCTCTTTTTCCTTTATGGTTTTCTAGTCTAAAGGAAGTAGAAATTTTTTGTTTCTAATGGCTCACACATATATATAAATACTAGTCCTAATTTCAAATAAAAGTCTACAAATTTCTATACTTTTCTTTTTATTGTTTATTAAATTATATGAGAAAAATCTTGGGATAATTTATGCTGGTCTTGGATGTCTAAGTGTTCTCCAAAATCAAAAAAATGATGATCTTACTCACTAATAAAAATAAGACACCAAGAAAGATAAAAATAGTTATTACAATTTAGCCTCCAATCTCATCTCGTCTTTTTTTCCACTTAGGTCCTTGGATTCTTTTAAAAACTTGGGCCTATATTTTTTAGCCTGAAAAATTAGATTTAGACCCTTAAAAATTAGGCCAAACCAAGGTAATGTTAATAAAATCAACCACTTAAAAATATGAAAGGGGTTTATTACAAATTGACCCTAAATTTTTCATTTTCTTTGCCTTTTTGCTTGAAAAATTTTAGATTTTTTTTGGACTTTTATTCCTAAACTTCTACACACATTTTGGGCTCATAAATTTTGATTTAGATCAGCCTAAGAGTTTTTATATTAATTTGTTAAGTTTTAGCTCAAATCTTTACTTTTCAGATTACTCGGATTTTGAAATTTTAGTAATTTCCTCTATAAATTTTTCCTAAACTTATTACTAGGTTTTTAAATAGGTTTTTACCTATATTAATGCATAATAAGGTTCTCATAAAAATTCTAGTTAGGTCCACTTTGAGATTTCTTCGAAATTCGCTTAGTTTTTCTTATCAAACCTTTTGAATCAAGATTTACTAGAGAAATTTTAGTTAATATTTCTTATCCTATTTTGGGATATTACAAGCTCTCCCTCTTCAAGAAAATTCATCATAAAATTTTTAAAATATTATAGCAATATATGAATATATTAACAAACTATAAAATAATTATGAAAAGAAAATTTGCCAAATAAATTTGAATTTTTTTTCATATTCTTCTCTAATTCTAAGATTGCCTCTTGAATTCCATGTTTTTTTCCATATTTCTTTAACCATAGGGATTTCCCTAAATTGTAATTTTCTTATTCATTGATTAATAACTTGAATAAGTTATTTTTTGTACATCAGTTTTTAGTTTTAATTCTAGTGGTATTTCCTTTAGCACATGGCATTCATTTAGAATGTATTTCCTTACATAAACACATGAAAAATCAAGTATATTACTTTCATGTTTTTTGGTAGTTAAAGCTGGCAACCAACTCCTTCAATTCATTTAGTAATTCTATAAAGACCTACATATCTTGGTAATAGTTTTCCTTTTTTACCAAATCTCATCACCCCTTTCAAATATGTAACTTTAAAAAACACTTGATCACCTTCTTCAAATTCTAATGCTCAACGTCTATTATTTGTATATGATTTCTGTCAATTTTAAGATGTTTATAAAAGCTCTTTGATTATTTTCACCTAAATAATTGTGTCTTCTACAAAATCGGGGCCAATCATCCTTATTTCACCTAGTTTGAACCATTTAATAGGTAACTTGTACTTTCTACCATACGATGTTTCAAATAGGGCCATCTATATTAACTGTTATTATAAGTAAATTCCATCAACGATTGATACTTATCCTAATTCCTTTCAAATTCAATCATACAAGCTCTGAGCATATCTTTTAGTGTCTGAATTTTTTTTACTGCCTATCTATTTGAGGATGGAATGCTGTGCTAAATCTCAATTGAGTTTGCAACATTTCTTAAAATAATTACTACATGTGAGATGTAAATTGTGACCTTTGATCTAAAATAATTATTAGTGGCATGCCATGCAATGGAATAATTTTATCTATGTAAAGTTGAACATACTATGATATTAAGTGCATCATTTTTATCAATATAAAACGTGCATTTTTATCAAATGATCCATAATCACCTAGATAGAATTGTATCCCTTGCTAGTTCACAATAATTCAATTATAAAATCCATTGTAATACCTTCCCACTTCCATTTGGGTATATGAATATTCTAATAAAGGCTTGCTGATCGTTAGTGTTCTACTTTCACTTACTAATAGGTTAGACATTTGATCACATAATCTCACATTAATTTCTTCATTCCATCCTAACAATATAGATTTTTCATATCATGATACACTTTTGTTACACCAGGATGCATTATATATGATGACTCATGACTTCCCTAAATATTTCTTGTTGTAGTGCTGGAGGTACCCATCATTAGTTCTTATTTTTTATTACTCTTTCTCACTTATGGTTAAATCAGCCTCCTCCTCATTTATAGCTCTATTTTTTAATTACTCATATTAAGGATCCTTTTTTTAAGTAACTTTAATTTGATTTTACTATGGTGGAATGTATTGTTATACAAACCAATTTTGTATTTTTATCCTCTTCTAGCTTCTTTTTCCTATTTTTAGGAGTTTTCTAACCTCAAACGTCAGCAATTATATTAACTTTACCTAAATGATAGTGAATAATGTAGTCATAGTCCTTTACAAACTCCATTCACTTTTTTTTATCTCATATTAAGTTCTTTCTACTCAAAAATATACTTGAGGCTTTTATTATTTATATAAATTTCATAAGTAGTCTCATATAAGTAAGGTCTCTATATTTTTAAAGCAAATACTATGGCCACGATTTCTAAATCATGAATGGGATAATTTACCTCATGCTTCTTTAATTAGTGAGATGCATAGGCGATTACTCTTCTTTACTGCATTAATATGCATCCCAATCCCCCTTGGGATGCATCACAATGCACCGTATATTCCTTTGTACTATTAGGCAATGCTAACATAGGGTTAAAAGTAAGAAATTCTTTCAATATTTGGAAGCTCCTTTCACAATCATCATTCCACACAAATTTGACCTCTTTACAAGTCAATTAGGTTAAAAGTGCTGCTATTTTTAAAAAATCCTTTACAAATCTTCTGTAATATCTTGTTAGTCCCAAAAAGCTTCGTATCTCTATCACTAAGGAAGGTTGTAGCCATTTAAGTACAGCTTTATCCTTTTAAGGATCCACTTACATCCTCTTTTATGATGCTACATGTTCTAGAAAATGCACTTTCTTCATCTAAAATTCACATTATAAGAATTTCGTATATAGTTTATGTTCTCACAATGTTTGCAAAGTAATTCTTAAATGTTAGGCATATTCTTCTTTTCTTTTGGAATATACCAGAATATCATCAATATATATTATAATAAATTTATCTAATAAGGGTTTAAAAACATAGTTCATTAGGTCAATGAAAGTTATAGGAGCATTAGTTAATCTAAATGACATAACTAGAAATTCATAATAACCATAATGAGTTCAAAATACCATTTTCAAAATATCTTCTTTCTAGATCTTCAATTGACGATAGCCAAATTGTAAGTTAATTTTTTAGAAGTATTAAAAGATTCTATTAGGTTTGGACTTCTATTTGACCTAATTGAAACTTAAGCTTAAGTGTTCTTAACCTATTTCGAAACTTTAATGAGGAACTTAAGTATAATATTACTTTAGAGGTTCTCTTATTTTCCTTTTCCTTTACAAGTTAGAAATTAAATGAATAAGCTCACTTTTCCTAAAATATTGAGCATACTATTTTCATAAAATTAAAGTTAATTATTAAACACTAGAAAAATTCTTTTTTTAAGATCTTTCTATTCTAGGATGTTTGTCCATTATAACTTAATAATGATGGGATTCCCATACAATCCTATCTTATGCATGCAAGCAATTAAACCACTAAATATTTGACACTTAGACTTATATTCTACAAATGACCAAAAGTTTATTTTTAGCATAGTGAGTCTTGTTATGCTAAATACATAAATGGTTTTGAAAGTTTCTATATGTTTTCTTGCTTACACCTTCTCTCTCTTTTGAAAATCAATAACTTTCTTGCTCTGTTCAAATATCTAGCTTACAAAAGGAGTGGCTTATAAAAAAGATTACTTATATTGATACCACATGTTTAACATATATGAAAGAGAAGTATGCAAGGAAGGAAACCTAAGCTTTTAAATGGGTTTAAAGGCCAAATTAACATTTGACCTTTTAACTCTTCTATACTAATGATTAAGGATATGGTTAAGTGGTTGGTTTCTTCATTAGCTTGGAAGATTACCAACCAGGTGGAGGATGAAGTGAATATTTTGTTCAAAGAATTTATTCAAAATAGCTCTGATAATGCACGTCGCAATGCACTAAAATTATATTAAAAACTAATTTATTACAAAATAATGTAATATAACGGTACAATTAGGTCGTTCCCTTAGTAATCCCTTAATTTATCTTTTCTTAATTAAATTACTAACAATATTTACATAATTACCTAATTTATTATGCAATAAAAACACAAGAAGCTAATGCAAATGGATACAAAATAGAAATTGAATAGAATTGAGAATGCAATAACAGAATGCTGTATGCAACAATATACAAAATGCATACTAGTATAGAATTAGAGTTGGGGGGTTTTGTGAATTTAAATTGAATCAAATGTATTAAGCGAAACAAAACACAAAGTAAACAATAAGTAAGAAAATTAATATGATAAAACAATCAATTCAAAGAATTAAGAACTCTAGTTTAGATTAATCATATATCAATTAGCATTTGACTTTTCTAATTAATTCTTCAATCTTGAATAATATTTACATAATTATCTAATTTATTATGCAATAAAAACACAAGAAGCTAATGCAAATAGATGCAAAATAGAAATTGAACAGAATTGAGAATGCAATAACAGAATGTAGTATGCAATAGTATACAAAATGTACACTAATATAGAATTAGAGTTGGGGGATTTTGTGAATTTAAATTAAATCAAATGTATTAAGCAATACAAAACACAAAGTAAACAATAAGTAAGAAAATTAATATGATGAAATAGTCAATTCAAAGAATTGAGAACTCTAGTTTAGATTAATTATAGATCAATTAGGATTTAAATTTTTTAATTAATTCTTTAACCTTGAATTACCCAGAACCCCTGCAATAATTCTTAAATCCTATGCTAGATTACCATTTAGGATTTGATTAATTAAGATTAACCGAATTAAGCAACTACTATAATTCTTAAGCTAGATTAAAATTTATTTAATGATAGAATTCTATTAAGTTAAGAAATTAAATTAGAAACCTCTAAATTAGTCCCTCAACCCCATGCCCCTATGTGTAAAACTATGATTTACCAACCATAATTCAAGATCAAAATAGCAAGGAATCAGAAATCACAAGGATGAATATCAATTATACCAAATCAACATCCAACACAAGTAATTTTAAGAAATTAATAAAAAAAAGGAAAAAGAAAATTTAATTAAGAAAAGTCAATATTATAAATTATAATCTTATAATCCAGTGGAAGGAGCTTTAAACTCATTGAATCAACTCTGAATTTAGGCTTCCATCAATAAATAACAAGAGAGAAATAAGAAGAAAAGAAAAGTTATGCTACTAAATTTTTAAAAGGTTTCTAAAGTCTAATTAGCTTTCTTTTTTTATTTTTCCTAATTAACCTAAAACCTTACTAGACTTGAATTGCTATATCTTTTAGGATTACAATAATGGGGCCTTCTCAACTTTTAGAAGCCCAAACCTATTTTTAACAAGATATTTAACTTTAATAGTTATATCAGTGAATTCTCGTAGGTCTGACTTCCAACTAGTTTAAGATTACTAAAACCAGGTAATTTGAGTAATCCATAAACATTAAAGTTATAAGAGTAGGTTTTATGGAGAATTAGCATTGGTTTCAAGTTAATCATACCTCTATAGCTATAGATATGGCCAAAAAATTGAGGCTAACTCAATTGGGATAGAGATAGGGCTTTAGCTTCTCGTTTAAATAAAGGCTTAAAGGAGTCTCAGTTGGACTTTGACTAAAACACCAAAGTTGTAAGTTTTTTTTTAAACTTTCCAATAGTATATAAATAATCTTAATCGAACATCCAGAGCCCAAGACATAGCTAAAAAATAAAAATAGTATCAAAATCTAGCATTAACCGAATAAATTCAGAATATTGTAATACTAACTTGGGATTATAAAACAAGGATAATTCTATAAAATTAAACAAGTATAACTCACCAAGAGACATGAAATAGAAACAAATCATATAGTAAATAAATTTCTCATCAAATTTTCCCACACTTAACTCTTGCTTGTCTTTGAACAAGACATAATTTTATCTAAAAACTAAGAAACAAAATAATTTTAATTTCCAAAAACTTTAAAATCACAAATTTACAAGTAAAAGACAAATAAAAGCCAACAAGAAACATAACACATCATGAAGAAAAATTTTGACAAATTTGGAACTAATCAATATAGTAACTTCATTTAAAAAGAGTAGGTCAAATTAGTAAATTCTCACAAGATTCACTTTCCAACTCTTAAATGTTTATGTTAAGTGTTTTACTCAAGTTTTTTCTATAAAATTATCTTACCATAAGCCTGCTAATCATCTAATCTCCACTACTCAATTCACATATACAACACAAATTAAAAGGACTTTATTCTAGGTTGTAAAAGGGCTAAGGCAAAGGGAAGGGAAAATAAGGAAGCGAAAGGCTAGAAACCTAAGAAATTAATATAATACTTAAATTAAAAACATATGGGAAAATTAAAAATGATTACAATTCAACACAACAAGCTAAATTCAAATTTAAATAGTTATCAATTTTTTTATTTTTCCTTTTCCTTTCTTTCTTTCTTTTTTTTTCCCACTTTCTTTCTTTTTTTATTTTAACTTTTTTAGCTTTTTCTCTCTTTTTTTAACTAACTTTCAATGACTTTTCACAACACGTAAACTCATAGACACACAACCTACACTTGTTCAAGAGTCCATCTCATAAAAATTCAAATGCTCTACTAATTCCTAAGATTAGGTAAAAACATATGAAAAACACACTTTTTTTAATTTTTCTATATTTTTAAGACTTTTAAAAGCATGAAAAATACAAAACTCAAAATAAATCCTAAACGTCTCACCCCACACTTAAATTTTACATTGTTCTTTATGTAAAGTATATTAATATCATTGATATGTATAACACAATGCACCAAAATTAGATTAAAAACTGATTTGCTCAAAAATAATATAATATAATGACACAAACTAGGTCATACCCCTAGCGATCCCTTAATATTATCTTTTTAATTAAATTCCTAACAATATTTACATAACTATCTAATTTATTATGCAATAAAAACATAAAAAACTAATGCAAAGGATGTAAAATAGAATGCAAATGCATTAAAACAGAATATTGTATTAGAATGGATGTAATATGCTATATGCTGTATGAAAAATTATGTAGAACACAAATGCTAAATTAGGGGGTTTTGTTTACATGAAATTAAACAATACCAATAAACTGAATAAACACAAAACAAGAGCAAAATGGAAAGTAGATAAAAGGAACTCAATGTAATAAAACAGTCGATCTAAGGAATTAAAAGCTCTAAATTGGATTAATCATAAATTACTTGAGATTTAACCTTTCTAATTAATTTTTTAACTTTGAATTACTTGGAATCCTTGCAATAATTCATGAATCCTATGCTAGATGATTGTTTAGGATTTGATCAATTAAGATTAGCTAAATTAAGCAATAAACTGAATAAATACAAAACGAGAGCAAAATGGAAAGTAGATAAAAGGAACTCAATGTAATAAAATAATCAATCTAAGGAATTGAAAGCTCAAATTTGGATTAATCATATATTACTTAAGATTTAACTTTTCTAATCAATTTTTTAACCTTGAATTACTTGGAATCCTTACAATAATTCATGAATCCTATGCTAGATGTGTTGGGAATTCGGATTATCAAATGCAACGAAAATTCAATATTTTGATTCAAATTTTACCTAGGATCCATGCAGAAAGCATAAATCAATGATTAGGATTTTACCTATTGGGCACTCGTGTTTCTACTGATCAAAACTTGAGAGCAGATGAATCAAACGCCAGCCGAAAGGTACAACATCTTTACGGTATCCACACGAAGTGAATAATAACTTCTCACCCTCCACGAATCTGCTAGGATGTGTTTCTCTCTCTAGGATTTAGGATTGGATTTTTTCTGAGTGATTTAGGGTTTTGGGAAGTTTATGAACGTGTACTTCAAAGTGTTGCCCTCAAGTCCCTTTTTATAAAACTTAGGCAAGCCACAATCCTAATCCTACTAGGATAATGCTTCCAAAATTCTAATCACACTTAACAACTCATCTTATCCTTATCCTAGAGATAGTAATGTGAGATAAGACTTATCTATTAATTATCTAATATTAGATAATAATATTATCTCATAATAAAAATATCTTAATATTAGATAATTACATATAGTTATCAAATATCAAAATAATATTATCTCATAATATATTTATCTAATATCTAATAACATAATTATTTGATATTATTTTAATATCAAATAATATCATATAATAATTATATTTATTACGTGAAAAATATATTATTATTTAATAATATATATATGCACGAAAATAAGTTCAATTAATTGAATATTAATCTAATTAAAATTTAATTAATTATTATCTTATTCCTACTCTTTTTGTGTGATCCTGTAGGTTCTTACTACGTTAACAATGACTTATTATTGAGCCATAGACAATAAGTAGTATTTAGCAATACATCATTGCCACTCAAGTAGTAAAAATATCTGTGATTCGACATCCACTTAATATATGATTAACATTTTACATCATAATTCCTTTTGTAATAATATCTAAATTGAACTGGAGGCATGGAGTGTATCATCCTCGTTAATGTTTAATTTATATTTCTTGATACTGAGTAGACTTAAAATAAATGATTAATATCACATATTAATTCAATTGAGCATGACCATGTATTTCTAAGTCTCACTCACTTCTCTTTGCATGATTCATGATATACCTAATCAATGCTCTATTCGTTATCCTGATTAAAGGTGACATAGGATAATATTAAAGTGAGTAATTCCTCATGTAGGGAACCATAGTGACTTCAGGTTAAAGGTTTATGTGTATTTATGATCATATAAGAATAACTTATGACACGTCTATCCATGCAATATTCTCATAGTGGGTCAGTCCAGTACATTGTTCACTAACAATGTACTCATGTATTGACTTGATATCAGATATCCATGATTCGTAATCATCAGTCACTATACATGCTAGTCTCGATGTATTATTATTATCCTTTTCGTAATAATACTTGACTAGGGGCATTTTAGGAATAGCAAAATTATTCCAAGGATAATTATTATATTAAGTTATAAATCATGTAGAATAATAATAAAATTATGAAAATAAAATATAATGATTAAATTACCTAAAATAAAACATAATACATTGTGTATTATTTCAATCATTTATATGATTGGTTCCTAGGACACACAGGAACAAGATGATCGTCTAGGATTTAATAAATTAAGATTAGTTAAATTAAGCAGTTGCTATAATCCTTAAGTTAGATTGAAATTGATTTATAAATAGAATTTAGTTGATTTGAGAAATTAAATTAGAAATCTTCAAATTAATCCCTCAACCTTTTGTCCCTATGTAACACAATTTCATATTAAATCAATAAAGAATTAGAAATCATAAAGATGAATATCAGTTATATCAAATCAACATCCAAAATATGTAATCTCAAGAATTCAACACATAGAATTAGGGAAAGAGAAAAATTAATTAGATAAAGTCAATATTACAATACATAACCTTATAATCCAAATAAAGAAACCTTCAAAGTTCTTGGATCAACTCTGAATTTAAACTTCTATTGATAAAGAACAAAAGACAAAATAAGAAGAAGAGAAAATTGTTTACTAATTGTTATGTAAAGTCTCAATAGTCTAATGAGTTTTCCTAATTTATTTGACCTAATTAGCCTAAAACCCTATTGGACTTGAATTGTATGACTCTTAGGATTATAAAAAATAGGGCCTTCCTAATTTTTAGATAGCTCAAACCTATTTTTAACAAGATAATTAACTTTGACTATTACATCAGTGAATTCTTATAGGTTTGGCTTCCAACTAGTTTAAGACTACTAAAACAAGCTAATTTAAAAAACCTATAAACATGAAAGTTATACGCTTATGTCTTATGAAAATTTAGGCACTAGTTTCAAGTTAATAAAATCACTATGACTCTAAATATGGCCCAAAAGTAGAGGTGAGCTTAGCTAGGACAAAGACATAACTTCAACTAGACCTCCAAAATGTTTGAACTAGGCTTAGACTAAAACATAAAAGTTATAGTTCTCTCTCTCTAAAATTTCTAACGATATAAAGTTTGCATCAATTTGACATTCGAAGCTCAAGATATAGCTAAAAAAAATAATGTCAAAATCTAATATTAACCAAATAATTCAAAATATTGTAAAATTAATTACAAATTATAAAATAAAGGCTAATCAATGAAATTAAGCAAATATAACATCAAAGAGACATAAAATAGAAAAAAAATAAAATAATAAATATATTTTATCAAATTCTCCTACACTTATCCTTTGCATGTCCTTGTATAAGACAACTTTATTCAAAAGCAAAGGATAAAAAGACATTACTTTCCAAAAATTTCAAAATCACAAATTTACAAGTAAAAGATAAATAAAAGCTAGCAAGAAACATAACACGTCATGGAAATTTTTTTTTGATAAACTTAAAACTAACTAATATAGCAACTTCATTCTAAAAGAGTAGGCCAAATTAGTAGATTTCTCATAAGATTCACTTTCTAACTTTCAAGTGTTTAAGGTAAAGTGTTTTACTTAAGTTCTTTCTATGAATTTGCTCTATCATAAGCTTACTAATTATCTAATCTCCATTACTTAAATCACATGCACAACATAAATCAAAAGCACTTTATTCTAGGTTGTAATAGGGCTAAGGAAAGGGAAAGAAAAATAAGGATATGAGAGGTTAGAAATCAAAGAAATTAATAAAGTATTTAAATAAAAAATATGTGGATAAATTATAAACAATTACAACTCAACACATCAAACCATATTCAAATTCAGATACTTATCAACTTCCTTTTTTCTTTTTTTTATTTTTTTTTCAATTCAATTTTTTTTAACTTTTCTTTCTTTTTTATTTTGATTTTTTTTCTCTTTTTTGGTTTTTTTTAATTTTTTTACTTTTTTCTCAACCAACTAGCCTTTAATGACTTTTCATAATATATAAACTCACACACCCCCACATTTATTCAAAAGCCTATCTTATAAAAATTTAAATACTCTACTAATTCCTAAGGTTAGGTAAAGATATTTTCTTTTCATTGAAAAAATATGCTCATAGGTTAATTAATAGAAAAAGGATAATAAAAGCTCAAGGGGAGCTTAATAAAGGTAAAAACTTTAAGATTTACTTTAAAGCTCTAGCTTAAAAGAAAGAAAGAATGTCTTAATCATGTTAGTGTATGCATGTGCAAAATGTAATCTTAAAAAGAATCAAAGCAAATTCTAGAAAAATAAATTATGGAAGAACATCATACAAGAAGGAAAAAGAATAGTAACAACATAAATTTTTAACAAAAGGTTCAAAATCTCACAAGGGAAGTCAAGCTACCTACTAATTCAAAATCCATCACTATATCAATTAATTTTAAGAAGCAAATTCATTTATTCAATTATGTTATGAATCCTATCTAATTTCAATTGAATCTTACTAATAAAAATGTAAAATCTCCATTATTGGAAAGCAACTAAAAAGGACTTAAAATGACTCAAAATGACTCAAAAATAAGTGAAAAATACACTTTTTTGAATTTTTATATTTTTTCTTTTTTTTTAAAGCATAAAATTGAAAATCCTAAAAAGTATTGAAAGAAAACATAAAACATAAAGTAAATCCTAGAAGTCTTCCTTCCACACTTAAATTTTATATCGTCCTTAATGTAAAGTATATCAGTATCATTAAGAATAACATTAAGAATGATAAAGGACATGAAAAATAAAAGAGAAGGATAAAAAAAAGCAAATCCAAATGGCTTAGGTTGCCTCTTAAGAAGTACATTTCTTTAATGTCTTTAGCTATACATCATGGCTTCAATTGCTTTAACCAGGATCTATATGAAAATTTGCTACTTTTTTTGCTTCCATATTTCCAACTTTTAGGTCATCCATCAAAGAGGTGACTTGAAAATTAGAATCATTCACCATAAATGCTCTAAGTTCTACTTTTAAGTCACTCTTACTCCTTGAATGGTTAAAGTCATCTAGTATAACAAACTTAACATAATTAATAAAAGAATTAGGATGATTAAAATGAAAGTACTTATTTTCTTCTAAAGGTGGAATCTTTTCTTTATTATTATTTTTTATAATTTTTGAAGTAACATTATTTTCATCACTTAAAAATACAAAAATTTTAGCACATATATCACACTTAGTATTATTCTTAGAATAAGTGCATTCATGATTATCTACATAATCTGTAAAATTAAAAAGTTAAAGGAATTCAACAAAAATTTCATCATGGGTATTATCAATATACAATTTAGAATCAATACATGTAGAACCAATAAAATTAGAAATAGAAATGTTAAAATAAAAAATAGCACCAGAAACAATAGAAACAAAATGAGAAGAAATATGTACTAAAGGTTCCAAAATGCTAAGAAAGGATATTGAGTTATCATATATATCTTTAAAAATATCAAACTAAACTATAACACCATCAAACTCCATAATTAATGTTCCATCTCGAATATTAATTATGGTATTTGTTGTCTTGAGAAAAGGCCGACTAAGAATGATTGGTGGAAGAATGCTTGAATAAGCGCATTCATGGTCATCTACACAATCTATAAAATTAGACAGTAAAGGAAATTCAGCAAATGTTTCATCATGGGCATTATCAATATATAATTTAGAATCAATACATGCAAAACTAATGAAATCATAAATAGAAATGTTAAAATAAAAAATAGCAGCAGAAATAATAGAAATAAAATGAGGAGAATCATATACTAAAAGTTCCAAAATGCTAAGAAAGGATATGGAGTTATCATGTATACCTTTAAAAATATCAAACTTAGTTGTTACACTATCAAACTCGATAGTTAATGTTCTATCTCGAACATTAATTATGGTATATGCTATCTTGAGAAATGGTCGACTAAGAATAATTGGTAAAAGAATATTTAAATCCTCATTTTCCATCTTTAAAATATAAAAATTTGCTAAGAAGATTAATCCATTAACCTACACTAGGATATTTTCAAGAACTCCCAAAGGATAAATATTAGATCTATTAGCTAATTGAGCAACAACTCTTATTTCTTTCAAAACTCCTAAATTTAAAGTATTAAAAAAAGAAAGAGACATGACATTTATAGATGCTTCTAAGTCTAACATGGCATGTTCCATTCTGGTTTTTCCTACGATGCATGGAGAGATAAATGTGCCTGAATCTATGTATTTTCTTGATAATTTTTTTTGAATGATTACAAACATATTTTCCCTCACACTTACTTTTTCATCCATCCTTAATTTTCTTTTGTTAATGCAAAATTTTTTCAAGAAGTTAGCATACCTTGAATTTTTTTTATTATATCCAATAAAAGTATGTTAACTTTTGTTTTTCTAAATGACTTAAAAATCTAGTTCTCATCTTAATTTTTCTTTTGTTTGAAAAAGGAAAGGGGATAGGGAAAAAATTTACATCATTGTCACCATGTTTTGTTTCCTTTTTTAGTTTATTCTGGATTTTATCTTCTAGTTTATTTCTTATTTTTGGTTGATTGCTTATTTCTGCTTAATTACTTCTTGGTTGATTGACTTCTGCTTTGATACTTGTTTCTAGTTATGAGGTTGAAGGCTTTTTCACTTGCTTGCCACTTCTTAGCATAATTGCATTCATTACTTCTTTATTTCTTGCATTGTTATAAGATGGTTGGCTGGAACCTTGTGCTTTAAGCTCACTTAATACAGAAGTCAATTGACCTATTTAAGTTTGTAAATTTGTAATGGTTGCCTTTATCTTCTGCTAAAGTTGTAAGTTATTAGCAACCATTTGTTTCACTAAATCTTCAAATGTTAGCTGAAAGATAGATGAATTCATTTCTGGTTATTAGATAATATTAGGCTGCATTTTGTTATATGCAGGAGGAGGATATTGATTTTAGCTAAGATTGCTACCATATTAGAGTTCTAGTTATCTTTCTAGCCAGGATAAAAAGCTTGTTACTGGTGGTATTAGATTAGTTACTATTGCTAGTATTAATATTAGTTTTACTATTGGAATGAAGGCTTAGTAGGATAAATAGCTATTGTATATGCTGGAGGAGGAGGACACTCATCATCTTGTAATGTGGGGTAATAATCTATTAGATGTGTTAGGCAAGAGTAGATACCATATAGTTTTGCTAGAAAAGAAGCTTGAAATTTTTGTTGTTATTCCATTGCTAACTGCCTAATTAATGAAGTTAGCCCATCTAATCTATTCTCTAGTTTTTGCTAGTTAGAATGGAAGAAATTGAGCTCATTCATGCTTCTTGTTACAACCATAATTCTGGTTCCAAACTATTAAGAATTGGCTACCATGTTTGGAATGAGGTCTCTTGCTACTTATCTACTAAAACTTTACTACTTGCTGCATCAATCATCTCTTATCCATTGGAAGCAAACCTTTATAGAAATATTAGATAAGGAGTTGTTCATTGATTTGGTGGTGAGGCAACTAGCACACAGCTTCTTGGATCTTAACCAGTGCTTATAGAGTATCTCACCATTCATTTGTCTAATGTTATAAAATTCTTTCCTTATAGTAGCAGCTCTCGATGCAGGGAAGAATTTTTCAAGGAATTGTTACTTTATATTTGTCCAGCATGTAACAAAACTAGGCTGAAGGTAGTAGATATACCTTAAGACCTCATTGTTGAACAAACCATATGAAATTCTTTTAGATGTTTATGAGGATCCTCACCAATGAGAGCATGAAACTTTAGAAGTAAATATATTAAACCATATTTAAACTCAAAGTCAGCATCTGATTCAAGATATTGGATGTTTAATGGTTGGTATGTAACATTAAGGGTCGTTAATTCTTTCAAAGTCTTATTATGAGCCATGATTTCAAAATAATTTAAAAGGTTAGAAAGGAAAATGAAATGTTCTATCAATTTTAGAATCAAACTCAAGTAATTCAGTAGCACTCCTTGTTGTCATGCACTAACACTACACTATACTACAATAGAAAAGCTATAAGAATACAAAAACATGAAAATGGTAATGCACTATGAAAAATTAACCTAAATACATCTATTTAACTTATCTAGACATTTTTAAAAATTATAAGACCACCATTGAAAGTTTTCTATAACTATGTAGAATCTAAAAATGCAATAAAAATATAAAAAAAATTAAAAAAGTGATCAAAATAATGGAATTTAATTAAAAATTTTAGTTTAATTGAAGTTAGTAAGATATAAGTACCGAACTAAGGGGTATAAGTGCAAAACAATGTAAAACTAGGTTTCTTATGCCAAAAACCTCTATTTCAATGTCTAATGATGTTAATTATGAGATAAAATATGATGAATTAAAGTGGAGGAATATGTACAAATCAAACAATGTACACGAATTCAAGAAAACATAGAAAAATGAGTTACTATAAAATATAAGAAACACAATTAATGAATGCAATTACGTACTAAAATACTTGAGCAATTGTGCAATATATTGCTATTAATATGTAGGAAAAGATAATTTTAAGAGGATCCCTAGCAATAATGCTAAAATTTTGAGATGCACGTTGTAATTTACTAAAATTAGATTAAAAATAGGTTTGCTAAAAAATAGTATAGTATAGTAGCACAAACCATGTTATACCCTTAACAATCCCTTAATATAAGCTTTTCTAATTAAATTCATAACAATATCTACATAATTATCTAATTTATTATGCAATAAAAACATAAGAAACTAATGCAAAGGATGTAAAACAAAATGCAAATGCACCAAAACAGAATGGTATATCAAAATGGATACAATATGATGTATGTAGTATGAAAAATTATGTAGAACACAATATAAAATTAGGGGGTTGTTTGCATGAAATTAAACAATAGTAATAAATTGAATAAGCACAAAATAGAAGCAAAACAAAAATTAGAAAAAAGGAACTCAATATAATAAAACAATCGATCCAAGGAATTGAGAGCTTTAGTTGGGATTTATTATAGATTACTTAAGATTTAACTTTTCTAATTAATTTTTCAACCTTGAATTACCTAAAATCCTTGTAATAATTCATGAATCCTATGCCAGAAGATTATCTAAGATTTGATTAATTAAGATTAGCTGAATTAAATAATCGTTATAATCCCTAAGCTAGATCGAAATTGATTTATAAATAGAATTTGATTGATTTGAGAAATTAAATCAAAAATCTCCAAATTAATCCCTCAACCTTCTGCCTTTATGTATAAAACTATGATTTATCAATCACAATTTCATATCAAAGCAAAAGAGAATTATAAATCATAAAGATGAATATCAATTACATCAAATCAACATCTAACACATGTAATCTTAAGAATTCAGCATATAAAATTAGGGAAAGAGGAAAATTAATTGGATAAAGTCAACGTTACAATTTATAGCCTTATAATCCAGATGAAAAGAGCTTTAAACTCCTTGAATCAAATTTGAATTTAAGCTTCTATTGATGAAGAACAAAAAAGAAAACAAGAATAAGAGAAAACTATCTATTGAGTGCAATGTAAAGTTTTAATAATCTAATGAGTTCTCCTTATTTATTTAACCTAGTTAGCTTAAAACCCTATTGGAATTAAATCATATGAATCTTAGGATTACAAAAACGGGGCCTTCCTAATTTTTAGAAGCCCAAACCTACTTTTAACAAGACAATTAACTCTAATAGTTACATCAGTGAATTCCCATAAGTCTAACTTCCAGCTAATTTAAGACCACTAAAATAAGGTAATTTGAAAATTCTATAAATATGAAAGTTATAAGTTTATGTTTTATGAAAAATTGGTCATTAGTTTCAGGTTAATTGAACTACTATAACTCCAAGTATGGCTAAAAAATGAAGGTGAACTTAGTTGGAATAGAGACATAACTTTAACTTCTGAGCCACATATGGCCTCTAAAATGTCTGAACTAGGCTTAGGCCAAAACATAAAAGTTATAGTTCTCTCTCTCTCTCTCTCTCTCTCTCTAAGCTTTCTAATGATGTAAAGTTTGCATTAATATGACATCCAAAGCTCAAGATATAGCTAAAAAATAGAATTAGTATTAAAATTTAATATTAATTAAATAAATTTAGAATATTGTAAATTAACTATAAATTATAAAATAAAGTCTAATTAGTGAAATTAAGTAAAAGTAACACCTATGACATAAAATAGGAGAAATTAAAATGATAAATATTTTTCTTATCAATTATAAAAAATAACATCACGAAAGATAAATAACATGTAAATAAAAAAAAGAAGAATAAGAGAAAGTAAATCTCTAATAGCTTGGATTACCTCCCAAGAAGTACCCTTCTTTAATGCCTTTGACTAAACATGAATTTAATTTCTTTACCCAGGATCTACATGAGGATTGGCTACTTCCATTGCTTCCAATTTGCCAATTTTAAAATCTTCTATGAAAGAGGTGCTATGAAAATTTGAATCGTCCACCATAAGTTTTCCAAGTGCTATTCTTAAATCACTATTGCTTGAATGTTTAAAATCCTTCTAGATAACAAATTTAACATGATCAATAAAATAGTTAAAATGGTCAATATGAAAGCATTCTTTTTCCTTAAAAGGTAAGATGTCCTCTTCATCATGTTTTTCTATAATTCTTGAAACAACATTATTATTTTTATTACCTAAAAATGCAAAAATTTTAGCACAAATATCACACGGAATAGTACTATCTCTAAAAGGACATTCATGGCTATAAAAAAAATGCATAAATTCAGAAATTTCATGGAATTCAGCAAGTATGTCATCATGGATGACATTAACATGTAATTCAAAATCAATATATGCAGAACCAATAAAATTAGAGAAAAAATGTCAGGAGAAAAAATGTCAAAATGAAAAATAATAATAGAAAAAAATTAGAATAAAAAATAGCAACATTAGAAGGATTAGGAGGATTATCATGCAATAAGGGTTCTAAAGTTTGAAGAAAGGATATAAAATTATCTTACACAAACTCAGAAATGTTAAACTTGGATGTAACACCATCAAACTTTATGGTTAATATTCCATCTCAAACATTGATTATAATTTTTGTTATCTTGAGAAAAGGCTAGCTAAGAATGATTAGTGGAAAAATATTCAAATCCTCATTTTCCTTCTTCAAAATGTAGAAATTTCTTGAAAAAAATGAATCCATTAACCTACACTTAAATATCTTCAACAACGCCTAAGGGATAAATATTAGATCTATTTGCTAATTGAACAACCGTCCTTGTTTTTTTCAAAATTCCTAAATTCAAGGCATTAAAAATAAAAAAAGGCATGACATTGATTGATGTTCCTAAGTCTAACATGACATGCTCATTTCTGATTTTCCTATGATGCAGGGAATGATAAATGTATATGGATCTTTGCATTTCATTTGTAATTTTCTTTGGATAATTGCAGACACATTTGCTCTCACATTTACTTTCTCATCATCTTTTATTTTTCTCTTATTAATGCATAAATTTTTTAAGAAGTTGGCATACTTTAGAATTTATTTTATCAAATTTTAATAAAAGTATGTTAACTTCTACTTTGCTAAAGGAATCTAAAATTTAGTTTTCTTCTTCCATTTTTTTGTGAAAAATTCTTTTTCTTGGAAAAGGGAAGGGACAAGGAAAATAGTAGGAGAAAAGGGTATAAGGAAAAAATTTACCATACTGCCACCATGCTTAATCTTCATTTTCAGTTTATTTTATTTGTTATCTTCTGGTTTATTGCTTGTTGGATGTTTTTTATTTTTCTATTCTAGTTGAAGGCTTATTTTTGGTTAGTTGCCTTCTAGTTATTTGTGGGCTACTAGTTTATGGCTTGCTGGTATGGTTGTCTTTAGCTGTAAAGATGAAAGTATATCAATTTCTTTGCCACTTCTCAGCATAATGGCATTCACCACTTCTTTATTTCTTATATTGTTGCAAGATGGTTGATTTGATCTTTGTGCCTTAAACTCACTTAGTGTAGAAGTCAACTAGCTAATTTCAGTTTACAAATTTGTAATAGTAGCCTTTGTCCTTTGCTAGAATTGCAAGTTATTAGTAGCCATTTGCTAAAGTAAATCTTTGAATGTTGGTTGAAAGAAAGATGAATTCATTTCTAATTGTTGGATAGGATAAGGTTACATTTTGTTATAGGTAGGAAAAGGATACTAAAATTGGCTAGGATTACTATTATATCTAGAATTCTAGTTGTTTCTCTAGTCGAAATAAAGAACTTATAACTGGTGGTACATTGAGTAGGCTATTGCTAGTATTGTGGTTTGGCAGGATAAATGGTTATTGCATATGCTGGAGGAGGAGGATACTCATCATCTTGTAATGTAAGATAGCAATCTATTAGATAATTTAGGCAAGAGCAAATTCCATAAACTCTAGCATAGGGAAAGGCTTGAAATTGTTGTTGTTGCCCTATTGCCATTTGTCCAACCAATGAAGTTAGTTTATCTACTTTTTAGTCTTTGTTGGTTGGAATAAAAGTAATTAATCTTATTCACGCCCCTAGTAGTAGCCATAATTCTAGTTCC
Source organism: Sindora glabra (assembly GCA_020226215.1). NCBI lineage: Eukaryota > Viridiplantae > Streptophyta > Magnoliopsida > Fabales > Fabaceae > Sindora > Sindora glabra. Next base: position 83,040,126 of record CM035231.1, on the reverse strand, counting down.
AAATTGTTGGAATGTAATATCCCAAGCTAAAATTTCAAGTTTTATAAATTTTGATGCTTGTGGATAATTATTTAATTATTCAGTTAATATTTAGTTATAACTTTATTTTCTAAATTAAAAATTTTGGAATATTGAAAATAATTTTAATAATTATAAATATGAGGATTCATGAGATTTATTATTTGTATTGATAAGCTAATTTTTTTAAATAAAGAAAAATGATTAATTTAGAACTTTTAAAAATATTTATATATTGAGGGAAGATAAAAGCAACTAAAAGATAAAAACAACTAAGTCAAGATTTTAAATAGAATAAGAATTACTTTTATGAAAGTGAATTTATAACTAGATGATTAGCCAAGAATTGGATTTAAGAAATTTAAAAGGTTGAGATTTTTGGTGTAAAAGTAATTAATGCACATGTGAAATACAGAATAAAAACTTTTAGCTTAACATTTTTCTCCCTTGGTTTTCGTGCTTCTCTTTAAAGTTAGTGCTTATTATCCTTTCTCATGTTTTTACAAATTTTTCTTTTTCTTTTTTGCCCTTACTGCCTTTCTCATCTCTTTATCTTTCTGGGTACACTTTCTCTTATTCAGTTCAGTCCAATTTCTTTCTCTTTCAACAGTACCAACTTCTCCGTCTCATTTTTTAGATTTTTCTTTAGCTCTTCTTGTTCCCACTGACCTTATCTCTTTCTCTTCCTCTCATTGCTCTCCTCCCTTCTTTGAAATGAAAATATTGCTACTTGAAAGCTCAAATAGCAACGTGCCATCGTTGTTATTGTATTGTTTTTGAGCAATATAATGGATTACGATAAGGAGTTGAGTGGTAAAGTGCAGGTTAACTACTAAAAACTAATCTTTAACCATTGTACATTTGAGCTTTTTCCTCCAGCTGACTATGCATCCTTTTATCATCAAGAAGTTGTAGATCACTATTGGAAAGTAGTAAGGTAGCTACAATTTTCTTCCATCCACTAGTGAGCCAACAAGGTGCTACCACCAATGAGCTCAAGTTACACCCTTTAGATGTAAGTGAACACATTTATATCATAAAGTTTTCATTTTTATGCTAATTAGGAACTTTATATAAGAGAAACCTATTTTCATTCATTTGTGGATCCTTGTTAGTATTTCTGAAAAATATTATTTTTATGATATGAAATGTTAGTATAAAATGACTGAAGCATATTTAGAGCATTGTATTTGAATATTACAAAGGATTTGAAATTAATCTAGAAAATCTATTTTTGGTAAGGTTTTGGAAATATAATGTGGATTTGGAATATTAATACTATAGAATGATAAAATATCTTACTAGTAGTATTTTTGAAATAATCTTTCTTACGATCTTTGATAATTCAAAGTGATTCAAAACACTTGATCCTTGCATAATTTAGAAATCTTATTTTATTATGTTATTTAAATACTTGGTATAATATTGAGAAGATAATGACTTGTGCTAAAGAATATTAGATTAATATACCTAAATTATATTATTAGAATCTAATATTTTAGTTGTTATATACTTTGAAATAAAGAAGTTGCTATATATGTGAAATTTCTTAACTTTCAATTGTAAATTAGGATAAAGGATATAATGATTTAGGATGAACTAGTAGTATTGTAAAAGTTTTGGGGTTCGAGCTTTTTATAGTTTCACATGTGCAAGCTTTGATTTCAAATTATCATTTAATAGCATATATTAGTTTCATGAGGTAATATTGGAAAAGTAAAGAAGCCATTGATCTAGAGTTTTAGCATATTACAATATGAAATCAAAATTGAAATAATTAAAAAGGAAATAAGAAATATTTATTTATTTATAAGTTATTCTTGTAAATTAATAATAGGAATATGAAGTATAAGTTGAACTTGGATGCTTTCTTACACACTTAATTATTCTATTATGATCCACCATGACTTGTGATTAAAAATACTCACTTAACGTATTAAAATGATTTATTAATCATTATATTCACTAATTAATCTAAGTAAACATGGAAAGACTAAACTTAATGGGCAAAGGTTCAAATAAAATGGCAAAAGCATGTAAATATGCCTATTGTCTAAATCTACCCATGAACTAATATGCAAAACATTATATCCTTGACTAAGAAGGTAGTTTATTCCATTCTTTTATACTTGATTCATTATCTTTTTTACTCATCTTCAACAACGGTCCTATCTTATTTAAGATTATGCCATCAAACTTATAAATAGTTACTTTCCTATGTTATATGTATAACATTAGGGTGTATGGTCATACAATATCCTATGGTACTTCCAAATTTACCATGTTTCTATATTAATATTGAACTATTGCTTTAATCAATCCCTATAAGAAAATCCTAGAAAACATAATTGAATATCTAAGTAAGATACTCGAATATAAGACTTCAAAGACAAAACTTGAAACTTATATTTAACTACTACACTTGAATATTGTTTAAGGCTATCATCTAAATAGTGCTCAAATATGGTAGTCAAGTATGGTTCCTGAAAGTTATTTCCTTTAGTTATACTTAATCATCATATTCAATTATAAATTAAGGAGTTCTAAATTTTCTATGATAGCGTTACTTAAATGATCACCTTTAATCCCCCCAAATTGCTTGCTATATAATGCCAAATTTAGTAGTCGCAATATAGTCAATGTTTTCTTCATTTCTAAAATTTAAAGAACAAAATTTCCATTTCAAACCAACATCCTGAGTTTAAGCTACTAATCTCCCTTCAACAATTAGCACTCAAATTACATTGTTAGCAATTCATTCAAGGTAACAAATTAAATGAATTATCATCCGCTTTTAGCATATATTTCATTTGTCAACATAGAAAAACTAATTTTAAATATTTATATTTAATGCAAAAAAATTTTCTAAAGTATACTACAAATAACTTAATAATTCAACATATTATATAACTTGAAGCTTATAATTTATAAATAGTATTAATAACTTAGAGTTTTCTTTCTCTACTACATGACATCATTTATAACTACTTCCTATTTAATATAATATCTAAAAAATATTATTGTAAATTAATATCAAAATTATCTCTTAATAACTATTTCATATGCTTAACATCCTTATTATATTGTTTATTGAATCTATGAACTATGATTATCGACTTACTCCTAAGCTATACTATCATATCATCATTCCATTCTAAGATAATACAATCTTACTTTGATTAAGAAAAAAAGTAGTTGACCATAATAGTTGATTATAGGACTCTAGAAATATTTCTTAAAGTTCACACTCAATTATAGTACTCAAATAATCCAAGGCAAAGACTCCTCATTTTGTAATATTCAATTATAATAATCAGGCATGATCCCCTAAAAAAATTATTTTGCATTATACTCGATAACTTTATTTGAGTATGCTTTTAGTATTTCCAAACTTCATCAATTTCTAATGCTTGATTATTATAATGTCAATTCAGATTAATAACAGCCACAATAACTTAGATTCCTTTTATAGTATCTATTATACCCATATTAGAATAAAGTGCAATAATCATTTATAATTATTTATCTCTTTTACTCAATTCACCAATATTTATCAATGGAGACTCTCTATAGACATCTATAAATTTACTTTGAATTAAAATTTTTTTAAATTTATAATAAATAACTCCTAAAGGATTTCCTTATAGAATGGTAAATAATAATAATCATGAGAAGTTTGATCTATAAATATTTTTGGATGGTTAAGATTAACTTATTTTATAATTAAGGTATACTTTATCACACTAAATATTTTTCTTTGAAAACTTCAACAAGACGAATGGCTAGGAATCTTTAATTAGGTAAGCTTAAATTTGGCGAGACACATTTAAGCAAAACTTACCTCTTTTTTTTTATAACTTTTCCAACCTTTCATTTCATTTTGTTCAGAACCCCTCCCTTATTTTTATGAAACTTTAAGTGTTTACTTTTGCTTTTTGCCCTACCATTTTTGTCACTGATACAAGCTATCATGCAGCCATTTGCCTTTGACACATTTTCTTTAGTTAGCTAACCAATGTGGACAGCAACGGAGAGCTATGTGAGCATAGATGGTAACCAACAAAGGAGTAAAACTATAGCTTTTTCGATCAATGTGCGAACTTATTTTCATCATTGACAAGCTGCTAGAGGTTAAGGTAAATTGATTCAGAGCTTAAGATCTTAATTTTATAGCTTATGTAAACTTGATTCAAAAACTTATCTAAATATACTCAATTTTGATTTCCATACCAATTCTATGGAAAATAGGAGAAATTGGTGATTCCTATAGTCTAATTGAAATAATTTTAGCCTAGAATAAGTAACTTTAGTAAGACACATAATCAATGATAAAAGTGTTTATGATCCATTTATCTAAGTAAGGGTGAATAAGAGAATAAAAGAAAATAGATAAGAATGCAATACCACTATTAAGAGAATTATATGAGTATGCATTTTTCTTAAACTATTATTTTATTCAATTTCTAAATTGTATATTATCCTCTCTCTATTTGAGTATATTGATCTCAAATGCTACTATATATAACAAAATTAGTTATAAAACTCTAGAATACTTGTATGTAGTAATTATAATTTTGGACACCCAATGTTATTTAAACATCTATGCGGATTGATTTGATAGTGTAATCAATATGATGGTGTGTGTGTGTAGTTCTTAAAGATTAACTATTTTATATCTTTGTGGTTGTGCAGTAAAAGCATGGCATTGCCAATGTTAAAATGATATGTTATAAGTAAGTTAATGTTAACTTATTAATTATTGTTAATTTGAATGCTCTGTGGCCAGAAATGGAATTGTTTGTTAATGTTAAGGATGTGTTTATATCGAAACTATGCTAAAAAGAAAAGAAAGGCAATGATCGGTATACAAATGGCATTTGTTAGAAATATAGTACAAATCAAGAATTACTATATAGATAAATAGTTCTATTCCTTTACAAACATTCAAAGAAGAGTCTTGTGAATGATTATAATTAAATGTGAATGTTTATAATTTATATGCATATTTTATCCTCCCTTCATAGTTAAATATTGGCTTTTAATTATCTTTTTAAGTGATTAGTATGAAAATATAACCAATAACCAATCTTTCATGTAATATGGAGTTGTAAAAATCATTTGTTGTACAATTGAATCAAATTATTCTCCTCTTCTTATAATTCTTCTACATATATTTTATTTTTTTAATGTTGAACTGAGCATTTTATAATAGAAACAAATATCTAATGTAATTTACCTTTTAACCTATTTTATGAGCAAAAACCATAAATGAATTTCATTAAAAAAAGAGAGAGAATATAAATGGTGCAATAATTCTCAAACTCATATTCTTTTTTTTAATATATTTATGGCAAGAAGTTTGAACTTAAAATATCTAACATACCATTCAAAGCCCCTACCACTAACTTACCACCTAATGGCTTTGAACTCATATTTCAAATGCATCTAAAATATAAGCATGACAAAATTTCGGTTCTAAAGCTTATCTTATGGATTTTTCCCCAATGAGGTGTGTATTTGGTATTGATTTTTGTCTTTCAAAGTAAGGCAAAGGGTAGATTTTTAACCTAATGTAAAATTTTGAGAATAAGGTAGTATTATCTTACCTTGCCTTTTGCAACCTTGTGATTATGAAATTATATTTTTTTTCCTCATTCACTCTACTTATTTGTATATTTGATTCCTTTACTATTTAAATATTAAAACATACATTAAAAAATTAATATCTACCCTTTATTCAATTATTTTAATATAATTATTATATTTGAAAAAAATTAAAATTATCTATGTTTGTTGTTTCCTTTTTAGTTTAAGAGTAGTCAAACAAATTAAATATAATTTTAAATTTATTTTATAACATTTTGTTGATTATGTGCTTTCTCTATGAAACATTGATGTACTGTAAATTGCAAGAATGGGGCACCAATTTACCTTATAAGTGAGAATAGGATAAGGATGGATAGGGGTGCAAACAAGTTGAACTATTCGTAAGCTATTCAAGATTGATTCGTAAAAAATTTGGTTTGAGATTAAATTTTAATGAGTTAGGCTCGTTTAGTAAATGAGCTGAACTTGAGTTTTTTTATTATTTAGCTCAAATTATTTGTGAGTCTAAACAAGTTTAATAAAAAATATATTCTTATTTTTTATATTATATATGATATAAATATAGAAAATTTACTAAACTGTTATAAGCTCGTCTAAACTCATTCAAAATCGAATATAATCTAAGTTCGAGCTCAAATACTTGAGCTTAAATACTTAACCTCAATTAGAAATTTAAAGTAAAAAATCTAAGATTTGTTTAAATTCAAATAAGTTTGATTAAACTTGTATTCAAATTGAACTCGAACTTAAGCTCAACTTTTTTAAACTCAATGAGCTCAAGTTCAAAACTTGAACTTAAACTCGTTTAATATTATTGAGCTTGAATATGCAGATGGTTGATTCGACATTTACATCTCTAAGAATGGAGCAAGGTAAAAAGATGCGAGGATAGGATAAGACAAAATTGATTCATCTCCACCTTGTCTCACTGTTATACTTACTAAATTATTATTATAAACTCTCGACTCTTAATAATTACCATAAAAGAATATAAGTAGTTATGATATTGTAAGTAAACCCCATTAAAGTTACAAAATAATAACTCCCTCATGTTGAGAATCAAATTTTATATAATACAATTATTTATGAATCAAAATCTTTACAAAGAATATGATTAACTTGATTGTAATATTAAATAATAAAATATATCTAATTTGATTAAAATATTTATTTAATCAAATTTAAATTTAAATGAAATGAATATTTAAACAAGAAGTTATCCTATTTTACAAAGGAGATAGAAATTAGGTCAATCTCAACGATCCTCTGGTTGGCATAAATTTCATTATCAAAATCTTTAATATAATTCTACTGTACTTGAATACCAACTCAAGGCACATGATCTTTCAGGTAATGACAATATGTCACCGGTAATAACTATAGGTTTTTTTTTTTCCTCAACGAATCCGACATGATCATTAACTGTCTTTTCTGCATCCCCCCGTCCGTCTCTCTTATCGCTCCAATCCAACCCATTAATATCCCTTTTTAAATTTTATTTCATTTGTTAATAACAAACCTTCTCATCATCTCATTTTTCTAATTGATGTTAGGAAATTTTCAAATCCATTTAATCAGTAAAATGCTCATTATTATTTCATTTACATTAAAAGTTAATATGAAGTTTCAAAAATTTGAAGAACGCAACAAAACTATCATTAATGTTAATTATTTCTAGCATTACTCTTTTGATTCATCTCATAGATCTCAATTTTTTAGTATAAATTTTTGTACAATAATATTATGTATATTAAAAATAAAATTTAAAATTAATTTTTAAATATAAATTAAGGATTATCATTGAATATAAAAAGATGAAATAAATTTATAATACTCAATCTAATAAATCTCAATTTTATAGCATTACTCTTTTGATTCATTTCATAGATCTCAATTTTTTAGTATAAATTTTTGTACAACAACATTATGTATATCAAAAATAAAATTTAAAATTAAATTTTAAATATAAATTAAAGATTATTATTGAATATAAAAAGATGAAATAAATTTATAAAATTCAAACCAATAAATATAAAAAATTTAAAATTTAATTTTTTTACATATATAATATTTTATATTTTTAATTTTTAAATAAAATAACAAGAATTGATAAAATAATTCATAGAGACGTTTTCTTTTTTAATGAAAGAGGTAGTTATATTTTTTTTTTTTGTGTGATTGAGGTGATTTCTAATTTGGAAAAGATTGTAATATACTGGATGTATAGCACACCGGTTCTTTTTAAAGGCTCAAATATTTTAGATCGTGCAGTACTGCACAAATTAAATAAAATTTAATGATTTTTAAACAGTGATGTACACCTTGTACATTTTAATCTCTTCTAATTTTTTATAGTAATTAGTAGATATTTGTTTTTTTTTTCTTATTGCCCAATCACGAACATACTATGCTTCAAAAACACCTTATTGTAGCACCATAGAAACCTTCCAATCAAGCTGTCCTGAAACAAGTAGTTCATCGAATTTTAGCATCTTTATGCATAAGGGAAATCTTCAAAACTCCCCCCCCCCCCAACAAATTACTAGCACTTTAAAAATATATTAGCAAAATTTTTTTACCAAATTTACTACATCTTGTTATAAAATGTTTTTTCAACAGAATCATCGAAAATATATAATTCAGCTTGGTTAGAAAACTCCAAAACGAAACTCTGTTGATTCATCTCTAGTCAAACTGAATGCAATGTTAAAACCAACCATGATCAAGTGGAACCACAACCAGGACCAGGCAAATCTTGAATCAAAACTCAAGCCCAATAGAATTCGGCTTCTATACCGCTTAATGGAAAAAAATAAATTTGGAAGTACATTAACAATTTAACATAATTCAAGATTAAAGAAGATAAATATAACATGATACGACTTTTTACTTTTTTTTTTAAGAGTTACAAACAATTTTTATATTTCAAATATGCTCACAATATTTTATAATATATACACTCTTTATTATTAATAATCATTATTTAAAAAGTAAAAATTAATTATAAAATTTTAAGTAATCTCCGCAAAAGGCTGATTCATTCTTTTATTTTTATCAAATCTTGTATAAAACAAATATATATAAATCAAAATTCTTATTGGAAGATAAATCTAACTTAATTATAATATTTAAATAATAAGATACATTGGAATTTGATCAGACTCCTAAATCCAAATTTAAATAAGATGGAAACAGAAAAATTATTATACTTTACAAAAAGAACTAAACTTAGGGTCAAAATCCCAACACTTTCTGAGATTATCTTGTTACTTTAGAGCCACTTTCTATGGTCTCTCATCATCTCTGTGTCCCTGTGAATGTAAGTGACACATAGCAAGAAAGAAAGCGATGGAATGGTACGTTTTAGGAACAACTGAACAAGTTTCAGATTGAGAGACAGAGTTCCACTAGATACATTACATAAATCAAAACAAGGGTCAGAGATTGAATTGATTCAATAAAGAGGGAAAAGGAGAAGCAGGTAGTGAGTGAGGCTGATCAGGGTTTCCTGCTGAAACGAGGGGAACTATTGCAACTAGTGGTGTCCTCCTGAGGGGCTTTATTGGCGGAGGAGAGCTCCGTGATTCCACTAGTGGCGACGGAGGTGGATGAAGTCTTGCGTGCCAAGAAGTCATAGAATACGGGCCTAGACCTTCTTTCCCTGCTGTTGTGGTCGGTTCTCTTCAAAAATATGCGACAGAGAACCCAATTTTGGAGGGGAAGGGGAGGGATCTGGGCAGAGAAAAATTTGTTAAATAATGTCCAAAGAGATGAGAGAAAAAGAAAGAAGATGTGGCTGACCTGACTGGTGTTGGAGAGGCGGTATTCGTGCATAATCCAATCAGTTCTGGATCCATGGGGCGGCCTCCCTGTGTAGAAAACCAAAGTCTTCTTGGTTCCCAGAGCACTGCAACTGTGGATTTGTTTGTCTAATCCAGTGGCCTTCCAATAGCCTGAAGCGGTGGCCCTGTCGGATCTGTTTCCATTGCGATATTTGGGCTGCCTCGTGCTGAAGAAGTATCTCACTTGCTGCAAATCACCAGGCAAATCCCAGGGATCGGAGTTGCAGAGATGAAGGACCTCAGGAATAATGGAAGCAGGCAAGGGGGAGGAGAAGACCTTGCGCTTCAAGTATTGAACAACAAGTTCTTCATCAGTGGGGTGAAACCTGAATCCGGGTGGCAACCTAAGCTCCCCTCCCGTCATTGGATTCCAGCTGTGCTTTCGAGGGAAAATCTGGCTTCCTTTATAGAAATGGGTCAGAGTGGGACCACACATTTGGCGTAAAACAGACTCAAACTAGCCCCTTTTTTCCAATGGATTCTTCTTTCACTTCAGGGAACTTCAAAATTACCTTTTCATCTAAATCATGCTGAACTAGACTAATTGACAATTAACCATACCATATGCATTCCTTTATAAAACAATACACGCTACTAAGGAATAATTAATTCGATCACCCACGTCATCCTATGAATTCCAGTTTTCGTTTTTTAATTTTAATGCTAACTTGGTAGTACTAGAGAATTTCTTAAGCAAAATTTGGCATTGGTCCAACACCACATAACTTCCGTCTTCTCAGCTCTCATTTTTTTTCAATTTAAGATTATCAATGGTTGCCGATATTTACAGTAAGCGGTACATAGAATTTTGCATATATATTAAATGGTTCATCATTCCTACTATTAAAAAAAAGTTAATAATCAATTATTTAGTATCGTTTTCTATTTTTAAATAATCTCAAGAAAGTAATTATACAAACTAATACGTATATAATTTGAAATAAATGATGTTAAGCTAAACATCCGTTCACCCTCCAGTTTAATTTTCTAAATCTATTTTTTTTTTTCAGTTGTCTCGAAGTTCTTACCGTTTAAAAATGGATTAGTCCTATATAAACTACCATTTGTATAGCCTTCCTAACCATTTGTTTTCCCTTGCTAAGATGATGTTGTTTTTGGTTTGATTTGTACAATCGAATAAAAGACAATGGACTAAAGACATTTACCAGAAATATAGCTTAATTCATCCAGTAATTAGATCATAAAAATCTCTTAATCTCAAGGCCACCAAATCGGTAATATCAATTTGAGAAAAATAATCGAGTTTGCTTGAGGTTTAAGCTGGACGCACATTCCTTCTTTCTTGCGAGTACTTTCAAAATATACATAAATCTCCACTGATACGGAAGTACAAATATATATTAGTATTTTAACTAAAATTACATCAATTTTCAATTGACGCCTAAGGAAGCAACATTATATATTAATCTTAAGGTGAAACACAAGGAACAAATTACCAACCTATAATTGTCAAAGCAAACCCAATTTAGAATATATCATATCCCCCAAGTAGGATTTAAAGATATGCCTGGTCAGTTAACAGTCAACTACTCCATCACTAAGCTATTGAGAACAATAAAAAATTATTTATTTAGTTATCATTTTTAAAAATAGAAGTTCCTATTTAATAAATTATTTTTAAAAATTATAACTCTAAATATATAATTTTTAAAAAAATAAACAAAATTTTAATATTATTTTAACTTATTCTTATGTTCTAATTGTTAGTTTCATAATTACATGAAATTTATTTATTTATTTATTCAAATTATTCTTTATTTTTTTTAATTTAAAAATAATTTTTAAAAAAATAGTTTAAAAATAATTTTTGAAAACAATTTTAAAAAAAAAGAAAATATATCCAAAAAAATCCTAAATCTCATAAAGTTCAATTTCTATTCTCAACCCATCACTAATATGAGCTCAAATTTTGCTTGGTATTGTAGTGGCTTCATTTCATATCTCATTTCTTAGGAAATATAAGTGGATCTATATCATTGTTTTTCATTCATATACTAATTTCATTCATTTTATGTCCCTTTCTTTGGTATCATTGAGATCAAAAATGTCATTTCCAATTTATCCATTTCTATGTTTGTGGAAAAAGATTACAATGTTAATTTTTATTAAAAATTAATTTTTTTAGGATTTTTTTATTTTTTTACTCTTAATGTTAATTTTTTTACAAATTACATTGGTTTTTGGATAAAAAAAATAATGTCTTTTCTTTTAAAAATATTTTATTTTTTACATGCCAAGTCAATTTTTAGTAAAAAAATTGAAGTAAAATGTTTTCCTAATATTTTTCAACATCAAATTTTTGCTTTCTTACCAGAATATTTACAATAAAAATTGAATAAATCCAATACCTTACTAAAAATATGTATTTTGACAAAAATTTCTAGTATCATAACTTGGTGCTCAATGTTTCGTTTGAGGCAATTTTTTTTATTTTATATAATTTTTCAAGGTTAATATATCTATAAGCCCCTTTGGTGGTTTGCTCTTCTGGAATCACTTAAATGACAATTTTCATGAATTTTTTTCAACTTTTCTCTATCTCACATTATTTTTTAACCAACTTAAAACTTCACTGTAATACTTTATCAAATACATAACTTGCATTTAAGTATCAAATACAACTTCAAAAGTTATAAAAAAGAAATACAAACAAAGATTTGTTAATAAAATATATGCAAATAAATTAGAGAAATAAAAAAGGTAAAAAATTAAGAAATAAAAATAAAAAAACATAGCTGTTATATTTTGAACTAATAGCTTAAAATAGGATATTTACTTCATGCTCCATATTAGTTAAATAATATTGACAACTCATTGATATATGGTAAAAGATGGAGTGAAATCAAGAATTTTCAAAGGGACTTAGATATAGAAGAAGATGGAAATTAAGCTTGAAAACAAATAAAAGGGAAAGTAAGAGTGAAAATGAGGAAAAAATAAAGTTTACTTTATTTATAATATAATAATGTCGATTGGGTTATTTTGAGAATCTAAGTTTAAAATCTTGCAAGAAGACAATATGTTAGTTCTTTTTTAAAGAATTAACATCCAAAATTTCTTAATACTTTTAAAAATTTTATCCTTCCTATGACTTTAAATTTAGTTATTTTATAAATTGAAGTTTAAAATTTTACAGAAAGAAAACACATCAATATTTTTTAAGAATAATGTTGCATCGATCATGTATACGTGTTAGTAAATAGAATTGTAGTGGATATGTTTAAGGTAAGTGTTTATTTAAAAAAATTATTATAAAAATAGGTTAAATTAAATTAAATACAAATTAATGTGGAATTAGAATTAAGTAGTTGTATCTGTAGAAGGATAATGACTTAATTTTTCAAATTCACCCTTGGTACCTTCCAAAATTACAAATTTACCCTTTTATACATTAAGAAGCCCTAAGCTGTTAACTTCCTTCTTTCTTTGACACCAATACCAACTTTTTCTTCTCCCCCTCTTATTTATTTCTTGAACAAATTTCCTTCCAATTTGTAGCAAGAATCAAGCTAATCTTATCTAGTGATAATTCATAATCTTCCTTCAACAATGTAATCACTCTTTATTCCAACTCTTTAATTGAAATTCTTCCTTAAATTTTAGTTGAGAAAAACTACTTAGAAACCTTGGAACTCTAAGGTAAATATCTCTTAATTATTTGGGTAAATAGGCTAATTAACCACCCATTCAACCTCATTCAGTCTTCTCTATATAAATGGCAAATAGATAATTTACTTAATTACTAAAAACGTAAGTTTAAATTAGTAATTTAGTTACTAGTTAATTTATATTATATTTGATGATTGGTGACTTGAATCTTGTTATTGGAATAAACTCTTATTGTTTCTAGCTAATAGTTATTATAGGATATTACTTGCATGGTGATTTATGAGTTGGAACTGATATATTTGATTTGGGGAGGTGAAGTTAAGTCTTGAGTTTTGCAATTTGCATGAATCTCTAAAAATTTTAGATCTATAATCAAATATAAGCTTGAAATTTACCTTCAAAAAGGTTGTATTCCAATATTAGAATTTGGACTCATCTTTGGTTGAAAATTTTGAATATAATACTCAAATATAATCTTATATTTGTGCTCCTAAAGGTATACTCGAGTACCATATTCGAGTACCCCAAAAATAAGTAGTCTTTGTACTTGAATAGGGTATTCAAATACCATACTCAAATACCACTTTAGTTTTCCTCAAAAATGTTTGTGAATTAATATGTGAGGTTAATTTATGATATATACATATATAAATGTATTAACTACAAATATATTAATAAATAATGTTTAACTTAATATAATAATATGTGTGATAATGCAAATGGACCTTGATTGATTCATGTGATATGGATGGCAAAGAAAAGTATTAAGGGTTATATGTATGATTGTGAAATTAAACTAATAATGTGAAGCATGAAGCATAGATGATTATGAACAAATATGTGATTTGTGATGATTGAGACTATGTTGAGATTGGAGGAGACATTGATATGAAATTGAAATATTATTATCGTATTTGAATATACTTTTATAAACGAATAAGGTACTCTAAGGAATAAGGTTGAATTTGTGAACAAATAAAGATGATTAGAAGAAATAAGGTGGCTTAAATCTTAATCTTTTGTATGAGATTGATTACCATTGTTATTATTAATATTATTTTAGTGATGATACTATATGAAAGATGCCTAAGCTATGTTGTGAATTAATAATGAAAGGCACAATGCGTGATTATATTTAATTAAGTAAATTATTTGTTTACTGAAATCAAAATTTCCTATTTTTAAATTTTTTAGATACAGGTGTTAAAGCTTCCCACCCATCACTGGTAGTTCAAGAGTAAAGTTCTCTTTGAATATCTTTTGAATGCAACCATAGTCATGTTAACAAGTAAATAAAAAACATCGTGAACCTTGTAAAAATAGTTTTGTATTAGCCATAACATAACTTTTGTATGCAAATATTTCAAAATGTATATAAAAGTAGTTAAATAAAATAGTATGTCTTTTAGTTGTAATGTGATGATATCAAAGTAGAATTAGACAAATTAGAAGAAACTAAAAAACAAATTCCACGTTGATCGTAACTTGAGAGGTTGTGATAAACTGATGTCTCAAGTTCCCTATATTTTAAAAAATATCACTATTTTTATAACTTTAGATATTGGTTATTTTATAAATCAAAATTTAAAGTTTTGCAGGAAAAACATGACTTTTGTTTTAAATCAACATTTAAAGTTTTCTTATATTTTTAAAAATAATATTATTTTTATGACTTTAAATGTTAATTATTTTATGAACTGAAGTTTAAAGTCTTGTGAAAAGAAAATATGACATTTTTTTTAGAACTAGCATCTAAAATTTTCTCATATTTTTAAAAATACGATCACTCCAATATATATATATCAATATTCTTTTTAACCAACATGTATTAGGTGATATGTAATTATATTTCTTTTTTAAAAAAATAAAGTTGTTACAATTAAATGCATATTTAAAATTTTAAAGTATGATTGGCAAAAAAATTTAAATTTGATATTAAATATATGTATATGTGTTTTGTATTTTTTTAAAAATAGATATGTTTTAAAATATAAAAATACATTAATTCCCTTAAACATCCAAAAATTATACTTACCTACCTTCACTTAAAAATATAGTATATGAAACACATTACACATAAATCAATATTGAATTTGCTTGTTAGTTCTAGGTTAAAATAGAAGTTCCCTCTAAGTCAATAGTATTATTTGACTAGTTAATACCAAAATCACCTTGTACAATTTAAACTTTCTCTTTTAGTATATTTTTACAAAAAGAAGGTGTTCGAGAGAAAAGTTTTCCCCATCAATAATATTTGTATCATCATCTAATTTCATGAGGCAAGACAAATAAATAAGATGTTACTTATTAGGGGAAAAAATTATCACACAAGAAAAATACGAGCTCATATCATTGAATTAAAACCCTAAAAGTTGTGTTCATATATAAGAAATTAATTAAAAAAGAGAACTCATATATAAAAAAATTAAAAATTAATGTCCACACTCACAAATAAATAAAAAGAATTGCATGTAGTTTAACAAATTGACCCAAAAAATTTGTGAGAAAATACAAAAAATTTACGTGCAAAAACAAAAATTTCTATTTTAAATATGATAAATAAGATACAACAAACTGAGAAGTAAAAGAAAACAGTAGAGTAGAGAATCGTAATCTCACCTTAATCATTGAATCTCTATGATATTAAAAACTGATTTTTTTCTTTAAATTTTGGTATTTTTAACACGAGAGGAAAAAAAACTTAGATTTGTGTTTATTTTGTGCTGTTTTTTTGGTAATTTGTACATATTTTACCTTTGTTTTTAATTTTATGGCTTATATTAAGATAATGTAGTAACTAAATATTATTTAATTTATAAATCTTATTTTTAACTTAACAAGCATATACTTCAGAAATATTTTATATATTTGTAAAAGAATTTGGTTAAATGAGATAAAGTGTAGGATTTTAAATAAGAAGAAAGATTAATTTAATAAGTTTTTATTTACATCAAAGGAGATTAGTGTAATTTTCCCATTTTAAAATTTTATGGGAGGAAGTTGAAGTAAAATTAAATAAATAGTTTGTATAAATTCATTTTACAGGAGGTTAAAATTTTTTCTCCATAAACATTAATAATGTAAGAAATAACGCTATG
The DNA here is from genome assembly GCA_020226215.1 of Sindora glabra. NCBI lineage: Eukaryota > Viridiplantae > Streptophyta > Magnoliopsida > Fabales > Fabaceae > Sindora > Sindora glabra. Next base: position 83,023,931 of record CM035231.1, on the reverse strand, counting down.
GTTTATGTTATTTCGATAGTATATTACATATGATAATTAAGGAAGTAATTAAACCTAGAAAATATTTAACTTAAAAATGAAACCTACGATTATATATGCTAGGTTAAGGAGCTGAGTGTTTTGAGTATAGAAAATTTTAATATATTCTATGATCACGTACTTTATTAAGAAAAAGACATATATATAATTAATAATTTCATCCTTAAAATTATTAAACACTAACAAAATTATTTTTAAATTATATAAAATTATTAATTTGAACATATAACTTAGCCCTTCAATATAAAAATGGAGCCTTTACATTTGTTTGCATGAGTACATAAATGTATTTGGTAAATAATTTTTTAATCAATTTTTAGTTGATCAAGATCAATATACTATTTTGGGAGTTTAGTAAACAATTGATTCAATTAGCAGCCTTTAATCAAGTAATTAAAAAAGTTGGACAACCTAATGTTTTAAAATATTTAATTCATTAAATGTATATAGAAAAGATAAATTTGCCATATATGATAATTATTTTGTTAAAAATGATAGTCGGAATGAATCTAATATTTTTAAGAGTTTTTTTATTTATATAGAAAATAATATCCCATGAAAAATTTAACTTTTTAAAAAATAATTTTTTATGTGAATTATCTGGAAAGTATTCAAAATTATTTGATTGACATATAAAAAATAATACTTCTTAGGATGTAACTTTTTACGTCTTGTTTTGTTCAACTTTGAATACTTTAAGAAGTTTTAATAAAATAACTACTATATCCTTAATGTTATTATGATATAAATTAATAAGTTTTAATTATTATTAATTAAATTTAATAAAAATAATTATGTTATTATATCTATAAATAATATATGAAATAGAACTTACCTATGGGAAGGTGGATAAATAACATTTCGTGCTCTATAAAAAGTAAAAGTTCTCAGAAAGTTTGATTTACCTCAATTTGTTAGATAATGACTATCAAACAACTTATGTCTTTCCTAATTTTCAAAAAATAAAATTTCTCATATTATTGAGGTGAACTAAATAATCTCTTAAATTTCAATATTTAATACCCAATAACTATGTCATTAAATACATTTTTTAATGTATATTAAAATAAAATAGTTCTTTATATATAATTATAAATAACCATTTAATTTTTATTAATCAAATTTATATAATAAAATTACTATTTTAAAATTTTTGTTATAATATATTAAAAACTTTATTATATATTACTTGAAAAATTTAAATTCTTTTCACATTAAAAATAAAAATTAATTAGATTAGTTTGTATACATATACGCATATAAATTTAAATAAACTATAAAATATAAATAAACTATTAAATATACTTATATCTTATATGTTATTTTATATATAAATAATTAATTTTATCAAACATCTTTATTCAAACAAATAATATTATCAAATGATTAAATTAGTTAATATGATTAAATTGATTGAATTAGGTAATTATTGACGTAATCAGCTATAATTGCTAAATAAATCCTATCTTCTTCTTTACGAAGTAAGAATAATCTCCCTCTATTTATGGAGTATATTAGAATGACCCCATGCAAATTATACACAGGGAACACCAAATAATTAGTTAGTTGTTATATACTAAATTAATTTAAAAATAAAAGTGGTGATAGAAGTATATATCTTAAGAGGGATTCCCTTTCGTGGCAAGTTTGGGACCCGCTCTTGTAAAAAAGAGTAATTCTAAACTGTTTCTAAAGTTACGATATATTTGTATAAGTGGGATTGGACGGAAAAGAGAGTAGCAAGGAGTTATTGTACAGTAGTAATTGCTTTGTTCGAGGGCTTTGTTTAAAGAGAAGAAGAGTATGGAAGATTATGTGTAATTTTTAAAATTTCTGCAATATTTATCAACATTTTTTTCTTCAATTTAGGAATTTTATTTTTTTTTAAATGTTCAAATAAAAAAAATTAATTTAACTATTCATTTTCTTTCCTTCCTTTCGTCTTTGTTCTCTCTTTTTGTCTTCCCTTTTCTTCTTCTTCTAATTCTCAAATTTATCATTAAATTTTAGAATTTTTTCTTATTTACAAAACATAACATGATTAATTTATTTCGTAACTTTTTTTGTATTTGGTGGTAAAGAGTTATGATGTATATTAAATAGTTGGACAAATTATATTGATTTCTCTTTAAATTTAATATAATTATATTTATTTTTTTTATTTTTAAAAAGATATATTAATTTATCTTTTAATAGAATTTATGCATTCATATTGCATTTCATTTCTTTTTAATATAAACTTATTTTTCCTATTATAAAAAAATAAAAATTATGAATGTATATTTATAAAAATAAAAAGAAATGAATGTAATTAAGTTAAATGTGGTAGAAGTGAATGGAATTTGCCCCGGATAATTATTACGAGGAGATCAAGATTGAATATGGTGTACGGTCGGGTTTGACTACAGGCGAGAAGCAACTCAATAATTCTGCTTCTGTGAAATGATTGCGGTAATCGAGGGATTGGAGGATACATGATGGTGGGGTCTTTCGAAGCGGACAATTTTGGGGTGGCTCTCTTCGTTCAGCCTGTGATTGGGAAAGATGAAGAAAATGAATAGTGGATTTTCGTTCACTCAATCGGAAAAATTTCAAATCCTGATATAATATTAAATTTGCAATATCATTTGTTATTATACTTTGATAAAATGACCGACAATTTTGACATTGTAATCGGATGATTTTTAAAATTAATGAAATAGATTTTAACTTATTAAAAAATAATAAAAAATAGTATTAAAAATTTGAACATTACAGTAAAAATAGAAAAAAATTTCACTGGATTTATTATTTTTTCAGTGAATTTTATAGTTAATAATTTTAAGGAATGATACAATTAATATTTATCATTGTAAATCTTTGAAAAGTCTAATAAAATATGAAATAAACATAATAATTAGTGTAGTAACTATTATATTATTTAAATTTCATAAATAATACTATCGATCTCATATTATTATATTTGTTATAATTCTTTATCACTTTCTTAATTCATAATACTAAAAATAAATAGTAAAATCAAAGAATATAACTTAAAAGTAGACATTTGTAAAATGAAATTTAGTAATTTATTTTAATATTTTCTAATTATTTTAATATTATAAACAAATGAAAAATAAATAATTCAAATAAAATTAAAGAATTATAGTAACCACTAGCTGTGCAAACAAAGGACTAATTATTATTGTGTTTATTCTAAAACGAAGACGATCACATCCTAGTGATGGTAACGGACAAATATGGCACCTTCAAATCCCACTTGAAGATTTCCTCAATTTTCTTGGGATGTATCAGATGCAACTTGAAGGAGACTCGTCAATTGCAATTACCATTATAACCCTATGACAACCAATGCTTGGTTTAATTCCTGATTTAATCCACTTGTTTAGCAGAAGATTTTGAAAAGAATGAAAAAATGTCATGAGTACAAAATTGTAAGTTTAAGTGGCTGAAGGTTCACTGACCTGTGAGGTGAAAACAATTCCTTGGGAAGATATTTTGGAACTAAAATTGAATTAATGAATGTAAGAATCCTGATTCCAATTCCGGAAGGAGAAGGGAAACGCGTCGCTCCACAAATTTGAAACTTTCTGAGCACCGGAATGCCAATAAGCAAACATTCAAGAAAAGGAGATGAGATTCCCACAAGCAAATTGCTTTTAAGCCCACTTGCGTTGCATTGCAAAGAAAAGTTTGGGATTAAGAGTCAAAGGAGTTTGCGTGCGGTTATTGAACTCAAACGAGTATGAGAGAAACGTCAAAGGCTGCAATTATTGTGTTTTGAGCAAAATATGTTATTTAGTGTCTCTTATCTTATATTTCGAGTATATCAATCAATCATCATGGCTAGGTATGGGCAAAAAATTATAACCCAATGTGACCTACCTAAACTGAATCATTTTAAACTAATTGGGTTGGGTTGGATCAGATTAAACAAGTAAATTTAGGCTTAAAAATGATATTGATGGACTGAGATGGGTGAATACGAGTGCTGAATTTTTAACCTATGTTAACCTATAGCAACTCGGAAACAAAAGCCAGTTTCATTTTGTAATGTGATTAGGTGAGAGATGAAGACGACGTCATTTCCAATCTTGACATACGACGTCATTTAACACTTGGTATATAGCTATTGTTGCATGAAAATTAGAAGAAAACCTAGCCATAACAACCTGTAAGAAGTCCTCCTCGGTCCTTAGTCTCTCTCTTTTCCTTTTACTATTCGAAACCTTAGTAGAGGCATACACAGAGGCAATAAAGGCTGCAGAGCTCACCTCAGTTGTTCCCACTTTTTAGATTCACTGGATAGCTATTCGACTCTGACTTTCTACCTTACTGGTTTATCGATCTTTTAGAGTAGATGAAGAAGGAAGATAAATGCTAGTAGGCTAGTAGGGGTGGGCAAATTTTAGTTTCGATTTGCAAATAAATTAATTATTTTAAATCTATTATCTCCTTAAATATACCACAACTAATTGAAACCATTACTCAAACTGTTGTTAACCGAATTAATCGGTTATAAATAATGGAAAGTAGTTTAAAATAGTTAATTATTTCAATTTTTTCTAGTATGTAGAAAAATTTATAGGTCTTCTATCTCTTCATATTTCAAATAAAATATAAGAAAATGAACAATTTAAAATGAATTTTACCTAATTTCTATACTTCAACACCTATATTTTATTTGAAATTTGATAAGATAGATTTATATTTGGATAAGTGTTGATTTATTTTTTTTTAAGAGGGAGATATTTAAAAGTAAGATTTTCAAATTGAAAAATAGCTTGTGAAAGTTGAGGGAATGAAGCGATAAAAATAAATGGCCTTAAAATGCACCATATAAGGTAGATTTTTAAACTCTACAATAATTCGATCAATTATGATTTAATATAGGTGAAAATTTTCAAACCCAGAACTAATAAAAAAATGAAAAAAAAATGATTATTCGAATCTAACTATTTATTATAATCAATCAATTTAAACCGACCAAATGTAAAATGATTAGTTAGTTTAAATCAATTTGTGACATTTTGCCCACCCCTACTGGCTAGGTACGTAATGTCTTCTACTTCTTTGATTTAATGTTCCTTTGTTCTGCACTTCTTCTATTCTTATGAGTTTTCTCTAACTAGTTATATTACCATTATTTATAGGTTGGAGATCAGAATCATGTTCAGTGAAGCTAGGGTTTCAGCTTTAGAAGGATTGCCATGGACTTACGCCATTATGGTTTCCCATGTTTGTTATTGTTAGCCATTTTTCAGAAGTTATGGTTTTTTTTGTTATTTGTTTTCTACTATTTTTCACCATTGTTTTTTCTTATTCTTCACACATAATAATGTTTTCTCTTTTCTTTGTCACAATTTAGATCTGATGTATTGTAACATAAATCAATGAGGACTGATTCAATTGAGGAGGATATCAAGAGAGGAGGAAGGTGAAACCATCAAAGGTAAAATTAGATCTTCTGGCTTATGAGTTATGAGTGACAGTGTAAATGCTAAAACCATTTATCTGAAACTTGCTAGATTTTTTTCTTGGTTAAAACTTCTATATTAAACAGATGAAATGGGGAACTCATTTTTAGTATTTATGTATCGTGCATCTAATTCAATAAGCTAGTTCATTAGAGAGTTTGTGCAAATGAATAATTGAAAGGTGGAAATCATGTCTAATTGCTTTGCAAATACAAATTTCATCTCTCTCACACAACTTATAAAACTATTAAATAATTGAAGTACCGAATTGAGATGGTTTGTTTCTTTCTGCCTTTCCCATATCAAGAGTCTATGAACTTTAGTTAGAATAACCTTTTTACATTGTTAGAATTGAGATGATTTATTTCTTTCTTCTTTTCCCATGTGAATTACTAATTATCCAAATACTATTAAAATGTTTCTTTTAACACTTTTTTTGCTGGCATCAAGATAAGTACTCATGAATTATGATTGACTTTTTTGGTTTATAAACAAGAACATGACTGTTGAGGTTAAATCTTCTTGAAATAAAGGTATGTGGTGAATAAATGAAATGTAATTTTGTACAGGCCGAACTAGATTCTCTTTTTCCTTAGTATAATTGAGTAGTTCTTAACAATTGATGCTAATATCTTACATTATTGACTATGGATTACTACTAAGACTGGTATTCTAAAATTATTACCAGCATCTACAAAATTATAATTGACCATGTGATTTGAAATTTATGATTTTATTATAAAATCTAATTAAAAGGGTTCCTTATTTAATTATTTATGACAAACTAATATAATTATTGTCCAAACATTTTAAAAATTTTGGTAGCAAGATGCATGTTGTGGTTTTTTTTATCTATAATTAGTGGTATACTCTAAGAAAGTGATAGAATATAATTCTGAGTGGTCCAATATTTTATTGTTCATAATGATACTAGTACAATTAATGTAAATAAGATGATGACAAATACTAATGTTATAATATATCATTTTATGGAATCTTGTTTTAATGTCTACATTTTATAGAGTTCATGAGTTATCATCATTTGGCATGAGACATGATAGATGACATCTAATGAGAATGAAACTAAAGGGAATTAGTAATGAATTAGAGCTCGATATGATGTTTTGGTGAAAAGAAAAAAAAAATCTTTTTTATAAAAATATAGTAATTAATTATTAAAATAATAAAAAAATAATTTATATACTATTTTTCTTTTCCAAAGATGCTTACTTATTTTGGTTGGTGTTCCATCCTATCATATATTGTTTTTCTTCCCTAACTTCTAATTTTGTTTTTGTTTTTCTTACTTTTTGCTGGAACTTATAATCTATTTTGTAAAATCAAAACAAAATCAACTACTAAGTGATGCTTTCAAAGTAGTGAAGTGGATTTGCAAAAGAGGACAACAAAATTTCTATTCTTTGTGACTTAGGTGACTTTGATGGTCTTCTCCTTAAGAAGAAAGTATTTGAATTAATTCCAACTTTTTTAAATTACTTCATCTAATTTCTATTTGCTTATCATTAAGCTTTAATATTTTTGCTTTCTTTTCTATTGAAATTATTTCTAGATTCATTGTTTTGAATTCACTTTATAATGTTTGATAATTGAATCACTCCTTTTTGTTTAACCATGTTTAATGATTTGCATAAGTCTAAACCTATGTGCTAGGTATGAATGTTGATTGCTGGGTAACATGAGAAATTTGATTTTGTTTGTCTCTTAGCTCTCCCCATTAGAATTTATTACGAATAACTTGATAATATTATTCACATGTTCATAACTTAAAGAGTATTAGTTACATGTTTGTACAAAGTGAAGACCTACTAGTGCTGAATTACTAGAGTCATTAAGTGCTAGGATTATGACCATGAAAATAATTAAAAAATATATTTGAAACTGTTTCTAAATCCTAATAATATATTTTTTGTCCTTTTTTTTCGTTAGTAAATAAATGATAAAGGAGAGATATACAAACTAGAAACAAACATATAGACAATCACAAAATAACTAACTACTAAGCTTGTAAAAGAAGGAAAATATGATAGAAAAAATTAAAATTAGAAACCTTGACGACAAAAGGTTGGAGCTACATTAATTTAAACTTGATAAATCATTTAGCAAAAATTATTTGACATGGTTCAAGCCCATTAATTATAAATATATATGAGTGAGTGTTTCTAAATTTATGAGCTTGAATAAATTCTAAATTTGTGAGCTTAATATATCATGCTATAACATTGCATAGGAATGGTGCATTCTAAAAACTTATATGGGCTTGAAAGATTAAAATGAGTTTTTACAGAATGATTTAAAAAATGTTTGAGTTAAATTCTATCAAATTTGCAAAAAGTGACAATTTGAAAAAGAAAAATGAATGAGTGTTTCATTTCTTAAACCAAACCAAACTTGTGATTACCAATGATTAGAAATAGATCTATGTACTTGTACATAACAAAGTTCAACAAAAAAATTCAGTAGTTTGAATAGATTTAAATCAGGAAAAACTTCCAAGTGTCTAGATAGTTGTTACATGGATTTAACATAGGTTTAGATTTGCAAAGTACTCGGATTAGGTCTAATAGTAGAAAGATCACAAACATAACGACTATCTTCATTTATATAGAAATTATAAATTGATGCTAATTAATTGGTATTATTTCCTTTTATGGAATTGTTCTCTAATTTTTTGCAATGGAGGTTGAAAAGCAAATAGAAGCTATGTCTCAAACTTAATCCAACCCAAAAGAAATGCCTTAACCAACGTCAAAACCTTAATCCCCAAGAAATCCCCAGCATGATGTTGCCTCTAGTTTAAAAGTAACTAAATCAAAAGCTAACACCAAATCCAAGGCAAAAGGAAAAGAGATCTCTCTAGCCAAATCTATCTAAATGAAGCAGAAGAGAAAGCCTCTAACTAATGGAACTAGGAAAAAGGCAATGGCATGGGATCATTTTACATAACTACCCAAGTCTGAATCAGAGAAGCTTATGGCTGCTTGCAATTATTATGGAAAGAGGTATTTTTGTTATCCTTGTTCACATAGGACATCTAGTATGAATAGGCATTTTAGGGTATGTCCAAAGTTTCCTTATGCCTTGTTATTTGATCACTCTTAATCTATGCTGTCATTTGAACCTAAGAAAAAAGGTGAAGGAATGAACATGGTTGCTACCCCTTAAGTATGTGATGGGGAAAGTTATAGGAAAGCTTTAATTATTTTTATTATTATTGATGAACAACCATTTAAGGTTGTTGAAGGATAAGGATTTTAGCATCTACATAGTAAACTTCAACCTTAGTTTCATGTTCCATTTATACATATTAGGGCTAAGGATTGCTAGAAAATGCATATTGATGAGAAAGAGAAGTTGAAAACATTTTTAAAATCCAATTGTTCTACAATATGTCTTGCAACAGATTGTTGGATATCTATCCAAAATCTAAATTATATGACACTTACAACACACTTCATAGACAATAATTGGAACATGTAAAAGAGGATTTTAAACTTCTCTTTTATTTTTAATCATAGAGGAGAAACAATTAGAAAATAAGTAAAGGATTGCTTGAATGAATTGGGGATTAAGAATGTGTTTACTATGATTGTAAATAATACATCTTCAAATGACATTGTTGTTTCCTACTTAAAAAAAAGATTTGAAAATTCAAATGGGTTAGTATTGGATGGTATGCATATTTGTTGTTATGCTTATATTTTTAATCTAGTTATCAATTAGGGTTTAAAGGAGCTACATTCTTTAATTGCTACAATTAGGAATGCAGTTAGATTTATCAAATCTTTTCCTTCTAGATTGGCTAAGTTTAAAGGTTGTATCGAATAAGTTAGGATTGAAAGTAGCAGTCTTGTTTGTCTTGAAATTTCAACTAAACGAAACTCTACCTATCTAATGCTAGAATCTACCCTAAAATTTTAAGAGGTATTTGGACAAATGCTAAAGTGTTCACTAATTTCTTAAATTTTTTTTTATGATGTAACTCTTGAACTATTTAGTTCTTTGTTTGTAACTTTAAACAATGCATTTCCTCAACTTGCATTAATTCAAAGTGAACTATTGAAATGGAGTTCAAGTGATGATAATATCTTAAAAGGGATGGTTGTCCAAATGAAGAAGAAATATGATAAATATTGGAGGGAAGTGCAGAATATAAATCCTTTGTTGTTCATTGCTAATGTTGTAGACCTAGGTATAAGCTTGCCTACATCAAGTGGTCCTTTGATGATAGTTGTAATCCTATAATTGCTTATAACATGACTTCCAAAGTAAAGTCAAATCTGTAACAATTGTATGAATGGTATTTTAAGGTTTATAGGGAAAGGAATGAATGTAGTGTAGTTGGTCAAAATTCATAAGACACTAGGCTTAGGGTTTAAGGGGAGAAACATGCATATAAAGCTTATATTACAACTTTTAAATCATATTTGAAAGTTAAGGATTCCATTAAAGCCAAAAATGAGATTGAAAGATACTTGGCAGAAACATGTGTTGATAGAGATGACATATTTAGTGTCTTGGAATGGTGGAAGAAGAATGTATCAAGGTTCTGTATTCTTTCACTTATTGCTAGAGATATGCTTACTGTCCCTGTTTCCGCAACAACTTCATAATTAACTTTTAGCTTGAGGGGAAGAGTTCTAGATGTGTTTAAGAGTTCATTATCCCTAGAGACTTATGAGGCCTTGATTTGTTGCTAAAATTGGATTAGACCTACCTTATTTCCAACAGAGGATCATGATTTCATTCAAGAGTTTAAGAATTGTGAGAAGATTAAGAGGGGTAAATGTATAAATATATGAACTATTATTATTTTCATACTTTTCAAAATCATGATATTTCTTTTCTTTTTTTACAGAACTTGGAGGGGTTGCAAAATAACTTGTTATTGTAGAATTGTAATTACAACCACAAGATCATGGTCAACAGCTAATAACCGTTAGGTAATTTGAATTTTGCATTGTATATATTTATATTCTTGAAAAATTTTCTACATTCTACAACTATGTTGCATTTTTTTCTTAAATATAATGCATAAAACTGTATATTTATGCCATGCATATAATTTAACTTAATGTCATGTTTGCTTTTTTTGATCTAATTTCACTTTATCATGAATTTTACATTCTTATTTATTCTTTTATTAATCTAGTTGGTATCTTTTTGTAGGTTTGCAAGCTGGTGGCACTGATAGTGACAATTAGGAAATATGATGGTATAAGGAATTAGATTGTTAGTTTTTTTTTATTTTGGGATATAAGTATTGGAAGATGATGAAAAGCATTACAAGCTAAAAGGTGCCTTAGTTTAAAAATAAGCACCTTCATTCTTTTTTGTAAGTAATGCCTTCTTTTTGCAAGTGTTTTTTGTAACTATAAGTAGAATGCTATACAGGGGGCTTATACAAGAGCATGACAGAATAGGAAGGCTTTATTGTTTTAGCCTTTTGTATCGTGTCTCCTTTGATTCTCTATCATGTTAGTGAGAAACTGAGAATCTTAAGAGACACTCTTTATTCTTTTTAGGTTAGCTAGACTTATAAGTCATGAACATAGATTATTAATAGCCAATTTAGTGGCTAATTTAACCATTTTAATGTGTATCATTGTATTTTGTATTATCTAATATGTAATGTGCATATTTTTGTTAAACTGCCTAGTTTTATAGTACAGGTCCAATGCCAGAGTCCTAAAAAAAAAATCCTAACTAGCTTGATCCACTTAAAACCAAACAACCCAGTGCAACCCGAAAGAAAAGGGCCTAATAAAATCTTAGGTGAAAATGGGCTTAAAAAGAAGAGCCCAAATTTTACTTAGGCAAGCTATAAAAATTCCATAACCCAGCCCAGCTTGGCCCATAATCACCCCTAATGATAGCTATTAGCTTTTCTTTTAAAGAAGCCACTCCATTTCTCTCACTTACCTTTCAATTAACCTAATGCACTCATCTATAAATACAAAAAACTGATTGCCTGCAACAAGTAAACTATAATCAATTAAGTTCAAGCAATGAACTAACAATGCCTACACCTCACCTTTATGTCAATTATTGACTTAAAAAAAATGCTCTACTTTTATTTTTCCTTGTGTTGCTTATTACCTTATCAAACAAGTTCCCAAAAGTTTAGTTCTAAACTAACTAAGCTAGGAATTTGTAAAGGTGAAATAGAGGGATAAATTTGAGATTTAGTGAGTAAATATTTTGATGTAAATGAAACTCCAGAAGATAAAAATTTATATAACTTTTACCTATTGAATTTATCTTCCTCCTTTTTTAACAATTACTTAAACAATACCAAATTCAATTATTAATAACCTTTAATTAATAAATAAGACCTATAGATTCATTTAATATTAGTTTGCATCATAACATTCATAGCATTATTAATCCATTGCATATTGATAATATTTACAAATAATTAATATATAAAAGTAAACAAAACTTCTTGTAAATAGAACTTCTTGTAACTTTTAATCATTTTTATCATTTCATAAACTTAACTTTATTTATTTAAGGTTCGCCATATCCCTTTACAAATAACTATTAGATCCAGTTTGTTTCATAATTATCTTTAACATGCCCCTATGCATTTCCTTATACATTACCATTTAATGAACTCATTCATTATAACTTAATTTAAGCTATTTTATAGTATACAAGCTAATATAACCACACCTTATTGCATGACCACACTACTTAACTACTATAATGTAAAGGCGTTAATAACTAAGACATCATCTCATGTCATAACAATCCAAAAAGGAACTTATTATTGAAGATACAGGGGCTATAGTTGATTATATACTTGATAAAAGGCTACTTAAGAACATTTTTTCAGTGTATAGTTAATTTTATATATGATTATTGACCATATAAGAATCGATTATAGTTGATTATGGACCTCTAGAAGCAAGATCCAATTAAGGTAATTAACTACATACTTAATTATGAACATTCAGAGAGTAAGCTCTCTAACTATAATTGAATATATAGTCAATTATAGCCTTTCTAAGATTGGAATTTTCATTGATAGTTAACTATATAATTAATTATAGTTTTTAAGAGAGTAATTTCTTAGATCATAGTTGATTATATCATGAATTTTATTGATACATTATGAAGTTCACTATTTATGCACCACAGATACTATCTAAACTTATTTATTACACCTCCTATTATCATTAACTCATTAATATACATATATAACATTTTATTCATGCTATTTTCAACATAAAATTCAACTTATGATTAATGGAGATTTAGTTAGGCTTACCTTGATTATGTCTAAATTTTGATAAAGATTAATTCCTTGACTGCTTAATTGAGGAAATTATGGAAGAAGAAAAGTAGAGGTTAAGAGAATGTGAGGGAGATGTGTTAGGAAATTTTAGGAAAAGTAAAGAGAGAAAAAAGAGGGCTAAAATTTTAAGAGAAAAAGGCAAGGATATTTTTGAAATTATGTCCTAAATCTCCTTTATACTTTCATACTCACTTTTAAATATTTGTAACCTTAAACCTTTTATTTTACTTATCTTTTTTCAACTAATTCATACAAATTCTCCATTTCAAATCCATTCAAACAATTTAGTATTATTTACCAAAAGCTTTGTTTCTTATTTCGTCCTCATATAAATTTATCATTGCCACCTACAAATAATTTAGAACTTGTGATGAGTGGTGACTGATGTTGGTCATTAGCAAGAAGTGGTGGTTGATAAAAGTCACTAGTGATTGATAGTAGTGATGACAATTATCTATGGTGAGTGGTAGCCATTAAGGGTAGCTAATAGCTAATGGTGGTAATTAGTGATAGGTGTGATGGGTGGCAATTAGTGATAAGTAGTAGAGGACAATAATTAATGGTAATAAATGGTAGCTGATAGTGGTTAACTATAATAAGTGATAGCAAAATAAGGTGTTAATAGTAATAATATCTTAATGGAAGGTGGAAAAGATAAAAACTTTCTTATAGAAATGCAAGATATACACCTTTCCCATAGGAATATTGGACTAAAAACATTCTTGAAAATATTTTTTTAAAAATTGAACCAATTAGGGGGAATCTTATATTTCCTTAAAATATTTTTGGAAATACAAGAGAGATTCTATAAACTAAATGCCACCATAGTATCATCAATAACAATAATAATATATATATGTATATGGCTTTTGATTTTCATGAATCAACTGCTACAATAATGAATTTTATACTTTATATTGTAATTTTAAAAAATTAGACCATACCAAAATAAGATTCCACCTTTACATTGAAAGTTAGAATCCAAATGATATATTATGCATTAGTTTTCAAGAATTTTGACTTTTCATGTATGAATTAAGCCTTAAGGTGTTGTGGTCTATTTTCATGGAATGTATCTTATTTACTACTTCAAATACATTAGATAGTATTTTATCCGTATTTGGATTTGTTTAGTATTTGTATTAATAATCACAATGGGGCCATCATATTGTAGTGACATTTTAGTTAATCAAAATTAAAACCGTCAGATTATATTAACAATATTAGATCCATTTTCTCACAAAAGTATGATTTTGCTACTTCCTTTGCAACATAAGCCTCTTCATATTATAGTTTATAAGAAAGATTTGTCAAAATTTACCTTTTTTAACATTTAAAATTATAAAAAGCTAATCTTAACTCAAAGCCATTAACCTATTATTTTTAAAATTGAAATATAAGAAAAAGATATATAGTAAATATATTAGTAGTAATAAATTTGAATAAATGTATCTTTAAAATTTAAAAATGTATTTTTAAAACATCACATACTTGTTTCGAATCTTTAGCAACTATTAATGAGTGCAACAATTTGTAAATATAAAAGAAATATATCTTTAGAACTCTTCAAATTATTATTTCGATTTGTTTAGTATTTGTGTTGGTTAATTATAATGAAATCCATCACATTACATTTACATTTGTCCTAATAAAGAAGTGATTGCATTTTTGGAAAGTTAAAGGACAAATTTGGTTTAAATAGAATTTGTTTGTTTTTTAAAAGATGTTTTTCCATAGAAAATTTTCATTTCCTTATATACAGATAAAGGAGTACCATATGCATTTATACCTTATAATTAAAAAAATAATATTTAAAGTCATAATGGAAGATGAAAACAACTTTCTCTTTTAAAAAGAGAAAGTCATCTTTTACCAGATTTCTTATATTTAATATTGAACATAAACATTATTTTTTATCATCTTAATATTTTATAACTATATTCTTATAAAACATATTTTCCATCAAAATAAATGAAACTATAAAATTTAGAGGACAAAATTAAAATTTTAGTAGAAATTGAGGGACTAAAAATGACTTTTTATCATAAGAATATTAAATATAATTTATATACGCTACATTGGATGTTATGTAAATGCCTTCATTAAAAAATTTAATGGCATTTGTCAACTAAATAACATTACATAATTTTTTAAAAGTTAGAAGGTAAATTTGCTTCAAATAAAATTTAAGGGACAATATTGTAATTTCAATAAAAGTTAAATAACATATATATCTTTTTACCTTCTTCATATTATTAATTCAAATTAGTTTAGAGCCAAAATTCATTATTTAATCATTGCATCTTAATTGTTTACATTTTTCTCTTAATCTTTATATTTTCAATTACCATAACCATCAACTTCTTTTACAACCATGGTTTATACTTTAAATAAAGTTATAATCAAATATTTTATTTAAATAAAAAATAAGAAAACTATTTCCTTTTAATTGTTTGAATAGAAAAGTAAAATTAAAAAAAATTAAATTTTGTTAAATGATAATGTTATTCTTGAACTAATTTTTTTAAAAATAAAAGGATAAAAGAAAGATGGGGCAATTTTGAAGCAAAAGCCATAATATTATTACTTTTTTCTCCCTTTCTTCTCAAGTTTACAAAGAAAATAAATTAGTAGATTCTTAAAATTTTTAGTACTTATTTTTAATTTTTCTTCCTCCTATTTTCTATAAAAATAAGTAAAGAGATAAAGTACAAATATTTATAATTATTATTGGTGATTAGTTTTGCACAAAAAAATATTGAAATTTCTTATAATATATTTTAACATTGCTTTATGTAACTATGCTAAAACTACTTGAATAATTTTCAAATTAATTGAAAACACTCAATTAAAAGTACCAAGAAAATCATATATCTTATTAAAACTTAATTATGTGTTTTTATTATGCTTTAAATGATATTTTACCTTTACATAGTTTTAATGCTATGATTTAATTAATTTGATTTTTTAGTTTGATTATAATTTCACTTTATATATTAAAATTTAACCTTAAAATTTTATTAAAAGTAGCTAAAATATTTTATGATTATAGTTTAATTATAACTTCAATTTATATAGCCTTAATACGGATTAACTATAGTTTCAATTTTTATATTTATAATGATATTATTAATTGATTTTTTAGACAATTATTTATTAAATTATTAATTTTTATATGCAATTAATAAAAATTTTATTTATATATATAACTCCCTAATAATATATTAGTTATGACATTCTATTAGGCTTACTAATGATTCAATTTTCCTCCCTATGCATTTTACTTACCTTTACAGAAGCCAATGTTTTCTCCCTTTAAGCTAATGTTTTCTCCCTTCAAATCAACCAAGGGCATCATCTAGCGTGGATTCAAGCAAGAAATTGAAGAATTAAGTAAGAAATTTGTAGATCTTCATGGACTGTTTGACTTCCCTCTCTGTTTTCTTGTTTTCTTCTGATCTTGTAATGTTTTCACACTAAACCTTTGTGCTTAGCTTGGGTGAACTTGTTCATGGATTTATGAATTTGAATTTTATATAATCTAGCTTGATTTACTGTTGATTTATGATTTGATTATGTTGATTTGACTGGAACAAGCCAATATATCCGGAATATTGGATTTGTGTTTTGGATTAATTGATTCTAGGTTGAAATGACCAATTGATTAATCGGATCTTGCATGATCATTGGGAATATCAATTAGACTTAGGAATTAAGCTAATTGGATTCTTTTGCCAGGATGAAATGTCCAAGAATGGATTCTAAGCAAAGTTAATGCAACCTAGATGAGTGATTACTAGAGTAATTCTGGGCACTTAATCTCTTGGTTAGTAGCTAGTAGCCTTGCAATGAGGTATAACTTAATTTTGGTAATCCAGCAATCTTAATTAACAGTAAACCAAGTTAGAGAAGTAAATTCATTCCATAATGAAGTGTATAAGGGATCCTTAAGCTAAGTACGCTTTTATTCCATTGAATCAAATTTTATTTTTGATAGTTAAGCTCTATTTTACATTTCACTCTTGATTCTCGAAATCAATTGATCAGCCTAGATAATTTTACTTGAGATTTAGTTAGTACTCAACCTACAATCCCTGTGGAGAACGATAATCTTTTATACTATAACTCGACTTAACCCGTGCACTTGCGGGATTCTAAGGTCAGGAATCATTATAATTAGATTCCAAGTTATCATATGAAGAAAAACCAATTAACATTTTGGACTGTTAAGTCCAAGAGGTAGGATCCAAGGTGGTATTACCTGTAAAAGTTCTTTAGGAAATGGAATCATGACCTTTTTATGATTGTGATTAGTGTAGAATTATCAAATGTAACTCTACTAGCCAAAAGGAAAATTTAACCTTGATTAAAATAACAATACAATAAGAAAAGACAATCCTATTTAGTTCTTAAAATCCTAGTACTACGAGGTGTAACACATGGAGAAGAAAAGGCAACTTAGGAACTCAAGTGGGAAATGCAACATGAGTGCCCGCAGTTATTTAATGAGTGTTAAAGTTAGTGTCGACCTAATCCTACATACACTTGCTAGGCTAGCAAATGTCTTAAGAGAAGGATGAATTCCTTTTTAAAAAGAGTATTATTATATTTGTTAAAAAGTAATATATTTGATATGGAAATAATTAATTAATTATAATAGGCTTATAAATAAAATTTTAATTTATGCATGTGAATTAATTTGTAAATGAATTCTTGAAAATTTATTAAAGTTATTTTTTATTAAAATTAAGTATAAGAGTAAAGAGGAGACTTTGAAAATATTTTTCCCATTTTGCCTAGAAGGCTTTAGCCTTCCTTATCTCATTTATTTTTCATCACTTTTTTCTCACTTTGACTAAAAAATTTTATTCAAAATCATGCAAATCTAATTAAAATGTTTATTCACTACCATTGAGGAAGACAATAGGTGGTGGATTTGACGATTGGTTGGTTTTTAAACATCTAAAATCAAGAAATTGAGGTTAGGAAAAGAAAAAATGGAAGAAAGGTTTGATAAGGATTGAAGTTTAAGAAACCTTACATTGCTTAAGTTGAGAAATTAATAAGAATTGATGCCTTTGTTTGAATTAAGGAAAAAAGAAAAAGAAACAGATGATGCTAAGGAGGCAAAGTATATGATGGATTGATGGGATAATTTAGTTTAAAATGTGAATTTTAAGTGAGTGAATAGTAATTTTCATAAAAAATTTATAGAAAACCTTGCTATACTAGATTATGTTAAAATAATATTGCTTTCTAAACCTATATAATCAATTATATCTAAAATATTGCACTCTGAACTTGCATAATCAATTATACCTCAGCATAGTTACTTTCTAAACTTACATAATCGACTATATAATTGACTATAATCCATTTATTAGTAATTTTTTTTCTTATTTCAAAGGTTTCAAGGAAACTTAAATTATTATATAATTCTAATATAATTATCTATGCATTGGTGAGTGTCAAATAGAGTTGTATACGCCCAATCAGAAAAAAAATATAGAGTTTAGGCTTTTCTTTTATAGTCGAATAAGCCTATTAGGCTTTTTTTTATGGCGTAACTATTGTTTAAGCTAAGCTAGGGTTATGATAATAAGAAATGGTCTGGTATAGCCCAACCCAATTATATTAAGTTTATTTTTAATAATATAATTATATATTATAAAAATGGTTATATTTAATTATTTTTAGCACAAAAAAATCTTAATTTGGTATAAATAAATATTTTACATGTTTAAATATCTTATTACCTCTTTAAATATGCATTTTTTATATTAAATTTTTTACTTAAAATAATAATAATAAAAATAACTAGGCTTTTGTGCTGAGCCTCAAGTAGTGTATTAAATTATTTAGGTCGGGCCAATTTTTTTCCAAGGTAAACAAGGCTAACCTAGCTCAAGCCTTCTTTTTCAAGCAATTATGCATGAAAAAATCTAGTTTGAAACTCGAAAGCCCAGCATATGTATAGGTATAGTGTGAAATAAGTACTATAAAATCATGTAAAGAGGCATGATAATTTTATAGCTTATGGAATCATGTTATGATTTGATTTTGAAATAAATGAGTCTAATTAATATTATTATATATAAGAATTGAGATAAGGATGAACTAATAATTCTTGTGACTTGAACACTAGATCCAGTAATTGTTTATAAGAGATAAGAATGGACAAGGTTCATAAGGATATTCACATGCTTTTTCCTTTATTGTATTCTATTGAATAATAAGAAAAGGCTATGATTAAAATTTTAAAAGTGTGGATATGCATGTGTTTTGTTATACAAATGCCTTAATGTTACTAACAAAGTTGTGTTGTGAAATGTATAAAATATGTATTAAAGTTAAAGGAAGGTAAATTCGATCAATAAGATTTTAAATATTTTTTATTCATGTGCTTTAGAATATTTGCTCACTAAACTTCAGACTAACTTCTTTACATTTAATTTTGTAAATTCTTAAATAGATATGCCCACCAATATTATAATAAGGATAATCACTTTTAGGTTTCTCTTTTGCCTAAACATGGTAGTATATGGATTTTTTATCATTACAAATAAGTATCCTTACATAACCTTAGTGAGCCTTAATCTATAATAGATCATTAATGGGTAAATATTTTGAATGATAATGGCTTTATTTTCAAGAGTGTTAATTAGGTCAAATTATTTTGGAAAGTATTTAAAAATTATAAGCAAATGTAACTATCCTTTTATTAGAAAACATTAAACATTGATATTTTGAAATTATAATTATTAATACTAATTAATATACTAATTTGTTATTAGGTATGTCAAGTGTAGTCTATAAGCAGGATAAGTTAGTGGAAACTAGTAAGCCAGATTCCATATTAATCACAGTTTAAAGAGGGTTGTGATATGAGCAAACATTCTAGGAAAAGGAAATATATACAAATAAAATCTTTTTAATCAGATTACCATCCTTTAATCACTAATCCATTGTTCATATATCCAACGCATTAAATCATTAGTGACACCGTGATGCCTATATAAGTATATTATCTAGAATATCATAATTTAATTATAGTATTTTAATATTATTCGATTGAATGCATAAATGAAATAATAACATATAAATCTCTTTATAATTCCCTTGCAATCTTATTTCTCATAAGCATATTTTTATCCCTCTAAGTCATCCTTATCTTTCACAAGCATTCATCAAATTTGGTGTATAAGCCACAAAAATTATCAATTTACACCATCTTAATTCTCATGTACAATAGAAACAATTAGGCTTATTTATTGTAAGATAAAACCACTAACATACCTCTTTACATGGCCTTATCATACTCATTTAACATCTAACAAGGCATATATACTCATTTTTCAACCATTGAATGAATAAAAGTTCTTAGAACTACTAAAATAAACAAAAGTTAAAAATACACTAGGTATAGTAACCTTAACCTATAGTAATTGATTATATCAACATTTTAACACAAGTAATCGACTACCATTATATGGAGACAATCTTATCCTATGATAATCGATTATATTGATGCTTTATAAGGGCAATCGATTATCGTTAGGTAAAGATACCCTTGTGCTTGTATGATTATTACATAATCAATTATGCTAAGAAAACTTTCAAATTCTGTAGATTTTTCCATTGTTCATCCATAGAGTTTTTACCCAAAACTCATTTTTCATGCAAAATCAAGCTATTCAACTAGAATGAAGTATAAAACCCATTTCATATATAATAGATCTAGCAAAAGGTTCACATTAAATATCATCATATGGCATAAAATTCTTGCATTTGAAACTATAAAGAAAATCTTATCTAAACCATTGAAATCAATGCAAATTAGTTAAAATGTTCACTTATTGTTTATGAAAGAGACAATAAGTAATGGAAGTGGATATTAGCCTGCTCTTAAACATCAAAATTCAATAAATTAAGGTTAGGGCACCAAAACTTCATTTAAATAATCAATCCCAATCATCCAAAATTAAAAAAAGAAATGGAAGAGAACTATTACAAAGACTAAGGTGTGAAAATACTTACCTTGGTTGGATTTAAGGAAAATGAAGAGAGAAGGAAGTAACTTGATTGTTTATTAAAGTTATGAGGAAGGGGGAGTTGTGGTATTTTGAAGGAAAATAAAAAAGTATGTTAAATTTGGAGAATATAAAGGAAAAAACCAAAAGATAAATTGAAAAATGAGCTCTTGAATTCTTACCAACACTTACACCTTAATTCTTAATTATATCTAACTTTATAAGTATTCATTTACTTATTCATTAAGTATTTTATCTAAAATTTTTATCTATAAACTTATTATAATTAATTAATTATTTTTACAAAGAACAATAATTCTATTAATGTAACAAGGGAACAACAAAATAACTTTCTTCAAAGCATGTAATTGAAAACCCATGATACATTTCATTGCTCATGCTAATGTAAGTAAAAAAACAAA
Source organism: Sindora glabra (assembly GCA_020226215.1). Taxonomy (NCBI): domain Eukaryota; kingdom Viridiplantae; phylum Streptophyta; class Magnoliopsida; order Fabales; family Fabaceae; genus Sindora; species Sindora glabra. Next base: position 83,002,645 of record CM035231.1, on the reverse strand, counting down.
GAAAAAGATTGAAGAAAATAAATTAAAGTAAAATTTATTGATGGGATTTTAATCATGTTAATCAAAAGCAATGATATCATGGCTATGAGGGCTCAAAATATCACAGAAAGATCAAAATTTAAAAATCTAGATCGAATGCCCAACACTAATTTTGAAGTTGCAATCAAAGCATTCTTAATAGAAAATCAAACCAATAATAGCACAACAAACACTTGAAAAAGAAGATGTTTCAATCCAATGATTTTGCCTTTGATTGCTTCAACAATTTAGTAGCACAACATATGGATATCTTAACATAAAAATTCTTATAAAAATTTTCCTTTGTTTAGTCATTGTCTTGCATTTAGAAAAGTGATAAAAAATAGAAAAATTCAAATTCACCTAGAAAAAAGGTGTGAATTAGATTGAGGGAGACAAAAGGTGTGTTTGAAAATGTTTTTATTTTTATATTTTTAAAAATTATTTTCAAAAATCATTTTTAAAAATTATTTTTTTATTTTCAAAAACTATTTTATGATTAAAAGAAAATAAAGAATAAAGGAAGGTAGGTATTATAAATAAGAAATATATTATTTAATTAAAAAATTGATATTTAGAAAAAAATAAGTTCAAAAAATGGATATGTTTGGTAATTAGCTTTTTCAATGGCTTTTGATTAGCTTAACCAAAATCAGTTAATTGATTTGACAATCAGTTGATTTTAGTGTTTGACAACTACCTAATTTGATTAGTTAGTTGCTTTTAAATTAACCATTCTTAAAATGTTGTGGAAGCCAGCATTTTGAGTTGGTTGGTTAGGAAAAAAAGATTAAATTACCCTTAATAATTTTTTATATTTTTCATTTTATCCTTCTTAAAAAATTCTTAAAAATTTAATAACTATATAAATTATATTAATTTAAATTTAAAATATCTAATATATAATAAATTATAATAATATATTATTTATAAGAAAATTTAATATACTAACTAATACATAAAATTTAAAATATTAAAATAAAAGAATATTTAAATAACTCATAAAATAAACTTATATTCTTATATGTCATTTTATATCCAAACAGATGATAATAAATAGATAATTTTATTAAACATTCTTATTCAGATAATTAAAATAATTAGCTAGTCAAATCAGTCAATATAATCAACCATTAACTAACAGTTAATTGAATCAATTAATTATTATAGTTATCAGCTAATTGCCAAACAAAGGTCAATATCTAAAAGTTATTTCTACTTTTTTTTAAATTATACAATTGGAGAATAGTTTTTAAAAATAAGTTTTCAAACAAGTTCTTCTATTTTTAAAAATAAAAAGTAGAAAATTATTTTTAAAAATAATAAATAAACAAATCCAAAATTTACAATTAAAGTTAGTTTTTTTTGTCATAGCTTGATAAAAAAATATAAAAATGGGTCTGCATGTATGTTTCACAAAAGGATAGCCAAAGAGAAAACAAAAACAATGCAATAAAAATATATGAATGGAGATAAAGTGATAAAAAATTAAGAGATAGAATAAGAAGAAAATTATTTTGAGGCATGTATTATATTTTTTCAAAGGCTTTTAAGTTTCCAAAATATAAAAAAACTAAAAAATTTTCAATATGAAATAATGAAAATAGTATAATAGAAAGTCTCATTTATAATTATTAAATAAATATAATTTTTTACTAGACACTTGTTACAAATAATCATATCTTTTCAAAACGTCTTCTTACTAAATATTTGTTGCAATAGTCATATTTTTTAAAGTGACTTCTCACTAAAATAATTATTATAAATGGTTAATGTTCTTCCAAAATTTTCAAATTTAAAAAAAAAATTATTTGTTCATAATTTAAATTCAAAAATCATATTTTATTCCTTATGTATATAAAATTATTATGAAAAATTCATTAATAAATCTACATAAACTTATTATTTATATAAATTTAGAATCAATTTTTCTAAAGAATGTAAGATTTAAAAAGTCACCAATATTCATAAAATAGATAGAAATGAAAATAAGAGGATAATAGATTGTGGGAAATTTCTTCCAAAAAATTTGACATCTATAAAATGAAAAAAAATTACATTGCCCAATAAAATGTTGCATTCTCAGTAAAGACAAGGATAAGGATTAAAGAAAAATGAAAAAAAATAGAAGTGTCAAAATGAGTTAAATTTATGGGGTTAATATAAAACTGATATAATTTTGCTTTACCTGGAACTAGTACTGATACGAAAAATAATAACAATAACTCAATTTAGTAAGGAAATGAGACTAATTTGCCTAACTTGGTAAAGGATCGAAATTGGTAAATGCTAATTCGTCAAATTATTGAGTTAATATATTAGTTTGGTAATAGTGGTAAATAATAAAAAATTAATTTACTATTGTATATTTATATATATTAAAATAATGATTATGGTATATTAAAATTATACTTGAATAAACATAATATTAAAATTATATATGTGAGTAATATTAAATAATTTTTAATATTAAAATTAATAAATTTATGTATTTAACTTTGTTAACATATATTATATAAGTTTATCAAAATAAATAATTATATTAAAATTAAAAAATTAATAAAAACTATGTGAGAAATTCAATTTATCATCATATAATTATTCTAACAAAACATATAAAAAATAATTACCATAATTAAATAAATATATTAATTAGAGTAATAAATTATTATTAGTATAGTAAAATAGTGATATATTTATATATATATTATGAATTTAATTAATAAAATATTTTTATCTATTTGATTAATAATAAATTTTTTAGTCTAGGTCCCATAATTTTTAATTACTTTTCTAATTGAAGGTTTTTCATATTAAAAAATATTGTACTTTGATTTATTTTTTTACTATTTTCGTTATATCCATCAATAATAATAAATTTTTAAATAATAATAATAATAATAGTAATGATAATTAATTTTAATTAATGAATAATGTGATAATAATAATAATAATAATAATAGATTACAAAATCCATCTAAGATAACTTGTTAAAAATTGACCTAAGATTAAAATTGGAATTAGTATTATAACAAGTCGATTTATCCTAATTTGATAAAAAAATAGTTTAATTTAGAATTAATTTATTATTTAAAATTTATTCATGAAATAAACTTGTAGGATTAAGTAAACTCGTTTTGATAATTCTTAAAAAGAGAAAAAGTCAGCTTATGAGAGGAGGAGGTTGGAATGTGATTTGCAAGTTTCGCTGGAGGAGTGGGTTAGTTGAATTGAAGGCGTACCTTTCCTCAGTACCGTGTCATTCCCAGAGCAAGAGATATGGGACCACTTGAGTTGGCTGATGCATCTTTTAATTTTGAGAATGTTTCTTTGTGGTTGGCAAATTAAGGAAGAAAGGGAATTTGATTCCGGGAACTGTGAAATCTACTTTTTACCACTTGCCAGTTGACGAGCAACTTACACAACTCACGAGAAGAAAACAAATGCACAATGCCTAATGTCCAATCAACATAATTATCCTCGGTAAACTATCATGTCTATTTATCAGGATAAGACTTTCATACCAGGCTAGGACATACATGTCCGGCAAGAGGTTAAGAATGCTTAAAGAAATTCAACGTCTTGAAGCATTGAAATTTATAAGTTTTTTTAAAATGCATGGATTCTTAAAATTATTGGATTGATTGCCAACTACAAATTTTTTTAAATATATTAAATTTTTTTCAATTTTCGACTTCTTATTGTTTTATTTTTGAAATCTAATAATTTATAATATAACTATCTAAAGTACCTATATTCTTACATATTGTTTGGAACTAAGGTAAATAGGAGGGGGTAAAGCGAGGGGCATAAATGAAAGGAAAATTTATGATTTCAACTATTTGGATAGGAGGTAAAATTTGGGAGGTGCAAACAAAAGTGAAAATAATGGTGGGATCCACCAGTAATATTTCTCCCCACTATAAGGTGAAAATGAGATGTAATGGTCATATTTTTCTTGTATTCCCTAATTGCCCTTTCTGTTGAAGAATTGCTTAGCTCCCGAACTGCATCTGACAGCTGAGACCACCACTAACCTTGCCACCAGATCAACATTATCTCCACCGCTCGTGTCCGACAACAGGTAAGCTTTCAATATCCAATCTGCCTCGCAGTTCTTCTCTCTCTTCAGATTATTTTCAATATTTTCATCTTCTGCAATTTTCTGGAAGGTTTTGTTCTTCTCCCACTGCTCCCACTTCAGCCACTAGATTCCATTCATTTATGCCAATGTGTCCCCTAGAGATATGAAAATAGGTATACTTGGTTGAAAACCTGTGGTATTTGCCCATTGTTTTGTTGTTACTGGCTAGTTGTTGCAAGAGTGGTGCTGATTGCATCGCAGCGGAGAATGGTTGATTGTAATGGGATTCTAACCACTGGAATATGTTCAACCTCCTGTGTAAGTGAATGAAAGCTTGGATCCATGCTCGCCGGCGGTTGAACAGTGGATTGGGTTGGACTCCAACCTCGGACACCGCGTGCATCTGCGGTGGTTTTGGAACCTCCCGATCCGAGTCGGGTCAGCCTGAGTTGGACTTGACCCGAGACCCAAAAAAAGAACCCATTCCGATGTTTAAATAATTTTTTATGTTGATAAAATTAGTCTTAATTATTCCTCCTCCCTTCTTTCCGTTAATATCTATAATGGTTGGATATTTGTTCCAAAGTCTGAATTCTAGCTGAAATGGAAGTGCATTGTTCTTCATATTCACATTTTTTCTTTTTATAATTGGTTTATCGTATAAAATCGGTGTTGACGTACGTAGCACTTGATGTCATGTTATTTATGTATAAATATCATTTTAATCGAATTTTAAGTATTTAATAAATATTAATAATAAATAATAATTTATAGAAGATCAATTATTTTAAAAATAATTATAATAAATTTATCATTTTATAAGACGTCTATTTGAATTGTTATTAAGGAAAATCATGCATTATCAGATTTTTTTACACTATCATATAAAACATCATAAAATATCAATATGAATATGAATTCAATGTTTAAAGGATCAAGGAAAAGTTAAAAAAAAATAATGAAGTCCAACCTTTTATTCACTCTTTAATAATTTTGTATTAACTTTTAAAATTTATATAATTAACTTTTTATGATTATTAAATTAAGTAATTAATTAATAATAATACTTAGTGAATTGAAAAATAATATGCGTATAAAATTATATTTAAAAATTTTATAATAAAAACTTGTGAAAGATCACTTAAATTTTCTTCAAAAAGATAATGAGAAACGCTTAATAGTGCAACTAAAAAATATCTTTTAAATTAGTGTATTTAAATTTTGTGCGCTAAACTAATCATAAAAGCATAACATTATTAAATAGAAGAAAAAGAATCCATTAATACATAATAAAATTCTAAATGATGACATTATATAGAGGGGGATTCTAACGCACCCTAGGGGGACCGGTGCCTAGGGTGACGTGACAAAATCTAATGCATTTCAATTTCTTTTTGTAATCACAACCATTCAATAAATTAATAGTTGTTATTATTAGCAAAAATTTATAAAAATGAGTATGAAGTTATGAAAATTACTAATTGAACACGGCAATGACATGGCAATTTTTTAAAATTTTTTCCTTACGAGATCTGCATTTCTCCACCGGCAATGATGGCATGAGCTGGGCCAAAAACTCTTTTCCGGCAACCTACTAACACTGGCCGGAAACTTGATTTCCAAAATGGCAAAGAATCGGCCAATAACTCAGCCATAAAAAGACAAACTTGCATTCCAGAATCTCAAATCTCTCCTTCACCATCTTTACTGGTTCAATCCAAAGAATTAGAGATGGCAGAGGTTTGGAAAATATAGTATCATGAATTTCTCGTCACTGTAGTTAATCTTAGAAGATCTCTTTGCTTAAGGACTGAATTTCTGAATTCGTCGCTCTTCAAATTTACTTATGAAAATTTCTTAAAAATTAATTGACTTATTAATATAATATTCATCTAGTTTTTTGGGAAATCTGGGAAATTGCATAGTGAGGTAAACCCATATGGTTTTCTTCTTTCTCGATCCTTTTTATCCTTTTTTTAATTCCTTAGATCCCCATACCTAACTATGATTGATTCAGCAAGTTCTTACATTCAAAGTAGATAGTTTTACGCTAATTCTTTCTTTTTGAGACTCGCACTGTTAATCATATTTACTTCAATTACTTTAATTTCTTACTACTTGGAAATAAGCAGATAGTTACTGTTTTGAATCCTCCTACAACTTATTGATTTTGTGAAAATTTCTGGTAGCAGCCTGTAGAAAAGGGGTGTTATTCTTGACAGAGCAAAAGTGCATCCTCGATCTCAAGAAGATGCACAGTGAAGTACGAATCAAGGGAAAATTAAAATCTTGTTATTCTTTATTCTTTAATTTTTGGACGTGGGCTCATTTTGTAATTTTTTCTAAATTTATCTATAAATTTTAAAATAATATTTATCTGTAGCTTTGATACGTGGCACATCCGCACCATGCCAAGTGCCCTGGGTGCCGAAACCCAAATTAGCTCAAAGACACCGTAGCATCCCCCTTATATAGAATATAAAATCTTCAAAAATCTATGCACTTTTTTCTAATTTATTTTTTAAATTTTATAATAAGTTAAAAATGAATTAAATAAAAGTTTTTTAATTTTTAAAAATTTTATTTTCTTAACATAATTATATATTTTCTTAATCAGTGCCTTAAAAATATTGATCAACAGGACCCATCTTATTTTAACTAATAAAATTAACTCTACAAAATTCTTTCAGTTGACTAAACAGGTACTTATATATGATTAATATAAAGGAGAAACTAATTACTATTTAAATAAATAATTTAGTGTGTTTATTTTGTATGGACTAAAATCATTTTATATTATATCATAATATAATATTATCATCTGAATTTTTAATTATATGAGTAAACATGAAAAAATTAACAAAACCCTTGGGTAACATTGCCTATTTTTGAATGACATACTGTGGTGTTACTGGTGGAGCATCCTAAAAATCATGTGAATTTTCTCCTCATATAAAGGAGAAACTATTTTACTATGGTATCTGGGATTAATAATTAATTATAAATAGCAGAACATAATAAACCCACCCGCAGGCACCTTTATTAGATTTACTCATTTTAGTGTTATGTCTATTATTACTTTTGCAGGGAATCTAAATTTCATATAGAACGATGAGAATTCTATCCAAGTATATTGGAGACTAGGTTTGAAGTTTTTGCTCCCCATTACAAAAGCTAAACTTGTATCCATTCCATATGTTATCTCCACTAAAATGGTTAGATATATGCTTGATTATTATTTGAAATTCGTTGTTAGCCTAGGCTTTGTGGTGATTTCATTGGTATCTAAAACGTTGTAAAAATTTGCAGTAGCTATTGGTTTCAGCTATGTATAATATATAGTTAGGTAGGATATATAGTTTCATTGTTATTATATCAATTAAGTTTATATATTTATTAGTCGTACTTTAAGAGTATTTTACAAGTGACAATGGACGATAATGAGGATAATGTGTACAAAAAGAAAGAGGAAGAACATAATTTGATTAGTGTTGATATGAAGAAAGAATGGGAAAGAATGTGTCAGATGTGTGTTAGTTACATGATATGTTATGTTGCTCAATATATGCAACTGTTACAATTAGGAGCATCCAATGTACAGAAACATATCGATGATGACATTGGCTCAAGAGATCAAATACAAGAACAACTGTTATATAACTTATTAGAACCTGATAAATATCATAATCTGCTGAGCATAAGTCCCCATGCTTTCCATCAATTATATGAAAAGTTAAGACCAACAGGTAGGGTGAGAGATTCCACATATTCAATAGTGAAGGAACAAGTTGCTCAATTTTTACACATGTTGGTACATAACGTTAAGAATAGGACTATGTCTTTTTTTTCCATCGATCTGGGGAGACAATTAGTCGTCACTTCCATAATGTTTTACGAGCTATTGTAATGCTTGAGGACGAGTATCTTGTGCAACCTTCAGGTTTAGAGATTCCTTCTTAGATATTCAACAACAGTAGGTTTTATTCTTATTTTAAGATAATGCAATTAGTTATATATGTTTAACCCAATGTATAATTCTCATTTATAGTTGATAGGACAGTACGTAGTCTTTGTATAACCCAATGTTAAAAAATTAATAAATACAGGATTGTATTGAGCTTTAGATGACACTCATATACGAGTTAAGGTACTAAAAGAAGATGCCCCTTGTTTCTGAGGAAGAAAAGATTACCCTAGACAAAATGTGTTAATAGTTTGTTCATTTGATATGAAATTCACATATGTTTTATCTGGGTGGGAAGGAACTACATCAGACTCTAGGGTTCTTAAACATGTGTTAAATAAAAGAGGAGATAAATTAAAAATTTATAGAGGTAAGATATAGTGTAATACGACATTTGCTTAAAAGATGATATAACAATCATTTATATATTGTTCTTCTTATAATGACACTAACGTTGTGACAGATGTGGAATGACTATGTACAGGGCTTGTTTTAGATAGTCTTTTCCGTATTTTAGAGCTTTGTATTAACTGTAATGTAATGGATGTGACCCATGTGACTGAAACAAGAATTTATCCTTGTAATTTATGTTTAGAATGAAGGAGTTGTATCACTTGTAAACATGGCAATTGAGTGATCCTATGTATGACATAGACCTAAGCCATATGGTCACATATACTAAAAGTGACTGTCATGCTTATGTGTTTAGGTTATTACTATGAATTCAAATTTTCCTCCATTAATGGGTTATACATTTGTCATGCACAAAATTTTTCTTTCTAGCTAGCTTTAGTACTTTGTAAGATGATGGATACGATCATTGTGATATAAGTGTAGTTCCAAAGTATAATTTAAACTTGTCATGCAATTACTGATGTCATGTTGTGAATTGACTTCTTATTACCATGATTATGATATACATTTAACGATCATTTGTACTAATTCATATTACTTGATTGTATGACAATTTACAGTTAGACAATGCCGAGAAGCAGAAAATTCAATAACCGGGGAGAAGGATCGTCTAGGGACACATTATGATGGATGACAGAGATGGATACAACATTACTAGATTTATTATTGGATGAGGTACACAAAGGAAATAGACCGGATGACACTTTCACTTCTATGGCTTATGCCATCGTCATAGTAGAGTTGAAGCAATCAATTAGTCCATTACTTCAGAGGCATCATATAAAAAATAGGATGCGAACATTAAAGGAGAACTTTAATGAATGCTACGACTTACTTCACAAGTAGAGTGGGATTGCATGGAATCCAACGACTAGAATGTTCGAAGCTGAGTAGGAAGTTTAGAATGATATTTGTGTGGTAATAAATCAAATATTCTAAATAATGGTTGGATATCCCAAATCTTATTTATGTTGTTACAGGATGCGTATAGATTCATTATTAGCTTATATGACATACGTATATGTTGTATACTCCTTAACTTCCTTATATCTTTATGAAAGCACATGTTTTTTATGGAATTTTTGTGCTATAATATAAAACTTTTGAAGGTTATGGTGTTACTTGTAGAGTTCCTTAAAAAGTTACATAGCATGATATACCATTCAGACATAGGAAAAGGTGTATGCCATTTTGCATGTTAATTATCATAACTCTCTGATTGTGTAAGCCACATGGTTGAAGAAATTATTTCATTTAGTATTAAATGTAAAAGGGCATTGCATCTTATAATTCAAATTCAATGTTTATCTAACACAAGGTATATTTGCAAGAGAAACCCGAAGCTCAAAAATGAAAACGCACTCCCATTAACAACTATGACAAGTTATTAGAGCTTTTTATCAGGGATAAGGCTACGTGTTCTGCCACTAAGACTTCAATCAACAAAGTTTGAAGATAGGAGAGAGAAGGCTTAGACCTTAATGACAGTTTTGAACTCAACTATGATTTCGATGTGACATGGGGAACTGAGACTCTGAATTTCACACAGCCTGATAATGTATTCAGTCCTTAGAGTACTCCCTTCCACCACTCTCAGGATTATGCTCCTTCAAATCCCTTAACTTAATCACAAGGGACCTCATCATCAAAGAGTTTTAAAAGAAAGGCACCGATGGTTGATGTGATTCAAGAAGGGTATGAAAGGCTGGATATAGGGATGGACAAATTGACGAATGTAATGAGAGAGGTGGGAGAAAAACATGTCAATATAACTGAAAGAAATTTGGCATTCTTCCAAAGTAGTAGACCTCGCTATTACAGCGAGGTAGAAGTTTGGCAAGAGCTAGAAAACCTAGGAGTTCCCCAGGATTTTCAGCTGAAGTGTTATACCTTTTTATGCGAAAATGAAAAGGTCAGGAGGCAAGTTTTTATTATTCCATCGAATGTACGGTTGCAGCTCTTGTATTAACTTATGGCGAATGTAGGAGTTGACTAAGACAATAGCGATTACAACCAAATAGCCCCTTATTGGATGATAGATTGTTGGTAATGTGACTAATTATTGTTCTATTTTAAGCTTGTTTATTGTTAAATAGTTTATGTGAATTATTTCTTGATGTTTGTTTTGACATTGCATATATTAATATTCATTTGTTGTTATTATAATGATTGATTTTGCAATATTGGCAGAATGATTGGTTCTAATCATATTTTCTTATTGTTATAGGTACTTTTGCTCCAAGGCTTTATGAAGTTGTGTCTGATATGTATTGGTCATTGGTAAGATTGGAGTATTGCGTTTGATCATGACTTCTCATGTTCGTGTCATTATAGCAGTGACTAGACAATATATACAATGTAATTTATTATGTTTATGTATAATTAGTAAATTTTCAAAGTTAATGTAGAACAAGACTTGACATATGATAGTTGATTATATTTATGTGCCATGTGATTCTCTTATTATGTCATGTTGTCTTTATGTGCCAAGTCTACTGAAAATCAGTTAAGACTCATAGGTTTATAGAGTGTTATATTTACATTATAATGTTATTAGGTCTTGAAATTTAATTGATGAACTAGCATATTAATGTTAAATAGGAGGAAGTGTAATTGTGGATGTTGACAGGGTTCCAATGCATGGTTAAAAGGAAGTTAGGATTATGAGGGTCTGTAACAGTGTGATTTTCTCCATTTAACAGTACACTCTTTTTTATTAGGTGTTTAATATTATGTGAAGGTCATATGCAGGTAGTGTTGGTAAAAAACCTTAAATAAAAATGAAGATGTAGATTGAAAAATATTCCATTTTGCTAAAAGATATTTTAAAATTATAGTGCAAAGTTTTAAAATTATATTAAATATACTAAATTTAAAATTTTAAATACAAATATAGAAAAAATAAGTGTAAAATTTGACATAAATTATTTAATCCTATATTATTAAAATTAAATCCAAAATAAATTTATGTTTTTACTTTAAAACTGTTTTTAAATATGAAATTATTCTTTAGATATAAAATTTACAACAATTAAAAATAGAAATATAACCTAAAAATAATGTAAATGGTTTGAAAATATAAAATAGTAAAATATCTAATAATTAAAATCAAATTAGAAAACATATTTAATATTTTAATAAAAAATAAAAATTTATTTAAAATATGACAAATAAAGAAATTGATAGAAATATAAAATAAATTTTCACATTTATCAAACTTTGAAAGTTGAAATATGATAAGCAAACGTGCGTCATTAAAGTATCAATATTTGAAAATATTTGAATCTAATAATATGTAATATTAATATTAGAGGTAGATGTGAAAATAAAAAATACTGTTATTATTTAAATTATTTGAAAAAATTACCTATTATCAAATGTATAACATTTTATTAGTGTATTATAAATCTTTCAATTGAGTTTATTGAATTAATAATGTTACTAAAACCAATAAGATATTATAAGGGTATTATAGTAATTTCACTCAATCCCATTTCCTCCCCCCTTAAATTTCACCCATTCCAAACAATAAAAATTAATTTAACTCTTATTTTCACTCCCTTTCATTTTCATCTATTCCAAACAACTTAAGTAAAATTACTCCCCCCTCCATTTCCTTTCACCTTCATTTATTCCCTCCTCCATTTTCACCTAAACCCAAACAAAGCATTAAAGTATGGCTACGTATTATAGTCTTAGCCTATTTATTAAGATCTATCTAACAAATCTAAAAAATAAAAACTTTATAATCCCTACATACTATGTGTAGTCAAATCCAGTTGTCAAAGCCAGTGAAGCTTGTATTTTACATAAATCTCTCGTTTGTTCGTTTGTCCATTTATGACCACACATAGGATTTCTTTGGTTACATTTGACAAGGTACAATGAATCAAATTGCGTTAAATATTTATATACTTAAAATTTAACTTATCAAAAATAAATAAATTTAAACCCTAACAAAATATTGATAAGCTTGAATAATTTAAATTTAAATTCCACCTTAACGTCAATACAAATCTAAAAAAATTTACATAAACTTATATTATTAACATTTAATTTCTAATCAAATTTAAAATATTTAAATTTAAATTCAAATTTATAATGAATATAAATCTAAACAAATTAATACAATCTTAAATTTAATCATATAATATTTTTTTTACAAATAAACCAAGCATTAAATTCTTTTTATCTTATTTTATTTATCAATATAATTTTTTTGTAATTGTTAAATTTATTAAAAAAATATTTACATAATTATCATATAATACAAACAATTACAATTAGCAAAAGTTAATTATTTCAAATAAAGTATTATACTTTTTTAAACAACATTGATAATTATTCATGTGAATCACATAATGTGATTAACATTTTTATCTACTAATAATTTTTATATATTATAAAAATAAAATTATATTTTTAATTATTAAACTCAATTAAATTCATGAACAATTCGAATTGAATAATATTAAATTTTAGTAATAGAACTTTTTAAAAATGAACTTCAAATCTTCATGAGTAGTTTGACTTATTTGCATATCATGACCTAATCCAATCATGACTGGCATAAAATCTAGTAACTAATTTCACTAGCCTATAGAGTGATTAACAAAATGTATGCTACCTAATTAACATGAAACACTTGTAAAAATTATACAACATAATTCTAATATAAATAATGTTTCTCACAAACATATGATGACTATTCAACAAAATTTACAATTGACATCATCTTTGGCCTAATTGTCAAACTCTTCATCCAACATGCCTTGGATTTCCTAAAAAAAAAAGCTTAATTTGATAATTCAAATTAAACCTGCAAATGGAAAAAGACAAACAACAAATGAGTTTTACAACTTAATGAGTACATACCTTCCTAAAGCTACAATAAGGTTAAATTAGATCAATAATTTTAGTTTAAACAAGACAAACCTTAGCCGGAGAATTAGCTGTAGTTATATTCATACTTGGAACTTTACTAATTAAATAATCTAGCCTTACAATATAATAGCATTGTATTCATATTGAAATTTTTGAAGTTTTAAAAAATGCACACGACTTCCATAACCTAACAAGTTATGGATTCATATCATAAGAAGAACAAATTTTAAATTAAAAAATATCGCCAAACATTCACAATTATCATTTGGTTAACATCAGACTGTACTAATCAAGAAAACAAAAATTTCAAAACTCCTTGTGACTTTTTAGATCTATTTTATTTCCTCACAAATATCATTCTTATCCCTTCAAGATTTGCTTTAATCTTTTACAAAATGGATACATAGATCTCATGCATTACTCACATTTGCTCCCTATCATCACATTTCAATATCACATTTGATCTTTTTCACAATATCATAGTCCAATCATTGTTAGAATCACATGTCACATCATCTTAAGTGGATCTAGATGTAGTACACTAATGCCAACAAATATTCCCACCCTTTAATGTGTGATCAACATCCAAGCACAAGCATAAATTTCAACATACATACACAATATATATATATAACAATATAACTCAATAATTAAATAGTTAGACTATACATCTATAACACAACTTCAAATGATAATAGCTAAGTAATGCTACTCAACTACCAATTCCCAATCTCAAGCATAAATCTTAAATTGATATATATGTGTGTAGTTAGATTATACTACAGCTCAATGACAACAATCATGCTATGTCTTTATGATGTAATCTCAAGAATTTAAAGAATTTAACTAATTACATTAGAATTCTTTTATATACAGAATGTAATGAATCTTTTAGGGTAACTTAATCAGCGATAATCCACAAGTAACTTTTGTACATTATCATATATTTCAATCTAAATGGAACACTTATTGGTAACCTTGAAATAGTATAACGAATTAAATATTTAAGTAGCCTAAAATTATTAGTAACAAGAAACAAATAGATAATTAATGAAAATAACAATTTAGGCAAATATGCACTGACTTTACAGGACTTCCTTTTTCTAGAATTCCTAAGTTATAAAACTTATCTTTCCTATTCTTCCTCATAATCATCAATTTATAGAATTAAGCATAACTATATCATCATTAATTATTTCTAATCACAAATTACAACTTTGATATTATATTCTTTCTAATTTACTATTGTAGATAACTAGTTTCATTATTTTTTTCAAATTTTATTTCAAGGGTTCAAAACTACAGAATTTAAAGATTTTCTATATTAGACTCCTATAAGTTAAAATATTGAAATATAATGTTGTAAGATTATTTATCTACCTTTTATAGGCTAGGTTTTGCCAAATACTATGGAAATTATGGCAAGAAGAATCAGCATCTCCCCATTTCAATTTGCTACAAGATGCATCTTTTGTAGGTTTTAGAGTTGCCAATGTTAGCAAAAGCTCACCGGGAGTCACCGATGGAGCAATGACAATTGAAAGCAGTATCATGTAAGAGAAGCAAATAGGAGAGAAATACAATGGCTACAAAGGATCAGAACCAAATGAGAGAGAAAAAAAGGATTGGGAAATTAATGCTATTAAGGGTTTGATTTGGTGCTCTTCGAGTCCTATAATATCATCTCTATAACTGTTAGAATTATAAATGAATATGAATCGAATTCATATATACTAGAATATTAGAAGTTTATAACAGAAGATTTAGGATTCAATATTTGTTTTTACTGGTTGTATTGACAATTATACCAAAAGGTAATTTTGTTTACAACCTAAATTTCTTTTTGTGTATAGAGAAAAAGAGAGAGAGTTTGTTAAAAGGTTCTATTAATTTTTTTTTGTTAACCAATCTTTAACTTTCTTTCTCCTACCTATAGGGCATTTCATAAACTGAGTTATGAGTTAGGTTATAAACCCATTTTGTATGATCTGAATGCATGATTCAACAACAACTAATCTTATTCACCACTTTTTTTGGCAAACTTCGTGATTAAGTTCTAAATCTTCTTTCTAATCAATCTTCCCTCTAGTCAACCTACATTTTTAATTTCCACCTTCTCAGACACTCTCATAGTAATTTAATAAATTTAAGGACTTTAAGATAATTTTTTAAAATTCTAAAATTAAAAAAAATATTAAAATATATAAAATTATTTTTACAAATTAATATTTCAATGATCTTTCATTGATCTCTATAGCTATTTTAAAACTCTACTTGAAGCAAATAAATAAAATTCCACTATTGAAGAGAATTATTAAATTATGAAGGTTCATTTTAAAATGCTATAAACAATGTTTCAAACCAAGATTATATCTTTAACTAATTTAATTATTTAAAAATAAAAAATTCAAAAAAAAATTATTTGAACTTTTAAATAATATAATTTTTATAAATAATTATTTTTAAACTAAAATTACAAGAAATTTTAATTTAAATAAAAAATTAATTTATTATAAAAGCTTCGGGTTATTTGAGCTAACTAGGATTTTTATGGAGGAATCACCTAATCCTATGCTAGAACCTTCAATAAAAGAATCTAATCTTCTCATCATAAGTGCAAATAAGGTAAAACAAGATATGATAGAATTCTTTGGAAAAGGAAGGAAAAGGATATCCTATATAAATGTTATTGCTCATGACTTTATCTAAAAAAACTTAAAAAATTCAGTCTTTTTTAGGACGACTAGGAATAAAGCCAGAGGAATTGTTGGAGGGAAAGGAAGGTGATTTTAATGAGAATGACTTTAACGGGTTTAAGGTAATAGAGGAGTTTAATGAAGATAGGCCATGTCCAAAGATCTCAAATAAGAATGAGAGGAGGATGCATAAATCATGGATGCAAACCTTAATCATTAAATTGTTGAAGAGGAAAATAGGGTTTAAATTATTAAAGGAAAAACTATAACAACTTTAGGAAAATAATGATATGATTGATATTATAGATCTTATTAATGAATATTGCTGATTCGGTTTAATTCTCAATCCGATTATGAGTTCGTATTAATTAGTGGTCCATGAATTATTTTCAATCACTACTTATGGGTTCATACTTGGGATCCATCCTTTGATCTAACAAAAGGATGTTATTGAGAAGATAGCTATCTGGATATGGATTTTAGACCTCCCAATCAAATACTTTAATAGAAAGTTCTTGACCTTTTTAGGGAATTAAATTGGTAGAACTTTGAAAATTGAAACGACAATAAGGGAGCAAGCAAGAGGGAAGTATGCAAGGATTTGTATTGAAATTGATATGAAAAAGGAACTTTTATCAAAATTCTCTTTTCAGGAAAAGAAATATGTTATTCAATATAAGAGTCTTCATTTAATTTGTATTGTTTGTGGAAAATACAGTCATGTGGTAGAACATTGTACTAATAAATTTATGGAGCCCATAACGAAAGAAACAAAGATTAACCCTAATGGCATAAATCAAGCTGAAGGTGTGCTAGTAAGCCACAAGCTTGTCAACCTTACTAATCACATATATGGCAAATGGATGTTGCATAAAAAGATTGACAGGGGAGAAATAAGATGGATGCAAGAATTTCTAAATTAACTTAACTAAATGTGTAGAATAAAGACTGAGAAAGGGGTAATAGATTTAATGTACTGGATAATGAAATTTTTGAAAAAGTTGATATCATGGCACACTCTGAAGACAATATGGAGGTGAGGACTACAGATTTAAAAAAAGAGATGTCCAATAAGAAGGAGAATAATGGATTCATGACCAGGAAATGTTTGAAGCTATGAAGAGCACCAAATGGCCTGTCAGTTTGTTAACCTGCCCTTTTTCAAACATAAAAAATAATATGTTAGTGGAGCAAGGTGATGGACCAACACTTGACAATCAATCACTTGGAACCTATAAGTTAAATACTATATTAAATATGAAGGTTTCAATCGATGGTTAGCCAACAATCAACAATGTGAATTCTTGGGATACTCTGGCACTATCACATGTACTCGAATCCTAACATTCGGTGTCCACAGAGTAAGTCAAACTGGATAAGGTAAATTTTAATCTTAAGGCTTCCTAGATGCCTAGTTCGTTACATAGAAACATTAAAGAGGATCCACCATATAAAAAAGAGCCCATCTATAACTAGATGGAGGTTGAGGTAAGTGCTCCTAATTTTTATCTTTATATCATGTTGAAGAAAATTTTTATGTGGAATAATAAAGGAGCTAGTGATAAGCCATTTGTTAATAGATTAAACTCGATACTAGATAATGTTAATCCAGAAATCCTTGTTCTATTAGACAAGAGTGGATAATTATAAAGTTGAAATTTTTTTAAAACTATTAAGATTTGATTCTTAGTTAATCTTAGAAGGGTATCAATTCTCAGGTGGTATTTAGGTTACTTAGAAGACTAATAGGGCTTATCTACAATTGATTAAAAAAATTTCAATTTATACACTTAAGAGTTGTTCCTGAAGTAGGTAAGGGTTAGTTTATTACATTTGTATATGTTAATCTAAATCTTGACTTGAAGTCTTCTCTATAGAATGATCAAAGATGAATTAGCAATAACATTGATTCTGCTTAAGTGGTTATAGGTGATATGAATGATGTTCATGACTTGTTGGAAAAAAAGGAAAGTGCACCCACTTTTCAATTGGTATAAGGCCAACTTATTTAATAAAAGAATTAATGATTTTAACCTTATGGAAGTGGAGATGCAGGGTAACAGATTTACATAGATGGGTCCTAAACCTCTTAATTATCCTTAATTGTTTAAAAATTGGACAGAGCATTATGCAATGCTGATTGCAAACCTAAATTCAATGATGCATATGTGAAAACTTTACACAAATTTCATTCTGATCACCACCTGATAGTCATGAATGTACATAACTCCTAAGATGATAGGGAGAACTATCCTTTCCAGTTGGAGGCTACATGGCCAACCTATGAAGACTTCCAGAATTTTTTGTCATTAAAGTAGGACCTTAAAAAGGACATCTCTAAAGAACTTAACTCACTAATTCCTGAATTGAAAAAGTGGAACCGAAATGTCTTTTACCATATTAAAAGGAAGAAGAGATGGGTTCTCAATAGACTAAATTGTATCTAGAAGGCTATGAAGCATAAATATAATCCACACTTACATAAGTTAGAGAAGTTATTTCATAATGAACTCGATCAGATCCTATTTCAAGCAGAAATCCTATGGCATCAAAAATCGGGATCCTTATGGATTACTGAGGGTGACCAAAATACAAAGTACTATTATACTCAGACCATTATAAAATGGAATAAAAATAAAATCAGTATGCTATAGAATTAAGAAGGACAATGGATTAAAGATAAAGCTTTCTTGGAAAATCTCATTGTTATCTTTTATGGAAAAAATTATTTAGTGATGATATGGATCAAAGATTACTTGCTTCTACCAACATATCTTATCTTTTTATCTCTAAAGACCAAAATATAAAGCTAAAAAAAGAGATTACCTTTGGAAAGGTTAGCAAGGCTATGTTCATAACTGGTGGACTTAAAGTACCAAATGAGGATGGTTTCCATGCAATACTTTATCATTAGAATTGGCATATAGTAGGAAAAAATGTCTACCATTTTGTGAAGAAATTCTTCAAAAGAGAGGATATTATTGAAGCTAACAAAACTTTAATCTATCTTATCCTTAAATTTGAGAAACTGGAGTTCATTAATTAGTTTCGTCCAATCTCTTTATGTAATGTCATATACAAATAAATTACTAAACTAATGGTGAACTAAATTAAACCTATCCTCCCTCAGTTGATTTCCCCTTATCAAGCAAGTTTTGTTCTAGGAAGATACATCCAAGACAATATCATCATAGCCTAGGAAATGTTCCACTCTCTGAGGAAGATGAGAGGACGCACAAGGTTTTTTGCTATCAAAGTTGATTTAGAAAAGGCCTATAATAGAATATTTAGGATTTTGTCAAAGGTGTCTTAATACAAATAAATATGCATCCTAAAATAATTAATCTCATGATGAAATATGTCTCTTCTACTTTATTGAATGTTCTATGGAATGGGAATAAGATTGTCTCCTTTTCCCCTGTAAGAGGTATTTGCTAAGGGGATCCTTTATCTCCATACCTTCTCATTTTATGCATGGATAAACTTTCTCACATTATAAATGAGGCAATTAATGACACCAGGTGGAAGCCACTAAAAGCTGGCAAAAATGCAATTGGCATTTCCCACTTGATGTTTGCTAATGATTTACTTTTGTTTGGAGAAGTATCTATAAGTCAAATAGATATGATAGTGGAATGCTTGAATTGTTGCTCTAAGATGTTAGGCTATAAGGTGAATCACACCAAATCAAGCATATATTTTTACTGGAATGTAAGCCGGACTATTCAACAAGCGATAATACAAAAATGTGGTTTCTTGGAGACTAATGATATTGGTCATTACTTAGGAGTCCCTATTATGCATAAAAGAGTGAACTGTCATACTTACTTGTATTCAGTGAAGTAAATTCAGGATAAGCTATCTAATTGAAAGATAAACTGTCTCTCCATGGTTGGTAGGGTCATTTTGGCCAAATTAGTGATAGGGTTAATTCCTATCCATACTATGTAGTTAACCTCTATGACAATATTAAATGAAATAGAAAAAATTCAAAGCAGTTTTGTTTGGGAACATGAAGCCAATGATTGCAAGATGCATACTATTGCTTGAAGTATATTTTGTCAACCCAAGAAGGTTGGAGGTCGGGGATTTCGTGACATATAACATGTGAATAAGGCTTGTATGATGAAATGGGTTTGGAAGCTAATTTCAGGAGAAGAAAGCCTCTGGGTTACTGTATTAAAAGGAAAGTACAAAAGAAACTATAATTAGAGTAGAAAGGCTAGTTTGCAACAATTGGATTCTTTGTTTTGGAAACAACCCTGTTATTTATGGCAGGTTACTTTGAATGAAACAACTGGGCAAATAAATAATGGCACTAAAACTTCTTTCTTGCATGACCGACGGATTGGAGACAAAGCTCTCAGCATTACAGTTGAAACAATCCCGAACCAGTGGAGTAATTATGTGGTGGCTGATTTCATCACAAATGAAAGTGAATGGGACAAGATTCTACTAACTCAGCTATTACCTGCTCAACATATCTAACAAATTAAGAGCATTCCCCCTCTTATGATTGAGAGTGGTGACGATATCCTCATTTGGGCAGATTTAAATGATAGTGTTGACGATATCCTCATTTGGGCAGATTTAAATGATAACTAACTATCCATTAAATCTGTATACCACCAACTCGCCAAGGAAACCTTCATGCTATCTGATCCGCTGTGGAACCTTATTTAGAAAGCTAGATTTCTTGGACGTATTAAACCTTTCCTTTGGAAGTGCTGTCATGAGGGAATCATGATAAACACTAGGAGGGCAGAAGGAAGTTTCGAAAGCCTACTTAGTGGAATTTGTCATGCTAAGCTAGAAGACACTCTACATGCATTAAGGGACTATCCAAGGTTAAAATCATTATGGTTCAAATTGGTACCTCCCACTAAAAGAGCGTTGTTTTTTTGTGCCTAGGGGAAGGGTTGGTTTTGACGAAACTTGTTGACAAATTTTCACACGACTGGTAGAATTTCGTGGACAATTATATGGGTTGTAATAGTTTGGATATCCTGGAAATGGAGGAATGCTGCTATTTTTCAATATACCGGAGACTTGCCATCCTCAACAACTGGTACCATAATATCCTATGCTCACCAGATTATCTTAGCTTTTTACTATACCTAGGTTAACACTATCAGGTAGATTCATACAGTGTAGATTAGATGGATTGCACCCCTCGTAGTTTGGATTAAATTGAACATTAATGGGGCCTCAAAGAATAATCCAAGAGAGGCTAACCGTGGTGGACTCTTTAGAGATTTAGAGGGTAGATGGATGTATGGTTTTACAAAAGCATTGGGAGTATGTTCATCCTTTACTATTGAAATATGGGGAGTGTATCATGGTCTATCTATTGCTTGGGAGTTGGGATTGAAACAACTCATTTTAAAGTGAGACTCAAATCAATTAGTAACTTTGTTAAACAAAGAAAATGAGGATCCCTCCAAGCATGTTGCTTTATTAACACATTGCCACTCATTAATCCATAGGGATTGGAGAATAATAATTCAACATACATACAAAGAAAGAAACAAATGTGTAGACTGAGTCTAATTACAATCTTTTCAAGGAGTAAAGTCTGAAGAGGATGGACAATCCTCCGACTGAATTAAAAAACCTTATATTAGGTGATGTTTTTAAGGTCTTTATCCCATGTCAAATTTCTTTGTAATTTTTTTGGGGGTTAGACGCAATCTATTTATAAAAAAAAAATTAATTTATTATTAACTAGAATATTATATTGTATCCCTAATTTTGAAAGTGAAATTGAGTACCTTATTACATAGAGTTTTTTAAAATGAGAATGTCAAGTATAATCTAATAAAATTTCATGGAAGGTAAATATAATTTATCCATAAAAATAAGCTTTAATAATAAATTATAAAAAAATAGTATAGAGATGAATTTATAAATTCGAACAAATTATAAGGTATAAGGATTGAAAGCTTAATTTATATATGTATATAATTATATAATTATTCTTGTTTATAAAAAAACAATATGTACGTAATTAAAAATATTAACTAAAGTTTTCTTTTAAAAAAATTAAGTATTTATCATGTAATATTATAAATTGGTTATCTTTACTTGAAAAATACAAGATCGTATATGATCAAGAGAGAACTGCGTTGGACATGGGAAATAACGAAAAATTTATAGGCACAATTTCTTCCATTTAAGGCAGGAACTATACTCATGATCATAGGTAATCTCATTCATCTAATAACCTGTATTTTATAAAACCATCCTATGTTCCTAAACTCTGTAATACTTTAGAATTCCTCGTATCAATATAATAATTAACCATCATGCGAATGATTCGTAGTCTCAACATGTCATTTATGTAGTAAAATCAGGAAAACTTTCTTTCTTACCATTACTTGTAAAAATAAAAAGGAATTAATGATTATTTTATGGAGGCAATAAAAAATATATAAATAGAATTATAAAATATATTTTTGTATAATAATAAATATTTTTAATTAAATTAATATGCAAAACTAAAATTATTCAGTGTATTTAAAAATCTTCTTTTATCAAGAAATAATATTATAGCAATAAAAATAAGATGCAAAATTAAATTTTGAATAAGAATAAAAAATAATCATTAAATACTCAGTAGAGTAAATTTAAAAAATATAATTAAAAAATATAATTCAATTTTATAATTAATTTTCCTTGCATATAATATTCATTTTACAATTTCTTTACTCCCTGCCTGTTATGGTCTGAAATGAAAATGGAGCGCATAAAGGACATATATTTATGAGCACAATTTGTTTATATTTATTTTGATTAAAATGATTTTTATGATACGTTCGTCAAAAGAAAGTAGAAAGTAGAGATGCCTCCCAAAATTCATGAGAAAAAGTCTGTTTATAATTTTTTTTTGGGGTGAAAAAAGTTCGTTCATAATTTTCGGCTAGATTACAAACCCGTGAAAAACACTGCTGGTATATAAAGAACTATTTTTTTCCTTCGCAAATGATTGATATAAATTTCATTTATTAAAAATAATTATAAAATTATTATATAAGAAATAAAAAATTAATTGATATTATTTCTAGCATATATATAGGATATGTTTGGAAAAGATTTCTAATTTTATGTTGTTACTGAAAATTTAGTACTACTTATATATAAATGTTGCTCATTATATTTTTTTTAACTCAATAATTTGATTTTCTAAAAAAAAAACTGATTTCTTACTATAAATAAATTATTTTCTATTGGATTAAATTATTGAATTGAAAAAATAATACACTTAATACTATTTTTATGGTATTTAGCAAAAAAAATTCAATGCTAATATAACACTAAAAATTTATTTCTTATGTTTGAAACACCAATGTTCAAGATCTAAAACGTCCTTTCTAAAGTATTGTATTATGTAGAAAGTATGAAATTACTTCAATTACTCTAATTTCACTCTACTATTTCCTAGTAGTAAAATTACTATTAAACACTTGCGTTTAACACATCAATAACTAAAATATTTAAATTTAATCTATTATTAATATAAAATATTTTATTTTCAATTAATGTAATAAAGAAATTTTAATAATTTTTTTGACATAGCTATACATAAGTGGGTGAGAGTAAAAAGTTAATTTACACTGATAGTGAATTAAATTTAAATTAATAACTAAATATACATGAGTTTGAGTTATTAAGAAGCATTATTCCACATGTATGCAACTTAATGGAATGGAATTTTTTCAAATGTATTGTGATAGTAAAATTAACAAATATAATTTAATAGAGACACTAATTTAATGGATTATATAAATTTTGTTATGACTTCATGAAAAATATAATAATGAAATTTATAGAATATTCTATAAATATAATCAATTAATTTTATACATTTTGAGAATTCTCTTTGCTTGACTTCATTCTTAAGTGCTTATAATTAAAAAAAAAAGCAAACATATATGTTCTCAAATTGTTACATTTGTTAGAATTTGAAATGCTTGATATGAAAATAAATAAATATAATAGGCATGTAAATAATTTTTTTTTGTGTGAATTGGTCTATGAATGAATAGGTAGGGCTAATTTAAAGAAAACAATAGGATTTTGAATGAGTATGTGAATATAGAGAAAGTTTAAGATACATTCTTTAATTTTGCCCCGAGACCCTTTTTCTTTCATATTTTCCATTTTCAACATACCTTTCTATTCTTCCAAATTTCCACCATTCCTTTTTCCTTATAATCTCAAAGGAGAACCAAGCTATTTTTTCTTCTCTTTCATCTTCTTCAAATCTAAGTAAGATAAGGAATTATAAATCTTCATATTTGTTATGTTTCTCTTCTATTTTCCTTTTTGATTTTAAATGACAAGTTTTAGTTAAATGGAAGTTTTGGTAGCCTAACTTCAATTTCTTGATTCATGAATGTTTAGAAGCAATCAACCCTCAATTCTATCACTTATTACCTCATCCATAAGCTATGAGTAGATATTCTAATCAATTTTGTGTGAATTTTTACAATTTAGATTAGTTAAGTTAGGATTTTCTTTACATGTGCAAATTTGAGGATTTGATATTATATAATGAGATTTGATGTGTGGTTTTTTATTAGATCTAAGACTTATGATTATGATATTATTTTCATGTTTTATGGTGAATTAGTTAAGCAACTTGGCTTAAAGGATGAGATTTGTGCAAAAATTCCTCAAATGCACAGTATTTTTAGCAAGAAAATCTGCAAAAATCCTTGAGATAACCAATTATATCCAAAGTTCTGCTCTTTAAATTTAAATAATTGATGATATAATTGATTATGTTCCAAAGTTTTGCTTTCTGAACTCATATAATTAACTATATAATCGATTATGTTTAAAAGTTCTTCTTTCTAGACTTACATAATCAATTATACCCTGTCCATTTTAATCTTTGCTTATCCTAAGGGTTCTAAAGGACATAATTCATTCTTTGTTTGTAGTATAAGCATATATGTATCAATAGATATGAAATGAGTGTGATAAATCCATACAAAAAAACATGGTGATATCATAACTTATGAAAAGTATGCTATGATTTGATATTACAAATGAATGAAGGATAGGGATATTATAACTCATACACTAGATTTGGTAATTACTTATAAGGAAAAAGGATGATTTGGAAGGATAAAGTTAAATAAGAGTTACAAAGAGATTTACATGCTTTCCTTTGTACTTTTATTATATGATGTTGAATTACTATGTTTAAATGGCAATATTTACATAATTAAAATTATGACTCTTATGTGAATGTTGTGACAACACTAAGGATTTGTTTTATTGAACACATGGTATATAACCTAGGGATAAAAAAGGTAATCTAGTCAGTAAGACTTTACTTGTAATTGATTTATTCACTTTGGAGTGTTTACTCATTAGGACCTAGCCTTACTCCTCCACATTTTATTTCTTATTTGCATATTTTCAACAAATATGCCTCCAGTACCACCACAATGAGGATAGCCCATTTGGACTTTATTTTTACTTAAATGTGGCAACATATGGATATTTTTTTTATTACAAATAGCTATGTATACATTAAATCTTTTATCAAAGGGCCTTAGGTGTTAAGTAGGGATGGTTTAAGTAGATCTTGTAAGCTATAGGGATTTTTGCTTAAGGCTATTAGTTAGACTAGCTTTTTATTGAAATTGTTAGGAATTATAACTATGTCTAGCTCTCCTTTTATATAAGGAGGAATCATATTAACTATTGATATTTTGTTGTATAAATATTAGGACTAATTTATCATATATAAATTTCATTTTAGTGTTAAAGATTTAAGTATAACCAAGGTAGGATGGTGGAAACTGGGTGATTGAATTCCACATCAATCATAGATTAAGGATGGTCATGATATAGATAAATTGAATTTTATTTAAAAAATTATAGAAACATAAAATGTAAAAAAAAAGGCATCACAAGGAAAACTATAACTATATCCTCTAAAGGCCAATAACTAAATGGTAGCTAAAAGAAATTATAGCATACTAATATCCTTAGTATCCAAATATTCCAAAATAATATATTCCTTTAGTATATAATTCATTAGTGCCCAAGAGAACTAAAGAAATAAAGTATGAATAATAACAACTTCTCTTTTGATAATAATGGTAAGATTAGAACTAAAGCTAGATTTTTTATAGGTTAAATGTATAAAAATTCCCAAAAAATTAGAATTTGCTTCAAGATATAGGTCTCTAAATATAACATGTCATTTGATACAAAACATATGTGATTTAATGATTCTTCATTAGTATGGTAAAAGCTAATGAATTCCAAACTCATTTTTTCTACATATTTACATACTCATCAGGTTGCATAGGATTAGAAATTTAGAGATTTCATGCATAATCCTTTTAGTCTTTGCTTTGACCTTATTTGTAAACTTTCTTGTGTTCCTTTATTTCTTCAATGCTTCAATCATAAGTGTTACACTCTTAAAATTATAAAATTTATTTTATTTATTTTTATTGGTAATTTCATATATTTATTAGAAAGTAAGAAAAGTTATGGAAAGGATTAAGATAAACATTTAATTGTAAAAGATAAAGTTTTAATAGGAAAACATGTGCAGTTAAGTTTAGCCTAATATTTTATAAAATTAAAGTTGAAATGGGATGCTCAAAAAAGGTTTAGGAGTATAATTTTGGAAATTGCCCCTATGAATTCTAAAAATGATCAAATCATCCTTTAGCCTTAAATTAGCTAAAGCCTGGGTTATTTATCAAACTTTTCTTATCTTCCTTTCCTTAAAAACTTATGAAACTCCCCCTCTCATTTTCCCTACAAATCTTACTCAATATCTTGCATATAAATCAAATATTAAGAGGTTAGGAAGAAATTACTTGCTATTCATCAAGTAAAGTACAATTCTCTTAAGTTCAGAACTTATGGAAATCTATTAGGAGTTCTATTATGAAAGGAAAGTTAGGGATTTAAGTAGTATTAGGTATTTATTTGTAATAGGATCGGATTATCTTCATATTGAGCTCTTTGCTTATTTTATTAATAAATTAGAATCTCTTTTAATTTTACTAAGGTTTATTGATTTAGTGTTATATACAAATCAATGGATGATGAAAATGCTGTGAAAAGAAACTAGATAAGTGTTTAAATGGTTATCTTGGGTATTTTATGTATTATATATGTTTAGATTGCATTCAAGGTTGAAAAATGTTGATTTTTATGAAATTTGAAATTTTGGAAGAGGAATCAATTGTGCAATCGATTCTAGGTCTCCAAAAGTAATAAGGCCTAAAGAATTAGTTGCATAATTGATTTATAGCGAACTCAAAAACTAATCTGTCATGAACTAAACCCAATCATGATCAACATGTAACTTACTATCCAATTTCCACTAGCCTCACCATTATTTATACTGATTCAGCCTGCTATGAATTTTTCTAGTTTTAAGGGGATTCAAAATTTATTTTAATTTTTTTATGAAAAATGGATAAAGTTTCACTTATTTTTAGGTACTTCCCAAGGGCAATACATTCAAAATCACGAAATATATAAATTGTTATAGATATAACAGTAACACGAAATACATACAATACTACACAACCTTAAAACACATGGTATTTATACAAATACTAACAATTTCACTCCTAATTATGATCCTAGTCTAACTGTAAAATATTTTCAACTATAGATATAACGAAGCTCAAAAACATTCGTTTCAACTAAAAAATGTTGAAAATAAAATAAAATAGGTTACAAGAATTCAGTGAGCATATATCTACCATAACCATACTTAAAAATTAATTAAATAAAGTGACTATATGTTAATCAAGAATTAAAATGGAAAACAACTATAAATTAAATTCCTAAAATTTTGAAACATATGTTACCAATGCTCAAATTGTTGTATTTATCTGCTCATAACTTAAATTTCTTATTTTATATCTTAATTCATAAAAATCTTAATTATTCAATGGTATACAATATCATTATCATATCTTACACCACCTATTTTAAATGGTTATTAGATTTTTAAATAGCCAATAAGGCTCACTCATAATTAAATCTTAACAATCATATTAAGTAAAAGTATTCAAATCAATCAAATTTCAAAGTCACAATATAATATATCATAATTTGTAATAAATATAAATGTATTCACTTTTTAACTCTTGAGTCAACTTTATACCATTTACAAGCTTTCTATCCTTGTCTTTCTAGGTTTGCCTTATGTTCTCCATAAGTTTTTTATTATGAATTTTTCATCTGATATTCACATTAACTACTCTATTGTATTTCACAATTCCAATGCCAATCTTAGCCTAATTTATAGTATCTAAGCTCCACATATGATAATTAAAATTTCAATCATAATACAAGGTAATAGAAGCATCATCATAGATCATTTTTCATAGCATGTGACACTAGTCAATAGCAAAACCTTGCCATCTTGGTAGGGCCATGAGTATTCATTCATATCACAATGAAAATAATTAATTTATCATCATAAGCCATTCTCAATTGGCTAACAGTAATTAATAGCACCACCATATATAGTAAGTATGGTCAATTAATATACATTTGAAATCTATTATTCTATTGAACATAGGTTCCAGCAAACACTCCTAAGTTGTATTTGTGCTTTGGCTTTATCATAAGGCTTCACAAATATGGATAACATCATCTTGATAAAGTAATAGTCACGTTTATTAAGATTAAAGCACTTTAATCATAAATATGTTCAAATCCTATATATGAATTGTATTTGCAACAAGTAGAATCAATGAAAAGATTATAAATTATACCATTCAACAATTATAATCAATAAGTAAATGTTTAGGGTGAGATATATATTCACTTAATGGGGTGCACCTACTTTATCTACTTTAGAGTATCCATATTCAACTTTTCTATATCTTTCTACTCATAAGTTATAATGATGAATTATAAAGATATTAGATTTATATATTTCTTCTCAAGTTATTATTCTAAAATCTAATTATGATATTTTTGACTTCTTATATTGTAACTCTATTATTTTCCTTTAGGATAATAATTGAAATTCAAAAAATATGCCATGATATGGAGATTCCTAAATTAAAATCATATAGATAAAATGTTAGATTTGATACTATAGAAAGTATCTATTCACTTCACTCTATTATTCTATATCATTAGTTCTCATATTCATAAAATTATCATAAAGAATCTAGAGGTTTTTCATAAATGAAGGTTATTTTAAATCAAGCGTAAAATTATCAAAATATTAAAACTTTATACTCTAATATTACTCTAATCAGATTATTCTGTAAATCCATACACTTACTTTCTTATATTCTTAACTTTATTTTGATAAAATCATCAACCACATTTCATACATTTAAGAATTTCTTGGATCATGCATGAATCATCCATAGTATTAGAATATGATACTCTTTATACACTTTAATCATATTATCCTAACATTTCATCACATAAAAATCATGTTTTCCTCATGCATCATCTTATACCTTAAAATTACATAAATGGGTTTTTTCTTTAGATTACCCAAACTAGTAAAAATCAAAGAGAGTTCATTACATATAGAACCTTGTCATATTTTAAAGATTTCACCTATAGCTTATTGGCATCAGAATCAAGCTTCATTGATGACAGAAGAGAATCTCGAGTTGCCCTATTGTGCATGGAACAATGCAACTGTAGTCCTACTTTTCACTATCTCTTCATGCCATCCACGATGGCAACTGTTCGAAGACAAGCAAGCAATGATGGTAGGATTAGCAGATGATGGTGGAAGGAGTAGTTGTGAGTGGGTTATCTAATCTAATGCATCCTTGCACAGAACCAAGTAGAGCAGTATTCACATCATATGGCAATACTGGTGTTGCTAATGCTAGAAATAACAAAAACATACTGAGGGGAGGGAACCATGAGAGAGAGAGAGAAGAAAGAGAGGGAAGAGAAAAGGAAGAAAGAAAGAAAAGAAAGAAAGAGAGAGAAAGAAAAAATATAGGAGTTATGGGCTCCAATTTGGTGCTTTTCACACTAGTTAAGCTCATCTTCATAAGATCTCAATTTTTTATTTTAAATTGAAGTTAATGCTATCCATTTATTTATTTTAAAAACTTATTTTTATAAATGTCATGACCTAATTTTCAAGCATCGTGATCGGTGTAAAGGTATCCAACTAATACCTAAATAGCTAATTGGATACCTTTACAAGCCTAATCGACATTCTTAATTACCACACCTATGAAATTTATATCATAATTATAAGAAATTACTTTACATAGAAATAAACTTTATGATGTGCACGTGCTACTGAAAATTTAAAGTACTCGATATATATATATATATATATATATATATATATATATATATATATATATATATATATATATATCAAAATGATTTACAATAATAATTTCAAAACATTAGGTACAAATATGTCTACTTATAATTAATTTACATATACTAATTTTACTTTACTTCGGACCCCGCAGATGTAACTCATTGCTCCTTATCAGTTTTGATAAGTATCTCATAAAGATAGGAATGTCTTGATGTATATGTTATGTCATTGGATTAGCTCCATACTCTTTATCTGTAGATAAAAATATAACATCAAGGAGTGTGAGTATAAGAATACTCAGTAAATAGCTACTTTCCTTTTTTTTCTAAGAGTTTTCAACATAAGGATATGTACAATTCTAAGTTATGCCATGAGTAATTCTATAATAGAATATTTTTCAAATTATTAATTAGTTGCATGTTTAGATTCGTCATTAGAAAATGGCTAGTATTGGTATATAGGTTTCTCCTTATAACTTTGGTCCAACCTTATCCCATTCATCTCCAGCCTTACCCCTCTAACCCTAACCATTCCTCTCCTTCATTTAGAAGGATGTAGTTAGCCTATGGCCATCTTCCCTACATTTTAGAAATGAATACAATTCAAATAAGGCATCATTAGCTAATCGTGATTTTTCATTTGCTCTTTCAAAATATAATCATCAACTTATAAGGGAATGGTCAAATACTAACTATCCATTAATGTTTAATCAAATTTTGGTCACCAATTATGGCACATAAAAGGGTTCAAGTCTTAATATGACTCAATCACCCTTGTGTGATTATCAATTTCAAGTATCAAACTTTCGTAATATTCAAGTGCCTAGTTAGGCACCACAATTGGTCATTTTGTTTGCTACCACTTTGTAGCATTAAAATAAATTTCAAAATTCATTAAATTCACTTATCATTATCTTACATGTATTACCAATACAATGCTAAGAAATAATCATCAATTACATAGCAAAATAATAATAATAATAATAATAGTAGTAGTAGTAGTAGTAGTAGTAGTAGTAGTAGTAGTAATAATAATAATAATAATAATAATAATAATAATAATAATAATGAGATTTAGGTACTATTCATTCTACTTTTTCAAAACAAGATAGTAGGGAGATTCTTCCAATAAGGAACCCCTTTTTAGCACTTAAATCATCCCTAAAAATGCTCAATTAAATCTATGATGTTCCTAACATATTAATTAGCCAAATTTGGGCCTTTTTTTAAAAAAAATTTCTGGAATATTAGCCTAGAAAATTCGTGGACTTCAAGTCTCTAAAACTATTTCAGCATTGAACAACATTAGGGCTTCTGAAATGGAGAATTTTTTTGAATAGGAAAATGAACTCTGATTGCTACTAAATTATCATAATTTAGCTAACATATAGAAGGAATCCTGTGGATTTCTACAGAATTTTTAAACACCATTTAGTATCCTAAAACCTCAAAATATAGAAGCAAATTTTTGAATGTC
Source organism: Sindora glabra (assembly GCA_020226215.1). Taxonomy (NCBI): domain Eukaryota; kingdom Viridiplantae; phylum Streptophyta; class Magnoliopsida; order Fabales; family Fabaceae; genus Sindora; species Sindora glabra. The sequence continues at coordinate 82,970,786 of CM035231.1, read as the reverse complement.
TAATTTTGGAGCAATCTGACCTAGGCTCATAATAATTCATATTTCATATTTCTAAAAATTCTCAAAATATTCTCCACACATCTTAATATCATGAAAAACAAGAAAATAGAAAAAAATAATTTTTTAACGACTCCTAATTCCTTCCTAAAATTGCCTAATTCGTGTTGTTCCCCAATACAACATAAAAACTTCTCAACTTGTACAATTTCCAACTAAACCTATTCCAATCCTTCACCAAACTTTACCTAACCTTACTGGGACCTTTCTTTACTTAATTAACAACCTAATATTCCTAAGTCAATCATCAAAACTTAGCTAAACAAAACCACATAAAACATAATTCAAAATAACAACATTATTCAAAATATTATCATATTTTACAATTTTCATATGAAATCTCTTAAGAAGATGGGAAGATTGTCACTCACCTTAAGTTTTATGCCTTCTAATATGTTAAAGGAACCATAAGGACTACTAAACTCTTGTTAAAATAATAAATTAAATTTTAGAGAATTTTTTTATTGAAGAAGATCTTCCATGAAAGCATGAAGAAGAGAAGGAAATTGCATGGTTACCTCTTGAAATCTTATAGGAAATTCTCTTATTGGAATTTTTTGTGAATTGAAAATGAGCTTGAAAGCTACTAGTATGAAGAGAGGACCACAGTTTTTTGCTGAAGAAGAATGCAGAAAATGGGTGCTTAGGAGTGGTGAAAAGAGTTTTAAGAAAATGAGTGATTTGGAAGTCAAAACATGAACCAATCATTTTCAAGTATGTGCAATTGCTTGCTAATTATTTAACCAACATGGGGACACATTTTAACTGCTGAAAATGACTAAAAAAATAAAGAGAATTCAAGAAAATTCTAGAAATGAAACTTTTGTTACAAAAACACCCTTCTCACTTTTTCCACCTTTATCCTTGGCTTTCCTCCCAAGTTTTCCCTATTGGGCTGCATGGTTTTGGACCTTCAAAAACTCAATTTGGGCTTTTAGAAAATATACCAAATCATCCCAAAAGGAATTTAAATTATCCAAATTGAATTATATTAATTTCGAACTTATTTTGTTGAATTTTGGCTCACCTGAGTCCTGAAAGTTTTTATTGGGCTCTACTAAAATTTTCTAAACACTCGGGAAGTCTTTAATTAAATTTTAAACATATATTAATGCCCAAGAATGGTTTCGCAAAGTTTTAGGTTAAGCAAAATCCTAATCTTCTTTTATGATTCACCCAAAATTTATCCGATTATTCGATTAGGCTCCTAATTAAAATATTTTCTCTCCCAAGTATTCTTCTTATTTTCTTTTTTTTTTTGAAATTTTTATTTTTATTTATGTTATTAGAGCATTTCCTTAATTAACATTAGTATAACATAGAGGACTTCCCAGAAGATCACTCATCCTAAAATTCATCTTACTAGAGCACACTTAATTGTAAAGTGCTAATAAATTTTAGCACACTAGTAATGGTATATATAATATACTACTTAGGGATATTACAATAAAAATCCTTTATTTAAAATCTTAATTTTCCCCTAATATTTTTGTAATAGCCTAATAATATTTAAAAGCCTTAAAAATAAATATTTCAAGTTTCTATTACTTTTAGAAATAATTTATTAATTACAAGTATTCGATTTTATAAACCTTTGCACTTAAAATTATTAAAACTATTTTTAACTTGTGATAAAATCCCTATGAAAATTATTCAAACAAGTCTTGAATTGACACTGACTAATTAAATATAATTTGAATATTATTATTAATATCATTTTAATACCTCGAGACAAAAAAGGGAGAGAAATTTGAAACCAAATATTAACCAAATAAACAAAATTCCTTTATCCTTTTCATTTCAAACAAATATTTCAAGGTATTGAAATTTATAAAATTTTTAATATTACCTTAGGATATTAAATAATTACATGTGAGTCGATTATGCAATTGATTTACTTTGTTAAGCATAAATTTCATGCATGTGAATTGATTGTTCGATTAATTCCAAAGGTCCAAAATCAAAACTTCCCACTATAAATCAATTATGTAATCAATTTATACTAGCCTAATTCATATTTTACCTTTTAAAATACTACAAATTAAGTTCTTATGGTGTATTTATTTGTAGTAATAATAAACAAGTATCTTATTAATGATTATCACTTTTTCCCCTTGATTTATGAATGTATATTTAATTTAAGAATAAAATTATAGATTTATCTTTGTAAGTTGCACAAGGAAAATGTTATGTTAATAAAATTATTAGAAATTTGGATTAAGTGAATATAAATAGTGGGAGATAGGAAGGATAAGGTTGGGTTTATCATGAATTATATATAGATCAGGAGGAAAAAGGAATAAGGTTAAATTTGTAACAAATAATATATTATGAGGCATAAGGTGTGTTATCTATTATTGTTTGTAAATCATTTATCATTTGAATTATTATTTTTTACGCTCTTATATTGTGTAATGCCCATGAATGTAAATTAAGAATTTAATATTCAATAGATTAGATAAATAAATTATTTACTTATTGAGACTTAAAGTTTCACTACTATGTTTTTACATGTTTTATATATACTCAAGTTAAGGTTTTTCAACCATTGTCAATAGTTCAGGAATAGAAGTATTTTAAGTAGCCATTGATACTAGTTAGGAAGATATAGTAGAGTTCCATAGGTTATTAGAGAAATTCTATAAATATATATCAACTAGAACTTATAACCAACATTTACTATAACTACTCTTTGATAATAAATTAGATTAAGAAACTATGTATTAACTAGAAGTTATTATGTGATGATACCATATTAAGTTTAAACAAGTGAATGGATACTGATAACAAGATCCATGTAGATCACAAGTAGGTAAGTTGCAACATTAAGATGATTGTTTTAATATACATTGTATTACATTTTATTTTTTTATGAAGGCATTTCAATTTATTATGTTCATTTCTTATATCCATGTAATATAAATCAACATGATATATTGTCCCTAAAATAGTTAATACTATTCTTAAACATTCTTAGTTGAGTATTATTGTAAGTTGGGATAGTAATAATATATCAAAATTAGTATGTACATTAGCCAATAACCATAGTTATAGATATAAGATATAAATTTAATGCATAGGCACATGTTAGAGAACAAATGTACTAGACAAACCTATCATGAGAGTGTTATATGAATCGTCATGTGAGTGTCAGAAGCAATTCTTTTAGTAGTAATAATGTATCTAGTCTTTTGACCTAAAATCAATATGGTTCTTTACATGAGAAGTTATATACTTTAATGTTGCCAATATCACTTATAATAGAGTTAATAAAAAATATGGTGATTAGGTTTACCACAAATTATGCAAAGGGATGTAAGTAATCTAGATGAGATTTTATCCTTGATATGTAGAAAGAATGGTATCTGTGGGCTCCTTGATTTAGTGAAATTATAAAATTCATGGTTGGGCTCAAATGAATCAATATGTGATTGAGTTATGAATGAAGTGACTCATTTCATGCCTTAAATCTAATACAGATGTTAAGGATAAATAGAACTAGACTATAAGAAACATTAATCACAGAAAGATTATGACAAATCACTAATTTTCTTACTACTTGGGTGATAATAATGTATTAATAGATATCGCTCATTATTTTTTATATTAAAATAAGAGATTTTAATATCATTAATAATGTAATGAAAATCTATAAGGTCACACATAAAGAATGAGTTGAATATTAGGGCCATAGTATAATTAAGAACTTTTAGTCATACTAGAGATCTTAATTCAAATAGATCTAATATGATTAAGTTTCATTGAGTAATAGCACAATATAATTGAAATATACTTAGATAACACTAAATATGAGCTAACTATTGACCAGAACCATTATTGGACTTAGTCAAATTAAGACTCAATGATCTCCTCTTATTTCAGGTATATTTTTTAATTAAAGATTGATGCATTCATGTGATTACATTCAAATTATGAAAATTCTAACCCTTTTATTTGATATATAGATTATCTAAGGTTAAGTGAGGTTAAGAATGGTTAAACAAAAAATCTAACCCATAACTAACATTATATTAAGAGTTAAGTGATTGCATCAATACTGATTAAAGATTTAACTGCTTATGTGGATATCGTAAAAATGTTGCCTTTGGATAGCATTCATGGTTCTTTATTCTGATCATTTGCTTGTGATGGACTTTGTTTGTGCATTTATAATCTAGTGATTAGATCATTTAAGTGTCTGTGATTGAATTATTATACATTTGAATATCCAACGAAAGTAAAATGTTAAATTGTACTTATGTTTGTGAACTCAAATGCAATAGGATCAATTTGGTTCAAATTCTTTTATAGTGGCTTTGAATTACATTACAAATGTATAATTCTATCACCAGTTTATAACCTCTCATATGAATCCTTAGTAGGTTTTGATTTTTAATTTTTTTTACTGTTTTTGTTCATCTAAAACCTAACATTGGCTAGTTTATATTTTAAGTCATAACTAGATAAGTGATACATCTTATCCTAACAAGTTTCTATGCCTTGATAGTAGATATCAGGACAATGATTTTTGCTAACTTCTCCCTTTGAAACTTATTTACTGTGGACCTTTCTATTGAAAAAGTAATAGTTTTATCAAAATAGTTTGTACAAGCATGATATTTGGATAATTAATCCATTCTTAGAATTACATTATAATTTATTATTTCTAGCAAAATCAAATCAATGAGCATCACACACTTATGAACACATATAGGATAAATTTTAATCATGTAAGTAGCTATTAGGGACTTATCAACAAGAGTTGTTACAACAAAGGGTGCACTTATAGTGTTATGTTAAGGATATAGTGAATTTCATAAAAATAAAAGTAGGGGTGGCACCAGGGCCAAACAATGCCCTAATATAAATATTATTAATTTTCAAAATAGCTATTACAACTATATTTGAGGCATAGGCCTCTTGACATGTTAATGCATAAAGTTAAGCTTGGCTTTCACTAGTTATTTTCCTTTAGTTGGTTGCATTAGCACTTCTTATGGGTGCTAGTTAATTTCTCATGAGATTCATAGGTGAAATTATTGTTACATCCTGCTAAGAGGTTGAGTAACTAGCACTTTGGTTAGAAAGGTTTTCAAAACATTCCCTAACTTTATGTCCCTTACAACCACATTTAAAGTATGCCATACTATACCAACTACACAAGCTATCATGATGGAAGTGACAATGAGAGCATAATGACACCCTCAACTACATATTACTATAAGCTTGAGGATGGTTTCTTTAATAGCTTGAAAGAGGATTGGAATGATTTCTCTAACTTTTTACGCTCCTCCCCATAGAAGGATCACTACATGTGCTAAAGAATGACATTGGCCTTAAAATGAGACCACCTTTCTCATTATAAGGAGTTCTTTAAAAAGGCATCTCTCTTAAGGGTTATAATTGACTTGTTTTTATCATGTGTTTCTATCTTTCTTCATCTTTAAATTCTAGTCTTAATGCTTAGTTTAACACTTGTTAATAAATAATGGTATCATCAAAGTGGATTTGCTCAAGGCTATAATTATACAACTCTTGGATGAATCTCATAACTTTGATGCTTTTAATAGGGATCAAATTGCCCATATACCTAGGTTGATGAATTGGGCATTGTGTTCATTGATGGAAAGGCTTCCTTACTTAAAATATTCAAATTCTCTTTGGCTTTATACACACTTAAAGGTAAGAAATGGTTATGAAATTTTCTTGGAAGGTTTCCTAAGTTAATAACCCTATATAAAGATCTTTTTTCTTAATAGTACTTATAAAATAATAGTGAGCAACATGTTGGGAATTCGGATTATCACATGCAGCGAAATTTTATATTTTGATTCGAATTCTACCTAGGATCCATGCAAAAAGCATAAGTCAATGATTAGGATTTTACCTATTGGGCACTCGTGTTTCTACTGATCAAAACTTGAGAGCGGATGAATTAAACGTCGGCCGGAAGGTACAGCGTCTCTACGGTATCCATACGGAGTGAACAACGACCTCTCACTCTCCACGCGTTTGCTAGGATGCGTTTTTCTCTCTAAAAATTAGGATTGGATGTTTTCTGAGTGATTTAGGGTTTATATGGAAGCTTAAAACGTGATTTTAAGTGCTGCCCTCAAGTCCCCTTTTATAGAACTTAGGCAAGCCATAATCCTAGTCCTACTAGGATAATGCTTCCAAAATCCTAATCACACTTAACAACTCATCTTATCCTTATCCTAGAGATAATGGGAAGAGATAAGACTTATCTATTAATTATCTAATATTAAATAATAATATTATCTCATAATATAAATATCTTAATTATTAGATAATTGCATATAGTTATCAAATATCAGAATAATATTATCTCATAATATATTTATCTAATATCTGATAAGATAATTATTTGATATTTCTTTAATATCAAATAATATCACATAATATATATATATATATAAAACGTGAATTATTATTCTTAATAATATATATATGCACGAAAATAAGTCCAATTAATTAGATATTAATATAATTAAAGTCCAATTAATTATTGTCTTATTCCTACTCCTTTTGTGTGACCCTGTAGGTTCTTACTACGTTGACAATGACTTATTATTGAGCCATAGACAGCGAGCGGTATCTAGCAATACATCACTGCCACTCAAGTAGTAAGAATGTCTGTGATTCGACATCCACCTAATACATGATCAACGTTTTGCATCATAACCCTTTTGTAATAATATCCAAATTGAACTGGAGGTATGGAATGTGTCATCCTCGTCAATGTTCAATTTATATTTCTTGATACTAAGTAGACTTAAAATAAATAATTAATATCACATATTAATTCAACTGAGCATGGCCATGCATTTCTAAGTCTCACTTAATCAAGGGGCCCAAGGATATTTCTCTTTTATACAAGAGTAACAAAATCCCATTTACATCACTCACTTCCCTCTGCATGATTTATGACACACCCAATCAATGCCCTACTTGTCATCCTGATTAAAGGTGACATAGGACAATATTAAAGTGAGTAATTCCTCATGTAGGGAACCGTAGTGACTTCAGGTCAAAGGTTTATGTGTAGTTGTGATCATATGAGAATAACTTATGACACGTTTATCCATGCAATATTCTCATAGTGGGTAAGTCCAATACATTGTTCACTTAGCAATGTACTCATGTATTGACTTGATATCACATATCCATGATTCGTAATCATCAGTCACTATACATGCTAGTCTCGATGTATTATTACTATCCTTTTCGTAATAATACTTTACTAGGGGCATTTTAGGAATAGCAAAGTTATTCCAAGGATAATTATTATATTAAGTTATAAATTGCGCATAATAATAATAAAAATAAATATAATAATTAAATTGCCTAAAATAAAATATAATACATTGTGTATAACTCTAATCATCTTATATGATTGGTTCTAGGACACACACCAACACAACATCATTCAACTGGTAGCTAGCTCCATTAGCAAAGGTTCTAAGCTTTGTAACTTCTCCTATATTGCTTAATTTCATCTAAAAATTGATAAAGATCCATCATTAAGTCGATACTAAGATATCAATAAGGCTTTAACTTGAAGAATTCTTATATAATGTGGAACTTATTCTTAGTACCATTTTCAAGAAAAGTATGCTTATGTTCATGTTTACTCTCATAGTCTTAATCCTTTTTAAAGTGGTCTTAGTTTCTACATTGGCCTTAGCTTTAATTCTAATTGAGAGCTCTATCTACTTAATGCACAACTTGTTGCATGAAGTTATAGCATTATGAGGGATTTGTTAGTCATTTTCCCTCCTTTTTGTCTATTACTTTAAGCTTAGGAGCCTATAGATGACTTATCATTTTCAACCACATTGGCTCATTAACTTCTAAGGTTTACTTACCTTGATCTAAAAAACTTTTAAGCATTCAGAAGAGAAATAAGTCGACAATAAGAAAAACACTAAAATAACACCATCATTAGCATCCATTGAAATAATACTAGTGATACATGATCTCAAATACACACATACCACATGTATAGTTTTAGTTAACACCAATTCAGGCAGCAAAAAAATATAACCTAATTAACTTATCTTAGGGCCTTGTTCCATTAGAAAAAATCCTAGGCTAAGCTCTAATACCACCTTTGTAATGACCCTCCTTAAGTTTTGATCGACATAAAATCCTACCTACGAATCTTCACCTACCTACCCTACTTATAAACTACACTTGACATTCCTAATATCAATTTGGTATATTAATTAGTGCTAACAATTATATTTTCAAAATATCAATTTTTAACATATTTGTCTTCAAATAAAAAAAGGAGTAAGACCTACTTATAATTTTCTAACCCTTTCTAATATAAGCTAGCCTAACTAACACCTTTGAAAACAAAGCCACTACCATTTACAATATCTATCCATCAATTATTTACTATAGCTCAAGGCTTACTAAAGATAGTTTTGAGGTAAGCATATCTATTTATGATAAAAAAAAATTCATATATTGCCACATCCAAGTAGAAAAAAAAACCTAAAAGGGACTATTCTTATTATGGTAATTGTGGAGACACATCTATTTGAGAATATACAAATTTAAAAGTAGAAAGATAAGTATGCAACTTAGTGAGCAAACATTCTAAAGCAAATGAATAAAAAATATTTAAGATCTTACTTACTAGATTTATCCTCCATTAACCTTAATACACATTTCATACATTTCATAATACAATTTCATTAGTAACATAAAACATTCACATAAAAAAACACATTCATATCCTTAATTTCATAATTTTAATCATGGTGTTTTCTTATCATTCAATGTAATATAATAAAGGAAAAAGCATGAAAATTTTCTTCTAATTCCCATCCATCTTTATCCTTTACAAACCCATCCTTATCCCTCAAATTTATCTTTATGCCTCACAAGCAATTACCATATTCAATGTTTGAGTCACAAAAATTATTAGTTCCACCCTATCTCAATTCTCATATATAACAATATCAATTAAGCTCATAGATTTCAAAATCAAATCATAAGATGATTCTATAAGCCACAATATCACTATATTTCTTTGCATGGCCTCATAATACTTATTACACACTCATTAAAGCAAACATACTTATATTACAATCATAAACTAAATTTAAGTCTTATTAAAACATTTGGAATAATAAAAAATTATAAATGAATAGGTTATAATCAATTATATAGTTGAGGGTGAGAGTATACCAACCTTTCCTTATCCCATGCTCTATTATCGAGGATAAAATATTGCCATACCATATGCCTTATTTTTAGGGATAAAATTCTCTCCATCCTTGTGTGTTGTTGATATGAAACTAGAAACGACAAGTATAAAAAGTTAACTAAGAAAATTAAATAAGAACTTCCAAGAGTCAATTTAAAGAGCATAAATGCTTAAAAAGAAAGCTTAGAAGAATTAAATAAATGTATCTTATGTATTTTAACCAGGTATTTGAATATTGTATTCAACTATTATATGTTAGGTTTGCCTTTGCTTGTTAGTAGTTAAATATCATATTCAAATAATACTTCATTTTTTAAGCAGGCTAATCGGGTATCATAATCAAATACTAAAGTTAGAATTCATTTTTGCCTGCTAGTACTCGAATATTATATTCTAATATTTCATAGATTGATACATTTGATTTTATGTTTTATTTTGTTGGGCCTTTTATTTTTTCTTGTATTTTAGTCAATTATTTTAGCATATTATTTTCAATATTTAATACTTTATTTCCTATCCATTTTAGGTTAATTAGAGTTTTAACTTGGGGCCTAAGTTAGTCCTATTAGAGTTTAATTAAGTTAGTTGACTTGTCGACTATGTAGCCTATATAAGAAGAGTTGTTTCTTATAATTTAAAAGATTTTTTGAAGATTAGAGAAATAGAATTGGCTAATTGCCTTTTTATGTAAGAGTATATTCTCTCTTAAGTTCTTAAAAGAACTTGTAACTTATCAAAGGTATTTACCTTTTGTAGCATTAATCTTCATTAATCGAGAATTCTTTCTTGTGGCATGATTCTTTTGCACTAATTAAAGGATTTACATCATTTATGGTATGTTCTTCATTATTAATTACTTCCATTCTTTATTTTCCAAAGAATGGTATGATTATCCTTCTATTTTTCTTTTTAGATTTATAAAATTTTGAAATGATCCATCATAGATTCACATTACTTATGGGGTAATATATCCTTATGAATACTTTTAGGGAATGATAAAAAATAAAATCGATTAAAAAATGTGCAATATTTGAAACTAAGGACTATAAATTTACATATAATTGTTAAATAATTTTAAATACTAGTAAATAAGGAAAAATCTAGATTTAAATTTTACAAATCATACATAATTAGCATAATGCTATAATAATATGTCCAAAGTTATACATAATTGGTTTAAATAATTCAAAATAAAAAAATAAGTTGATATATATAATGAACAAAGTATTATTTTCTTTTTTTGTCATCTCATGAAATCTTTATGTGTTTTTAATGTTTTTGAATGATTAAGTTATTGAAATGACCAAAAATATTATACATGCATATATGTATATATGAATATATATTTGTATATAAGCTACAAATATAATAATTCATAATGGTAAAGCTCTAAAGGGTAAGGTAAAGTATTATTGTCCCATCCCCAACATTTTGCTGAGGGTGAAAATTTGCCTCATGCCTTGCCTTGTAGTGCAAAAAACATACCATCCCCAAGCTTTATCGAGGCAATTTTGTTAAAGGATGCATTTTGCCATCCTTATTAATATCCCATCTTGTCAAGTTTCTCTTTATATATAATGGATAGAGCCCTTAATATATTACTATTATATTAAACAATATATTACATATTGACTCTTTAGTGGTGTAATGGCATTGATGTTGTCTTAAGGGCTTTACTCTTTGTTATGTATGAGATTAAAACCTAAGATCTTTTGTGTGTGTGAGTTAAATAAATTATCACTCCTAGCATTATAACACAGACACACACATGCCCATATAATCCAACCATCCAATCATTTATATATAAAATGTTATTTTTTACATTGTACATATTTTAAATTTTTATTTGACAAAAAGTTAGCAATTTTTTTAATAATTTATAAATTTCTAAAAATTTTTATGACAACATTTTATAAATAAAATTATAACTTTTTGTATTCTTATTATATGTAAAGTTTGTATAAAATTGTAAATTTTGTGAAAAATTATAATGTTTGCACAAATGATTCATAAAAGTTAAAATTATGAAATATAAATATTCATAATTCAAAAGAAGATTCATAAAAATTTATAACTTTTATTTACAAAATACAAATTTTAAGTATCATAAAAAATTCTTAAATCATGTCACACAATGCTCCTTTCATTCCTCTCTAGTTGTTGTTTTATAGAAGTATTTTTCCTATTTAAATGTTATTTTAGAAAATTAAGAATGTATTTATTATTATTTTTTAAATATTTTCATATTATCTTAATAAATTCTAAAAATATTTTAGAGTAAATTATATAAAACCCTCTTAGACTTTTTCTTATGTGTGATTTACCTTACACCTTTAAAATGTACTTATCACCTACCTTTATTTAATTAATGGTGCAAATAACCCTATCCATTAACTTTTAGTTCGATATCCTAATAGAATTTTCTACAAGTGCAAAATTTTTTCTCTTAAAACTCCTCCATTCTCTTCCTCCAATATTCTTTTATCATTCTACATTTCATTTTATGAATTTGTAGAATATACATTTCATTTTACTAGTTTTTATAATCCATAAGAATTTTATTAGCTAGATCTAGATGAAGTCAAAATATTATGAAACATTTTATGGATACAAGTTTTATCATTGTGACTCTCACTTTTCTAACATATATTATAATGATGATTCTTATTTTTCTTATATGATTATTAAAAATTATAATTCTAATTGTTAGGTTGTATTAAAATCTCATAAGACATTAAGAATTGTGACTTAAAATTTTTTTCAAATAAACTAAACATGAAACTAAATTAATTAATTGTTTCAAAGATAAAGATTTTTCTTTTGAGCATCTAACAATTTAAGTTTATCATTGATTTCATCAGTAAAAAATTTTAATATGAAAATTGGTTATATATTTCATTGTAGGGCTTTCAAATTGTTATGAAATAACGGTTATGTAATTAGAAAAAAAATGAAGCGTTACTAGAAAAAAACCAACAAGGGTTTAATCCAAAGTAACAATCAATCCAACAAAAGAAAAATAAAGTTTCAGTCATTAAATTTATTTTTGAAATAAATAATAATGGTATTAATAGAAATCATTTAAAGATTTTTTTAAATTAATATTTTACATGAAGGGTTTAATCCAAAGTAACAATCAATCCAACAAAAGAAAAATAAAGTTTCAGTCATTAAATTTATTTTTGAAATAAATAATAATGGTATTAATAGAAATTATTTAAAGATTTTTTTAAATTAATATTTTACATGAAGGCAAATCAACATGATAATTTTAAAAATTATTTTATAATTGATATTTGATGGATAAGAAATGTTGTAGACCTTTTTAAATTTAGGGTATTAATTTCTTTTGATATTTGAGAAAAATTATTAAACATATATATTCCTATTAAGATTTCAAATGAAAAATTAATAAAGAAGGGTTCTTTGCACCATTAATTAAGTAAAAATAAGTGAAAAAATACATTTTAATTGTATACAAAACAAATCAAACATAAGAAAAATTTTGGGAAGGTTTTTTTTATTTACCCAAAATTTTACATATTAATTAACATTTGATAAATGATAACTCTTTTCCTCTAAAATAAAATCTATTTATTAACTTCTTAATTCTTATGCATTAAAAAGGAATGGAAGAAATATTTTACTTTAAATTTTCATTTGAGAGGATCTTTTTTTGCATTAAAAAGGATGGGAAGAAATATCTTATTTTAAATTTTTATTGGGGGGAACCCATATAAATTTTTAGAAGAAGCTAAACATAGTATACATGTAAGTATATGAAAAACCATTAGGACGTGGGGGCCCGTGTCTCCCTCAAGTATAGTTTGCCTACAGTTAATGTATGTGCAAAGTCACAGAGAAAAATACAAAATCAGTAGCATTTTTTGGTATTGACCGTAGTTTTATTCATATAATCCGGAAATTTTGTAATTTAGCAAACTATACAAGGCCAAATTCAAATATATGTAGGTCTCACAATTTGTAAGTATGGCCCAATCCTCTCATGTCACCTGCCTCATGTTTGAAACCTTTACTTTTCTATTTTTACTGTGAACAACGCCTTCATGCTATTACAGACATGGAAATTCGATTGATGAATACTGAATCAGTTCCTCCTTTTTTATAGAAACTCGGATAAATATTCTTGTTAATAATTTTTTTAGCTGAAAATTTAGATCAATTTTCGACTCTTCTGAATGGGTTTTGGTTAGGACTGGTGATTATAATTGAATCGAGCTGGTTATAGTACAATTTGCCGATAATGGATAAATGGTGATTGTGTAATGGTTTCGAAAAAATATAATCAAAAAGTTGAGTGCTAAAATAAAAAAAGCATCCTGTGACCATGATGGTGCTGGAAATCGCGCATCATACATGCACAGCGGAATAAAATTTTTTGCACGATTTCCACCAAGGATCCATGCGATTTAGAACGCCATAGATTAGGGATTAGGGTTTATACCTTTCGGCAAAATTCTTCTGACCGCTGCAGCAAATCCGATCTGCTTCCAAATCACGAACCGAAATGAAAACCAGTAAATCAGATCACCAGTACAACGTTTTGTGGCTGCACCTCTGTGGTATCCACACGAACCCGTGAATCACCGATGAATGTCTGCTACACACACCGGTTGGAATTGATCTCCTTAGACCTCGTAGTGCTAGCTACGCCTTTTCAGAGATTTTGGTTAAGGAGAGTGGCTAGGGTTTTTCTATGCTTTTACTTGGGGTGCGTGAAGAATAATAGTAATCCTATTATTACCCAATAAGCCTATTTAAATAGGTGCATAGAAAAACCTAACCTATTTGGGCCTTATTCCATTGTATAATTATAGGCTTACTATTGGGCCTTATAATTATAACATGAATTCCCAAATATTAAGCCCAAACAATTTGGTCCATTAATTCCAAATTCACTAAGCTCTAACTGTGCGACCCTACAGGCTCTCATTACGTTGGCAATGGCCATTAATCATATTAATGATCATAAACAAAGATTGGTGTCTAGCAACACATCATTGTTACCCAAGTAATGAGAAAGTCGGTGATTTGACTAAACCTTTACACGTGATCATCACTTATGTCCTTTTGTCCTATACATCTAGATTAAGCACGAGACATGGACCGTGTCATTCCCGTATAGCCCAATCTTAAGGTTTCTTGACTCCTAAGTAAGCTGACTGAAACAAATGTAATTGACATCTCATGTCAATTCATCTGAGCATGGCCATGCATTTTCTCAACTTCACTTAGTCAAGGGGCCCATAGATGTTACTCCTGTTATATAGGAGGGACAAATCCCATCTTGATCACACAAACCCCTCCGCATGATATGTGACATATCCAATATCTACCCTTGCATTCACTTAACCATTAGTGACATAGAATAGTATCAAAATATGAAACTCACATGTAGGGAACCTTGGTGATCTCAGGTCAAAGGACCATATTAATAATGATCACTAAGAACCACTTATGACACTCATATAACGATCCATGTAGTGTTTTTAATATGGATCGGTCCAGTATACAAGTTCTCTAACTTGTACTCATGTGTAAACTTAATATCTCATATAAGTTTTCACACATGCTAGTCTTAACATATCAAAGCAACCTAATCCACAATGATATATGACTAGGGACATTTAAGAATACAATTATTCTAAGGTTATTATTATAATTAAATATATTACGCAGACAATAAATATAAATATAATAATTGGAATTGCCATTAAAATAACATGATTCAAAATTATAATCACCAATATGATTGGTTTTAGGACATATACACTAACAGATGGGTCAATATATCTACTATGCTCTCACGAGAAAAGTAGAATCCGCATCTATTCTAATGATAGATACATCGTGATATTAATTTTATTCAATTTATTTTACTAGCTTATAATCTAGTTGATTCTTTCAAAGGCCTATGCTCTCTCTCTCTCTCACATATTGTGATATTCATTTTAGGAAAATTGCAAATAATATCATTAGATTTTATCCCTTTACGGAGTTATTAGATTTTATTCTCTTATATTATGAAAATTTAAATTTTATTCTCTACAATTATATCAAACTTAAATTTTACCGCCATCATTACTAAATTAACAATCATAATATTTAACGATAATTCTGTTACACATAGGTGATTATAAACCAACATCATTATCATTAGTGACGGTTTGATTTATAATTATCGGTAAGTAAAAAAAATTTTAAAAATTAATAAATATAACAATAATTTTTAATCATTGATAAGTGAAATACAATAGTGATAATCTTTTTTTAATAAATTTCATTAATGATAGGAATAAAATTCAAGTTTTATATAATTATAAAAAATAAAATTCAAATTTTCACAATTTAAAAAAATAAAATCCAACGACCTCATAATTAGATAACGTAAAATAAAGCTTTTTCTTAATTTTATTCAATTTATTTTACTAACTTCCAATCTGATTGATACTTTCAGGGGCTCAAGCTCTCTCTCTCTCTCTCTCTGCACGCGTGCACATAGAGATTAATGTCAATTCCTGTTTCAACCCCACCTTGAAGTCCCCTGTCTCTCTCTCTCTCTCTCTCTCTCTCTCTCTCTCTCTCTCTCTCTCTATATGTGCACGCGTGCACTTAGAGATTAATGTCAATTCCTGTTTCAACCCCCCTTTGAAGTCCCCTGTTAACTTACTATTTTAGCAACCAAACTAGAATGGATCAATCGTGTATTCACACGTGTAATCAAGGTTTCCATATGCGATTAAACTCTCTGAAGTTTTTCATATGCAAGAAGGTCCTTCCTTGCTAACCAAAGCACAATATTGAACTCCTACCTCTATAAAATTCTTTATAATGTTTATGTTGTAAGTTTCACATTTAGGCTATGCAATAATTAGCCATATATGTACTGATACGCGTAGCCATATATGCACTGATACGCCATTAATATAAAGACCCAAGCTAAATCACTATTGCAATAGTTATTTTGGACACTCGTGTTGCTGATTTGACAAATAAGCAGGGTGCCCAGCCTCCTAATCAAGTATGCCATTTTCTTCACCTTATTTCCCTTCGCTGAACAGTAATGTGTCTTTGTTCGGCAGAAAATGACAATTTCCTGGCCTAACAGTTTTTGACATGCAGATGATTCGTCATTTGCATAATATGAAGAAATGGCTAGAAAATACATCTCCCCCCCCCCCCCCCCAATATATATATTCATCACATTATTTATTCCAACAACAGAAGCAGGCATTTCTGTCTTGTGAAGACAATCTTATTTTCAAGCATTATATATGTAGATAAATAACAGCCAAAGGATATCAAAGACAGTAGACGTATTCTGAGAAACTTAGAAACGGTTGATCAGAGCTTGGCAAAAACTGGCTTCCTCTTCTGGATTTGAGCTGACACCGCTTCCGTTAAGTCATTGGATAACAGTGTTGCAGAGTTCCTAGTGGCAACATAATCCAACCCTTGATCCACTGTTAGGTCCCTACTTTTGAGTAACACGGCTTTTGTTCCAACAACAGCAAGGGGAGACTTGGCAGCAATTGCTGTCAAAATCAGTGTCAGAACCATAACAATGACAACTTTGAGGCAGTAACATATCCAGAAACAGATGCAGAGAAATGAGGAATCAGCAAGGGACTCCGGCCACACTTGGTATAGAAGACGATAATCATAAGCTATCAATCAGCAATCGTAGCATGCCAAGTCTTGCATTTTGCCCTAGATTAATGCAAGTAAAATAGCAAGTACTATAGCACTAAAGGAACTGCACAAATTAACATTCTAGTTACTTGTTAAAATTATCAGTAAAAAATAAGTCCTTTATTCGCTAGATTTTTGCATCAAGCAACCCGCAAGTTTCATATATCATTCTCATATGAGTTATGCATGTCAAATAATTAAGAAAAATGCCAACAAAACTCAATTTCGTAATTTTACATCCAATTATTATGGATGATATGATCGAAACAAGACCTGGAAATGCTTGCGGAAATTTCGGCTGACCCCCTAGGAATAAACTAAGGACTAGAATATTGATAAGCTTTGTATGCTTCCCCTTGTGGAGAGATGAAAAAGCCAAACTATTGGTCCAAGCATATATTTTCAAGGCTGGTCACTCTCGCTCGTACAAACAAGCACTTCCAAATCTTACTTGCAGATTAGAATAGGCCTGATTCCAATTTAAGTGGAATTGTCTTTATTTCCCATCTTTTGTGAAAAGCAGATGTTCAACAAATTACAAGAAAAAGTGAAGAGCAACTCACCCTGGGCAACATCCCTCACACCCTCGTCCAGCTCCTCTTTAGAATTGAAGCTCCGAGATACAAGACCCAATTGTTTTGCCTCCAGACCCGAGAACCTGCGAGCAGTCAATGCCAACTCCACGGCATTACCATACCCGATGATGCTAGGCAACCTTTGAAGAGTTCCGAGATCCGCCGTGATGGCCAAATCAACCTCTTTGACGGAGAAAAAGGCGTCGTTGGTGCAAAACCTGATGTCACAGGCGGTTATGATATCAACTCCACCACCGATACAAGCCCCGTGAATGCTGGCAATCACAGGTTTGCGGCACCTTTCAATGGCGGTGATAGGATCCTGCAACGCGAGTATATGTCGGCGGAGGCTCTCTCCGGTGCGCCCATGGTCACCAGAGGAGTGTTCGGATAGAGAATTGAGGGCACTGAGGTCGATGCCGGAGCAAAAGTGTTGGCCTGCACCGGAAAGGACGATGACGTTAACATTAGGGTTTAGATCCAGAGACTGGAGAGCTTTGGGGAATTCCAAGAAGAAGTCAGCGGAAAGAGCGTTGCGATGCAAAGGTCGATTCAAGCAGATGTTCCACACTCCCAACTGCGGGTTCTTGGATTCGATTTTTATAGTTTTGTATTTTTCCATTGATATGTTCAAAGGATAAGGGGGAAGGAAACGTAGAGAGAGAGAGAGAAGAAACAAGAGCTACCAATGCATACGGAGATTAGAAAAGAACATAAAATAAATAGGTCCGAGCGGGAGTCGAACCCAGGTCGCTGGATTCAAAGTCCAGAGTGCTCACCACTTCACCCTAGAATCGCGCGAGTCGACAGCACTCTAGATAAATAAATTATCACCAAGCTGGAGCTACCTGCTGGTTAAACTCCAGAATTTGACCAGAAGGTGCTTATCTGGTTAATTATTAATCATTAAATGTCATTAGTTCAGTCATTAAATTTAAAATTGTCAGGGTATGTGTGTTTCAAGAAAAAATAATGTTACAAAATGATCCAGATATTTGCCCGATAGGAGCTGCGTAGTGAAGTCTTTGTTCGCTCTAATCATATTGTTTATACAAATCTCATATAATTAAGGAGACAACTTTGGATCATCAAAAAATATTACAATACCTCGATGTTACATATATAAAGCTTCCTTACCTAAAAGTCAGAAAAGTTGATACAATTGGGAATGGAGCATCCTTGGTAAATAAATAATGCCAATTAGATTAGAAGTAACAGCCACAGCATCGCATGCATGTGTTGCAGTGGGTATAGGCAGATAGAATACTAAAATAGGAAATGAATGAGAAGGCCAAGTAAAGTAAGCTCCAATTATGATACATGAGTGACGGAGAAAACAAAAGTTTACGGTTTTGTATTAAATAAGCATTGCGCAATAGGCGAAGAAAGGAAGAGATGAAAGCCAATAAAGGGGCGAAGAGGAGATATGACTGCACCACACGAAATCAAATTGAAAATCTACTTCACGCTATTAAAGTACAACATTACAAATGCACACGTGAATTTACTTCTTGTTGCCAGCAGAGCCTCCCCTTTCGAGCTAACATGGCATTCACACACGCAGCAGGTAAGAGAAATTTTTACATACTTTAACTATATTATGCATCATTAGTTATAATGAACATTTGTTAATTTTTACAATTTTTATAATATTAAAAGTTTAAAAATTATATTTTAATATATATATATATATATATAATTGATAAATAAATAAATAAATAAAATAAAATAAATCATTTATTTATTGATTATAAGCATACATGAATTTATTGCTGAGGCAAACCATGCTAATATGGTTTTGGAACTAAGCTACCTACCATACATCAATCTCTCTCATGAAACCTGAATGACTTTCCTTTACCCCTCCTCCCTCATTGTGTAAATCCATGCCTTTATTTATCTTGGCTCTATTTTATGTGGAGTGAGCAGCTGATCAGAAGGAGGAGGATGGGAAGTCATAATCCATTGGCACTTACCTTTGGCATTCTAGGTACCTCATATACTTCTTCTTCCTTCTTTGATTCCAAACGCATGCAGTTTCTTTCTCATTATTTCCTTTTGGTTACAGAAGATCACCAGGAGCATCTGTTTAACTATGTATTTAATCTTGTATTTTTCATAACCACCATTTCCTCCTTGTTTTATTATATATCCTATTTTGGCGCAGTGCTGAATTGCTTGGCCCCATCATACTTATATAATTAGAATTCTAAATGGTGATCCATATAATTAGACAATTAGATGAATTGTTGTTTTCGTATAGTGAATATTTACTGTCAACATAAATGAATTAATTGGCTGTTGCTGTGTAGGTAATATCATATCGTTCTTGGTGTACTTGGCTCCGCTGTAAGTATACAATACAATACGATACGATACATCTGTCTATTACACTAGTTAGTATATGTATATATAAATGGGTGAGAAATGGGCGCATGCAGGCCAACATTTTACAGAATATACAAAAATAAAGCGACGGAAGGATTCCAATCGCTGCCATACTTGGTGGCCTTATTCAGTTCGATGCTGTGGTTATACTATGCAATACTGAAACGAGATGAAGTTCTTCTCATCACTATTAACTCATTGGGATGTGTGATAGAGATCATTTACATCATCATCTACATCACCTATGCCCTCACCCATGCCAGGGTATGTATATGAGCGGTAAATACCAATATCTAATCTAATTTTTCTATAATTAATTAAAACTGATACGGATGGATGCAGAGGCTAACCATGAAACTATTTGGGGCGATGAACATGGGATGCTTCGCGCTCATCCTCTTGGTGACGTACTTTGCTTTACGCGATCCGCTTCGAGTCCAGGTTCTTGGATGGATTTGCGTTTCCGTCTCAGTGAGCGTGTTTGCAGCTCCTCTAAGCATCATGGTCAGTTTTTTTTCTTTTTAATTCATCTCAGTCGTCGTCGTCCTCCTATTAATTAATTGTTGATATATATATATATATATATATATATATATATTATGCAGGCACGAGTTATCCGAACAAAGAGCGTAGAGTTTATGCCTTTGAATCTGTCAATTTTCCTCACATTGAGTGCCGTAATGTGGTTCGCTTATGGCCTCTGTCTCAAGGACATGTGCATTGCGGTAACTATATATATATATATATATATATATATATATGTATATCCCTAATCAATCAATTCAGATGGAGAAATTGATGTGTTTGTGTTTGGCAGGTGCCAAATGTGGTAGGTTTTGGTCTGGGGATACTTCAGATGGTGCTATATTGGAAATATAGGAATGCAGGCAAGAAGAGTGGAGATGCAGAGGCAATAAAAAACGCCCACCAAGTTGTGGTGAGCTGCGAAGTGTTCCCAGTGGATGCAGAGGCTGAGGCTGAGGCTGATGCTGATGCAGATGCAGATCCAAAGGAGAAAAGCTTTCAAGCTTAGCTCGGTTTCAAGTTTCAACCGGCTTCTCCTTCCACTTCCATCCTCTTCTTTTTATTAGCCCCGCTGTACCTTCTACTAATATTTAACATTTTCTCATTTAATATTTACGTCACCCTCGTTTTCACTTCCATTAATTCCATCATTCCAATGGCATGCATATAAATATAAAATTAATTATATTATATAATTGAAACTCATGAATTCAATAGTTTAATCACTCCTGTTATCACTTAAAAGAAAAAAAGTTGTCATTCCATCACATAGGAGGTTCTATATTTCTGATTCAAAATGGCTTCCTTTGTCAAGCTCAAGAATTTAAGGGACATCATTATCTATTCTTTTTGTGTGTGTAACATTTTGCAACCCACTTGACAAAGGTTATGACTTTGGTTGATCAGATTCATCACTAGAAGGATGATGTCTACATTAATTTTACCCTTAATCTTACATTACATTAATTATGTGGTTTAATCTTTTTCACTATGCAAATTATAAATCTATCTTTTCTTATTTCAACAATATAATTTTTAAGGGTTAGAATTTAAGGATGTGGGATTTTTTTACTTAAAATTAAAAAAAAATTATTGTATAACTTTTGTAGAAAAAGAGAATGAATGGCAGTTATGCATAAAAAAAATTTCATTTTCACGTTAAAAAATAAAAAGAAGTTTTGCAACAAAGGATTTTTGGTTGAGACCAAATAGAATTTGTGATGGTGGGACTTAATCAGTTTATAATTCAGATATTTGATATTTACAGTAGTGTAAATTTAAAATTTAGGACTTCATTTTAAGAAAAAAAATATGATTTTCTCTCCTACATTGAATTTATTTATTTTACACTTACGAGGTTCTGTCTTTGTATATTCAACATGTTATAAATATTAAGTATGAAAATTTATCAAAATATTCTTAAGGAACTAATATCAAGTGTTAAAAAAAATTATACATAATTACATAGTTCTTGTATTATGTTCAAAGACTTTTGGGAGACCCCGGCCCCTAAGAAGGTCCACCAATGTAATACATGTCCCACAAGCAATGTTTTTTTTTTTTTTTTAATTGGAGGATTTAAAGGATGGTGTTGTCTATGGTGCCTATACAAGTTCCAAACCCATAGGAATTTGACAAAATACAAATCATTAGATGAGATTATCAACAATCTTAGTTATTATTGATAATCTCATATAATGACTTACATTTTATCACACTCTTATAGATTCTAAACCCATAGAGACACTATAGAATTTGCCCACCAATAGGTCTTATGCAATTACCCCTTCTTTCTTATCATTTTATTTGAGAAAACCAACTGACAGTATAAATAGTTTGCCATCAGACTAATTAGTCAAATGAGAGATGGTCATTCGAATAATATTAGTTATGCTTCTCATGATGATAATTTTAATAATTAAATCAGGTTGATTGATTAGACTAACAAATTAATGAATTAATTGATGAATCAATTTTGTTAAAATATTTAAATTAAAAATATATATGAATTAGTAAAAATCGGGCTAAATGATTAAAATTAGCAGATTTAATTGATTTTTTAATTTTTTAAAATGAATATTTTGTAATTTTAAAATAATTAAAATATAATGCTTTTATAGTTTTATACCAAATAAATTTATATTTTTAATTAATTTTAACATAAATTATTATTATAATATTTATACTTAATTGCTTCAAATATATATTATTAATCCATATATATGATTTATATTTTTTAATTAAAATCAGTTCAACTAATGAATAATTAAACAATATTTTATCCAGTTCAATGACCAATCTAATTTTAAAAATTATGCATGACCTTGTGTAAACATCCTAGTGTTGTTTTATATTATAATAATGTAAAATTGGTAGAGATTTTAGTACATCTCTATGGTATACTATTACACCACTAGATCTAACCATATATCATATTTATTTTTTATCAAATTTTATACATGATATGACGATATATTAATAATTAAATTTAGCAATGTATTGATAACAATTTATCAATGATATAAAGTAGATTTTTTCTTTAAAATTTGGTGCATGGAATAACAAATATGATAAATATCCCAGAAAAAAATACAATTCCAACAACATAAAGGTCAAGAAAAGGCCAGTGATACACCTTTGCCTTAATGTGAAATAATTCATCCTACTTTTAAACTTTACATAAAAAATATTAAGTATGTATTTGACATAATAAATAAATTAATTTATACTTTATTTCCTAATTAATAAGTTATAAACTAATTTTTAAATGCATTAAAAGCTAGTATCTTATGAGTTATTATTTGATAAACTTCATAAAGTAGTTTACAGCTTATAAACTAGTAGTTTTTCAAATTTCTTAAATTTGTCCTTATTCTTTTAATTAAATAGTAACTTACATTATAATTATATAAATAAACATTTTATACATCCTAATTAATTTAACATAAATAAAAATAAGTAAGTATATAAGTATGTGATATCATTAAATATAATTAATTAAATTTTAATTTATTATGTTATTATTTGAATAATAAATAAATAAAATATAATGTCATAAACATAATTGATTAAATTTTAGGTAATTATATTCTTATTTTGAATATTTTTATTAATTGATATATTTTAATTTTAAAATGAATATGAATTAATTCAATTGATATTTCTATTTATAATAAAATATTATTTTTAGGTTATTTTATAATTTTTAATTAGTTCAACAGTTAATTTTACTTGACACTTCTAATATAATTAATTAATTTTTCATATATTAATTATCAACTAACTTATTGATTACTAATTGACTTATAATCTAATTGCACCTAATAAAGCTTAATGTTGTAGCAATTATTGAGTGAATAATAAATATAATACATAAATTTTAAAACTTCACATTTATCTTTTTGAATTTTAATTAAGTGACAAAAATGATACATAAAATTTAAAATCTTATATTTTATCCTCCTAAACTTTCAGGAAAAAGAGTGAAACCATATGTTTTGGATTATGTCTAATGGTAACATTTCCTAACTTTTACTTTCTTGCTATATCAAGCTACTTTTTAATTTAGAAAAAGGAAAAAAAATCCAAGTTTGATTGCAAATTTTCCAAAAAAAATCAAAGATGAGTTAAAAAATTATGGTTTAAAATTGTTTCCAAAATTTGAAACAAGGTATTATCTAAACACATTATTTATTTTTATTGAACAAATTTGTTCAAAATTTCAAAAACATGTAAAATAAATTAAACTTAGAACACAAATCCATTGTCTCTTTATGTAATTAAAATTGCATGTCATTTATATACTAACCTTTTAAACAATAATTTACAATAATGATCTAAACATTTTTTCTTAAAATTCCTTCACTATGTTAGACAAATAATTCAATTTTTAAATCTATAAATCATATAAGATCAATTAGACTTTAATAAATATGATTTTGAGAAACATTTCTGAAAAAAAAAATTTCAATTAATTATAAGTAATCAAACTTCAATGTTATGTATTCTTCAAATTCTATAATATTCATAATACCTTCATAATTTTTAAATGATTTATCATATGTATTATCAAAATAATTAAATCAAATGAAGCTTATGTTAAATTTAACGTAAAGTTAACAATCTTCACCCTTTAAAGTAAAATATAAAATTTTAAAGTTCATATATAATTGGTATCACCCAATCAAAATTTAAAAGGATAAAATATAAAAATTTCAAATTTATGTACTACTTTTTTATCAAAGGTGGATTGTTATTTCCTAAATAAAATGATATTGAAATTGTAAATTTATAATGAAAGGAACTAGTGCTATCAAAAAGGAGTGATAACAAAGGTGATGTTTGATAAATTGATGCTTAGACAACTTTTAATTGATTGGATTATTGTTGTTTGTTCGACTTATTGAATCGACTATTTCAATATTTGGTAATCAGTTATTTCAAATAGTTGAATGGCCTTTGAAATAGTTATTTGAGAAACGTTATTAAGGAAAGCATTTTTTGTAAGAGATAATTTGGAAAGACCATAGTATCCTTGTTTTTACCTCACATACCTTGTTCGATCGTGGCCAATCTAACAACCATCCTTTTAAAATTGAATTTTTTTTATTTATCCATTTGACTATTGATTCAACATAAATTAAAATAGTATTAGGACATGATCTATTTAATTTATTATACACCATCCAAACCCTCGTCGAAACTTGAAAAATGAACATTAGCTTAGTTTTAAAATATAACATGAACAATCATAATTATCAATAAAAAAATTAGAAAAGATAATTATAAATTAAAATATTGTTTCTTATAATTTTTTATTTAACAAAATTTTGATCTTTAATTTTTATTAAAAATTATAATTATTTATTTTACTTTTTAAAATATGAATTTTTTTTTGTATATTCATTCCTTTCCATATTCTAGTATACTAATAGCTAGAATACACTCTAATAGTAATACATAAATATGAGATTGCCCTTACACAAAAAAATTAAATAATTATAGTTATTGATTTTTTATTGTTATATTTGTTTACTATAAAAATTATATTAATCTAATTTTAAAAAAATAATTCACTAAATAATATATAAGATTTAAAATATTAAAATAAAAGAATACTTAAATAATTTATAAAATATACTCATATCCATATATGTTATTTTACATACAAATAATTAATCATAAATAGTTAATTTTACCAAATATTTTATTTAAACAATTAATGCAATCAACTAATCGAATTAACTAATAAAATGAGTCGCCAACTAACAAATAATTGAATCAATTAATCGTTATAACTATCAATTAATTATCAAATAAAGCTAAAGTCAAGTGAATCAAATGAGAGCAATTTGTCCGGTTTGGTCATTTTCATTACAATGAAAAGCATTACTTATGAGCAACAGGAGACGCTGGAAAAAAATGCGATGGTTTTTTAAATTGGTTAACAAAAACGGTAACGAAAAGACCCGGATGAAGCATACTATTTGTTTTTCTGGGCACTGCTGTCTCTGGTAGACTTCTGCTGCTCATCTTGGGACTTTGTCCCAGCAAATAATGTACACTCCTCAATCCACATTATGCTCTTATAATTACGAGGGAAATTGACAATTCAGAAAATAAATCAATGTGCGGAAAAAGTTAAGTTAGAAAAGATTTTGTAACGGAGTTCATCATTGTCTCGGCCACGGCAAGAAATGGCTAGACAGATTCTAACAACTTAGAATCCAGCAAATGCCCAAAATGGCTATTTAAGATCTTTCTAGACCAACCCAAATCCCATGCCAAAATGCAAGTGCTAATGTCGTGAGTTGCACAAAGGCGCTAGGCATTATTGGATCCATCAAAACTGCCCTGCGCACCTTGCCTTCTCTTTTCTCTCCAGTTCTCTCCCCACATCTTCGCTTCCGCCACAGCACGTTCTCTTTCTAAATCCCTGTTCAACATCCTTGCAGTTTCTCGTGGGGAGTCATCTTTCTCAGATCCCTCCAAGTCCCATCTGCGCCCAGAACCCCCACCTTCATCATTTTTCAATATCCGTCCGCCTCTCTCGTCTCTGTTTCTTCTATCATCACCAGAACCCCTATAACCATGCCCTGTTGAATTAGGGTCATATGCCTGATTGGCAAGGTAAGAGAGAGCTGTTACCACATCCCCAATTAGAGGACGGGTAGCAGCCTGTTCTTGGATGCACATTGATGCCACAGCTAGAGCTTGGTAAAGACCCCGCATCGGATACCGCCCCTGCAGCCATGGATCTGCCAACTTTGAAAACTTCCTACGGTCGTTGAACAGTGGGCGTGCCTGCACAAACACATTAAACCATCACCATGATGTCTGTCAGCAGTTTACATATCCATGAACTCAATTCACAATACATGCTGATTGCCAACATTAACTAGAGATTAACAGAAGATTAGAAGATTACCCATGTGACTAGATTTTGTTCTCCATGGGGTCTGGTGCTGTCAATAGCTTTACGTCCAGTAATCAGCTCCAAGAAGACCACCCCAAAGCTATAAACATCAGACTTCACTGTGAGTTGTCCAGTCATAGCATACTCAGGAGCACAGTAACCGTAAGTTCCCATAACTCTAGTGGAAACATGTGACTTGTCACCAACAGGACCAAGCTTTGCAAGCCCAAAGTCGGAAAGCTTTGGATGAAACCCTTCATCTAATAAAATATTAGATGACTTGAAATCCCTATAAATGACTGGAGGGTTTGCTTTGTCATGCAGATATTCCAATCCTTTTGCTGCACCAGCTGCTATTTTCATCCTAGTGTTCCAATCAAGCGGTTCTTTATCAGGTGGAAGATCTGGACAACATTCAAGAAACAACGGTTGTAATCATGACAACTACAACCATCTTAAATATGCGACAAGCTAGGAAGAGTACAACCCCCTGGGTCTGGCCATTAATAAGGATAGTTATCACTAACATTGCAGTTTGTTCTGTGATTTGGCATTTGACATGGAAGGATATTTATCCATTTTACCTCTTTCAACTAGGAAAATAAAGTGCTCTGTATATGATGATTCAAATCCTAAACTGTCAACACTATTCATTGCATATTCTAATGACGTCTTTCATGCAACTCCAGTGAATTCAAGAAATATGAAGACAAATTCCTGAAACATTTTATAACAATCCTCTAAATAGCAATAATAAAAAAAAAATATTATTAGCAGGAAATCTTCAAGGTTCACAGTCACTTTATTATCATTACAGAATGAGACATGGGTTACCTTATGTAAGCACAACTCATAGGATGAAAGTATAAATGAAGTGATATGAAAGAACATGGCTTAGAATATATATAATGGGAAAGCTGCTATTGTAGAATCATGGATGAGAGTGGAAGAACATCGAAAATTACAATTAACATAATGAGCATTGGTGTTACCAACAATATGCGTTTTAGCAACAAATTTCGGTCTACAAGGACTCAACCAATGTAACTCAGCAAGAGCAGCACGCACACTGCAAAATTGTGACTCTAAATATATCTGTGGTTAAAATATTCAGCTACAAATTTTTATCCAATTCCAGGAGTTGAAATATTTGTTTAACATTTACCCATCCTTTCCTCTTCAGCAAGCTGTAAATATTTTTACAGTAATCTCAGATTGTACAACACTTAGCCCAAAGATTAGCTGAGAAATTCCAAATTTCAATAATTCCTAATATCATTTCCCCTTGGAATATAAATGCATAAGATAGACTACAAAAAGATGACAGGACTTTGTCTTGGTGTTCAGGATGATTCATAAGATGTTTCACATCAAACATGTCACGTTCAATTATGCTATAGAAATTCTCATCACAGAAACAGTGAAATGGTGTAACATAGACATACCATGAAGGTGATCTTCCAATGATCCCAATGGCATAAATTCATAGACAAGGAGGCGCTGGTCCCCATCAGCACAGTAACCAATCAGATTCACAAGGTTAGGATGATGTAAAAGGCTGAGCATGAGAACCTCCACAAGGAATTCTCTGTTACCCTGAAGACCGTTTCTATCTAACTGCTTAACGGCAACAACCTGTAGGCAGTTAAAAAAATGGCAGGACTCAGGAAGATGCTGTACTTTTGTTCATGTGTCTCTTAGGAGAGAAAAACAAAAGATCTTGCCAACATGATTCCATAACATCAAGCAAGAGCAGAAATATTTACCTGACCCATGCTTTCCAGGCGCCCTTTGTACACCCTTCCAAAACCACCTTCTCCCAAAAAGGACTCTGGCTTGAAGTTCCTAGTTGCAGCTGCAAGCTCACGGAAGGTAAAAGTTTGAGCAGCAATTTGGACACCAGGACCATCCTTGGGAGCAGGCAGTTCCTTTTTGGAACCTCCATTATTACTTCTTGATCGAAGCTTGTCTGCACCTTTAAAAAGTACCAACATAAGGAATTGCAGATCCACAAGTACTTCTGCCAGTCCAGTACTATATAGGACAGATATAATGAATCTCCAACTCTAAGCTTTGTTTATATGATATCTTACAGTTAAATTTAGCCATCCAGTATATAGGTTGCATCGAGTTAGAGGTCCCATCCCAAGTAAGGCATTGGTCATTTAAACAAGGGAATCACTGGATCCCAATTATCAGGATTCAGATCAACCAAGCTATCATTTTACTAACGAAAGAGGGAAAGAAACTTAATGCATCACAAGCAAGTGGGGTATACTTGATACTAGCCAAAATCTGGAACTGAAAAACCTTAATCAATTCATCCTATATAAGAATAAGTTTATGATTATATGAAAAGAGGAGGGAAGTGTGAAAACAACATCATCATCAAAAAGTACTTGGAAGATGATCAGATCAGATCAAGCAATTGAATAGGAAAATGAACAAAAAAAAATGGAAATTAAAATAATTGGATGAGAAGAGAAATATGAGAGAGAACAAACCAGAGGGAAATCTGGAAATGGTAGGGGGGAGGGTTGGAGGGGGCTGCTTGCGATCATCGGTGTCCTGTTGAGGATTGAGCTTCTCATCCTCTCTCGAATCGAAACAGGAAAAACAGCCCATTCTTCCAAAGTGTTTTCAGCTCAGTAATCTGCAAAAAGGGGTGTGTGTATATTTACAGCAAAAATAATGGAATGGAGGCGCAGTCAAGGGCGGCTCATATTGCAATCCGCAGGTTTTTTTAAAAAAATCGCATCCACAATTCCAAAATCTGGGGGAGTGTCGACAATCCGAAGAGGTTGAAGACAAAGAGAGTATACTCAGTGGCAGAAGCCGACGATATCAAAAGACAAAGCAAACGAATCCACCTCCTTCAAAGGCCAGCAATAAGGATAACTATGAGAAAGGAGATGCCAGAAATAATAACAAGAATTACTGTCATTATTATTATTATTATTATTATTCGAGCGAATAGATGAGAATTGGAAATTGCAGAAATGAGAAGGGAAGGGATAAATCGCTTGGGAGAATCAGCTTACTTACCGTGGACTACATACGCATTTAGACGCCCACCTTCGCTGCACCCCTTCAACTATTTCTATTTTGGTCTCAAACTCTATCTCTATTCCGACTAATGTTATTAGTATTATTATTATTTACTTCTTGTGGGAACAATTAAAAAGACAGAGGGGTTTTAGCCATTTACTAAGGTGAAAATGAAATTGCCGGCAAATTCATATTTCATACATGCAATACCAATATTTTTATTTTATTTGAATTTTGAATAAATATACATATAATATAATATAATATTTAACTGGGATGGATGGGATGCAGCTCCATCATACCATAATTGGCGCACCGTTCCTGCCACGAAGCCACGCCATCTTAGCTTAATGCTTTTGGAATTCACTAATAAAATTGAACCTTTAATATTAATTAATATTAAAATGGTATATATTTGTGCAAAAAAAAGTTGACTAACATGTAATGACATGATAAACAAGGGATTTTAGAAATGATAATATTACTTTATTTATTATATAAAATAAAATTCTCCCTCCTCTTCTAGTTTAGTCTCGTTCGCCATCCAATTGAGCAGAAGCATGCTGCTCAAGCAAGGTTTCATTGACCCTCAAGGAGCACTTTGCGCCTCACGCTCGCCGTTACAAGAAATGCCTATTCGGGGGTCAATGGTCAACACAGCACGCGTCGTCTTCTCCCAAGACAATCTACCCCCCTTTGAATTCCCTCCCAATAAAAAATAGGAAACAAAAGAGGATCATCGGATAATAAGGTAAGAGAAAGGAAAAAGGGATTGGATTCAAGCATGAAAGAATGAAATCCATTATGCTGCAGATTCAGTCGGTTTAGGCACACCCTCATGCTCATCCAGGTATTTCAACATGGACAGAAGCTCATCCAAAAACGGTTCCAAGAAGAGCTGTACTGAGGATGAATCAGGCCAAGATCCTAACAACAACAACAACTACGATGCCTTCCGCGTCCTCTCCCAGCTTCTGCACGACGTTGATGACTTTCTCCATACTCTCCATGATACTGATGCCGATCCTCTTCCACAAATCCCCGACTCTGTCTCCCTCTTGCCCAAACTCGTCCACTCCATGATTGATAAATACAATGCCCTCCGATACAAAACCAAGTTTGGCCGGTGCCCCGAAGACGACACTTCCTTTCTCCAAGCTCTGGATCGTATCTCCAGGCTCTCCAATTCCTTCACTCATCCCAATTACACATGTTATTCCTCTGCCTTGCATGAAACTAGCTCTGTCCTTGACAGAGCCATGTCTTTCTTCGACAAAGAGCTCTCCACTCTTTTGGAAGATCCCAAAGCCAACCACTCCGATCTTGTTCAATCCAAAACACCCAAGAGACTTAACACCTGGAAATCTGCTTCCTTCAATTCCCTTCACGACTATGACCACTCTGTCACATCCGAGAACCCCTCCCCCTCCGTCACTCCCGATCAGGACGATTTCCCAGCTTTTTCCCCAGAAGCAGTCTCCAACATCAACAAGATGGCCACCGCCATGATCTCCGCCGGCTACCAGACAGAGTGTTGCATGGCTTTTACCATTTTCAGGCGAAGCGCTTTCAAATCTGCATTCCAAAAGTTTGGATATGTGATGGTAAACATGGAAGATGTTCAGAGAATGCAATGGGAATCACTGGAAATTCAAATAGCCACGTGGATCAACGTCGTTCGGCATTGCTCCACTGTCCTATTCTCCGCGGAAAGGAGGTTCTATGACTCCGTCTTCCCCAACCAACCATCCATATCTCAGAGCCTATTCAGTGATCTCGCACGAGCAGTCATCATCCAGATTCTCAATTTTGCAGAGGCCATCACGTTGACCAAAAGATCGGCAGAGAAACTATTCAGGTTTTTGGATATGTACGAGACGTTGCGAGATTTGGAGCCCGCGGTGGATGACTCATATCCAGAAGGATGCGCCAACGAGCTGGAATACGAGACGGTCACCGCAAAGGGAAGGCTGGGGGAGACCGCCGCAGGCACGTTCTGTGACCTGGAAGAGTCCATTAAGATCGACGGCGAAAGGATACCGGTCCCTAACGGCGCAGTTCATCCGCTGACCCGTTACGTGATAAACTATCTTGAATATGCATGCGAGTATAAAGATACATTGGAGCAAGTATTTCAGCAACGCTTGGATTCCAACTCCAAATCCAGTGAGAGTATGGTGCCGGTGGCACAGGGCAAAACGGATGACGGGACGCCTAAGAATTCACCATTTTCTGTAGAGCTAATGACGGTAATGGATTTGCTGGATGCGAATCTGGAAACGAAATCGAGGTTGTATAAGAATCAAGCATTGCGATACATATTCCTAATGAATAACGGTAGATATATAGTGCAGAAGGTGAAAGGGTCTGCAGAGATTCATGAATGCATGGGGGATAATTGGTGCAGGAGGAGGCAGTCCGCACTCAAGAGGTACCACAAGAACTATCAAAGAGAGACATGGAGTAAGGTGTTGCAGACGCTCAGCCACGAGGGCTTGCAGGAGAACGGGAAGGTGCTAAAGCCGGTGCTTAAGGAGAGATTCAAAACTTTCAATGCCATGTTCGACGAGATACACAAGGCACAGAGTTCCTGGGTGGTGTGCGACGGGCAGCTACAATCGGAGCTTCGCGTTTCAGTGTCAGCGGTGATGATCCCGGCGTACCGCTCCTTTTTGGCAAGGTTCAGGCAC
This sequence comes from Sindora glabra, assembly GCA_020226215.1. Classification (NCBI taxonomy): domain Eukaryota; kingdom Viridiplantae; phylum Streptophyta; class Magnoliopsida; order Fabales; family Fabaceae; genus Sindora; species Sindora glabra. The sequence goes on along the minus strand of CM035231.1, from coordinate 82,938,137 downwards.
TATCTACAGTCGGAGAAGTACATCAAGTACCAACCTGAGGATATTGAGAACTTAATTGACGACTTGTTCGGTGGCAATGCTGCTTCCATGGCCAGAAGGAGGTCGTGAGGAATATTGGAACTGGGCTCTGTTTATAGGTGACCATATATTATCATGTACTCGTATGTAAATAACGTAAATTAATCATTTATTCATTAATTGCATAATCTTCCTCTACTATTCCCATTCGCAACAAAAGGTGCTTCCGCCCTTGCTTGCTTGCTTGAAGACCGGATGAGAAACCCGACACCACTCCAATATCCTGCGCCAAACTCATACAGCTTGGTTGTCAATTTTATTCCAACTTGACTCGGTCTTCCTCTTTTCTATATACTAGTTTGAATCATGCGAGTTCAAATATATCATTTGATAGTATATTTTTAAATTGTGTGATATTATTTGTCATTCTTAATTTTTAACAAAATTAAGATTATTAATAGTCCTCCTCATATTATAATATTAGATTAGATGTGTCGTTTTAATTTGTTCTTGCATTAAGTGTATAGATACTTACTCATAGCCTCATGCTAAAGATAGTGAGCCCTTTAACACGTTACTGTTTTAAAAAATTTTCTTCTACAAAAATAATTTACGTAAATTAAAACTTTAATATGGAGAATATATATTGATTGAATTAACAAACTATATATTCCATTTTTCAATAAAATTATTTAAAAATTAAAATTAAAATTATTTAAATTTTATCAATATTTTCTTCATATCAATTTTAATTACTATATTTGAAATTAAATTAAATATACATCAACTTGTTATGAATAATTATAATTAATTTACATGTCTATAATTTTCACCAATATTTTATTTTCACTTGCATGGTAAATTATTATTTTTTCATTATGATTAATTAGGTTTTAATTCTCATTATAAGTTATTAGTATGAAATTATAATATATAATCTGCATGTTCTATAAATCATTTTATACACAATTGAATCAAGCAATTCTCCTCTTCTTTTATTTCTTCTAATTATATTTTTATTTCTTTAATGTTGAATTGAACATTTTTATAACATAATTGGAACTTTATTTCATTATGATGTATAACTCATGTAATGTTTTTCTTTCTTTTGTATATACCAATGTTTCTTTTATCAATTCTTACTATTTACAATTCAGTCATCATTAAGTATAACAAATTTGATAAAATATATTTACTTTTTATTATAAAAATATTTTAAAAAATTAAATATTTTATTTGTTTAAATTAATTTACTAAATAATCTATTTTTAATTCTTATTACTTTATGGCTAACCCATTATTTCTTTTTAATTTGCTCTATATTGCAAGCTTCTCCGTTTTTTTTCCCCTTTTTCCCACATTCATTCATGTTATTTACAGTTTAAGTGCATAAAAGCCTAAGCCTAAATCCTAAATATAATGCAACATATTTTTATTATAAAAATATTTTGAATAAAATAAAATTTTTATTTAATTGAATTAATTATATTTTTAATTCTTATTGCTTTAAAAGTGACACATTGTCCTCTTTCACTTGTCACTTTACATGTTTTTTCTATTTTTTTTATATTCACTTTTATTATTTATAACTCAAATTCAACTAGATAATATAATATATTTTATTTTATTATAAAAGTATTAGAAATAAATCAAAATTTTAATATATAAATTACAAATTAAATGAATTAATAGCATATTCTATTTATTAATAAAATATTTAAATTTAAAATTAAATTTTTAAATAAAATTGTCCAATTTTGATAAAAATTTCCATGTGCTAATTTCAAGTTAAATATATAATAATGAAGATTTTTTTATGATTTTACAGCTCATGCGTTATTTATCTTCTTTTTATATTCTCTATTATATATTTTTCTTTTTTGCTTATTCACTGTTATTATTTATGGTTCAAAAACTATTGAATAATATTGATATAAAAAATTATATTTTTATATTATAAAAAATTTAGATAAGTTGAAGATTTTATTCAATTAAATTTATTGATAATATATTCTATTTTTAACCAGCATTACGGTTAATACAATATTTCTTTGCTTTTTATTTACTCTATTACGTATTTTTTATTTTTTTTTATAGGACACTGATGTTTTTTATAACATCGATACTAATAGCATTAAACAGTATAAGTATAGCATATTACATTTATTTATATCATTAAATATTTCAAATAAATTAAAACTTTAATATAAAAGGCAATAATTGAATTAATTAATTTTATGTTCTATTTTTGATAAAAATATTTATAAATTAAAATAAAATTTATCTATTCTAATTTTATCAACATTTTCTTGATATTAACTTTCATGTGCTATATTTCCAATTAAATATATATATATATATATATATATCAATTGAAATTTTTTTCATGATTTTATAACTCATTTAAAATATTTCTCTTTTATCTATCTACTCAATTGCAAATTTTTTCTATTTTTCTATCTACATTTTTATTTATATCTTAGATGCCAATATCATTTAATAATATTGATATAACATAATATACTTTCTTAGTTACAAAAATATTTTAAATAACTTAAAGATTTAATTTAATTGAATTATTAGTTACATATTCTAACTCTAATAAAAATATTTGAAAAATAAAATGTCAAGATTTTCTTTGTGATTTTGTCAACTAACATGAACTCTTTTTCTCTTTTATTAATATTATTACTACTAAGATTTTTAGTATGTTTATTGCTTATATTCATGATTACAACTTCCTTCTTAAATTTTTATTATTTTTATTATGTAATATATTATACTTATGATATTCTTTTTTTTTTTTAGTGAGGCATGAAATGGGGGAACCATTTCAAGATTAAAACATTAAAAAATTTCTTCATTTCCCAAAAAGGTCATCTTTGATATTCTGACCCATGATCATTGACAAGTAAAGTCAGCATAGGGTTAGCATTCTTTCCACTATAATACTCTTATATTTTTTTGGTAATGATAAAAATGGTAACCCATTTAATGTAAGTACGCAAGATCTTAGGTTCAAACTTCAAACATAATAAAAAATAAAGCCTTTAAGGTAACATTGAATATCACTACACTACTAAAGGTGCTAGTTACAATACTCTTACATTTAAATATAAATAAGTCACACTCAATTATATAATATAGTGACTCAAAAATATAAAAAAATTAAAAAATATTTTTGAATTTGATTTTCTAATTAGATTTTCATAAAATAATTATTTTTCATAAGAGTAAATATTTTTCTATTGAATGTATTTAAATGGTTTAAAATTGTGATGATCTTTAATCATATACATAATTTTTATAAAAAAATTAATTCAATAAAATCATAAACATCATTATTATATGTTGTACTCTTTATGCATTCATTAGAATTAAACTCTTTAAATTAAATTGTTCTTCAAATATGCTTCATAAATAATAAATAAGAAGTAAAACAATATGTGAGAGTTTCCATTTGTTTAGTGTGACGACTTTCTCCAAACTGTGATTGGCATATGTTGGTAAATATAAAAGGATGGATTAAATTCATACATACTAAAATATCATAAGTACACAACGGAAAATTCTAGATCTGATATTTAATTTTACTAAATGTATTGATAATCACTTGAAAAGACAATCTTATTCACAGTCTAAATCTTCTTTTGTATACAAGGAGAAAAGAGAGAAAGTTTCATAAAGATTATAATAAATAATAATGTTAACAAATCTAACAACTGCCTTTCTATTGCTTATTTATAGGCATTTAATGGATCAAGTTATGGACCTATTTTGGGCGATCCAAATTCATGATCCAACATCTTCCACTCGCACATAATGGAATCCATACTCTCTCAACATTTCATAAGAAAACATCATCTTTTATACTCTGTAACAAATCATATAAGAAAATTAGTCATATAACTAACATACTTCAAGGGCTCTTTACTATACATCTATTAAAAATGTATAACTTTTTAATAAACAATGGATCTTGAGTAGACTTTAAATATGCAACACTCTAGATCATTTTATCACATTTGAATTTCTTAAATAATCTCATTCATATGCATTAGATATTATATTCACAATTATAAACACACTATAACTGGTATACAGTGAATACAAACACAATGTGATACATTTAATGATATTCCTCTTTTCTCAGATCTTTTGACTTTAATTTAATTTGCTTTTGTAGTACTACCTAGTAAATTGAATCTCTCATAATCCTTTGATAACATTCTAAAATAGCAATTATTAAATTTAAAGCTTAAGAAATAGAATAAAGCTATAAGGGTATAAATATGAGGTCTTTATTTCCTCAAAGGTCTTACACATCAAAGTTGAAATCTAGACTTTGATTACCTATATTGGTCATAATTTGCACACTTGGTATGAAATATGTGTTATAGTATTTTTTCCTTTTCTCATGGAGCATATATCTTTATATAATGTATTAATATTGTATAGATAATAGTTCAAACATATTAAATGTCTAACTTAAGTTCACTAATCTACTCTTTATTATTTCTATCAAAATTCATATCTGGCAACTAGACAAATGAAGTAAATTCTTCATTAATTCACTTGAAGTCTTACATATTTTAAGTTTGGCTCTCAATTATTACTTAGATAAAAAGCTTAAAATTATTTCATCTCTTATCAATTACAAAAATTGACTAGAGACAATTACCTCTATGAATGGGTTAATCTTTTATCTATCCAATATGCTTTTCAATAACTCAAGAATGTACCAAGAAATATTCTTTCATCTATATATGTTAGCTTATAATAAACATATTTATTATTTAGACATTAATATTCTATGAACATTACTAAAAAAATTACAATAATTATATCAACGTCTACGCAATCCTTAGGATTTCACATGTTTTATTAATACACCCCGAGGAATAAGCTTAATCATGGGATCTACTACCATCTCGCATGTAAAAATATATTTCATGTTCATTTCTTTACGTATAACCATATTTCTCATAAAGTTGTACTTTATGTCTATATGCTTGGTCTTGCAATGATATTTAGGAGTCCTTAGTATATGCTATTGCTGCTTGGTTATCACATTTTATTAAAATTGGATCAGCAATGTTAGCATTTACACTCAAATGATCCAAAAACTTTTTGAACCATACTCTTTCTTGTATGACTATTGAAAATGCTACAAATTCAGCTTCTATTGTGGATAAGGCTATGCATAATTACTTCTTACTACTTCAAGATATGGTGCTATTATTTAGTAAAAAAATGTACCTAGAGGTAGACTTCCTTTTATCTAAGTCTCCTCTCCAATGAACATCATTATAGTCTTTTAATTGCAGATCATTTCCTTCATAACATAATAAATAGTCGGCAGTACCTTTTAGATATCTTATTATCCTTTTAACTGCTTTCCAATGTGTTAGGCCTAGTTGGACTGATATCAGCTGTCCATACCAATGGCAAAATGGATATCCAATCTTGTGCATATCATTACGTACATCAAACATTCAACTGCACTTGCATAAAGAACTTTTCTCATATATGTTTCTTCTTGTGCAGTCTTAGGACACATCCTTCAGCTTAAACCTTTACCTTTAGTAATAAGAGTGTCTATGGGTCTATAATGCTATATTTGAAAATGTTCAAGAATCTTTTTAATATAATACTCTTATGATAGAGACAATAATTTCTTTTAATGATTTCTGGTAATCTTAACTCCAAGAAAATATGCAGCTTCACCTATATCTTTCATTTCAAAATTAAATGATAATCATTCTTTAATTTTGTTGACATACTCCTTGCTATTTTTAGTTATAAGTATATCATTAACATATAATGATAAAATTATAAACTTATCCTTAAACTTTTTTGTATATACACAATAGTATTTGTCAATCATGATAAAATTATTTAATACTATCATATTGTGAAAGTGAATATATCATTGTCTTGAAAACTGCTTCAAATCATATGTAGACTTCAAAAGTCTACAAACTTTATTTTCTTTGCCTTTTTTAATAAAACCTATAAGTTATTGCATGTAGGTTTTCTCATCCAAATCTTCATTGAGAAATACAGCCTTTATATCTATTTGATGTAATTCAAGGTCCATACTAATAACTATAGCTAGTAACAAACGAATTAAGGTGAATCTGACAATAGGTGAAAAGATTTTCTTATAATATATTCCTTCCTGTTGTGTATAGTCTTTTACTACTAATCTAGCTTTCTATTTTTCAATTGTGCCATTAGCCTTGCGCTTGATTTTAAGAACCCATTTGTTTCCAATGGCCTTAAGTGTATTTAGAAGATCAATAAGTTCCTAAACTTGATTTGATCTCATAAACTCCATCTCTTTTTTCATTACTTTTATCCAATTTTTCTTATTAAGGCCAAAGAGAGCCTTTATGATATTTCTTAACTCATCTTCATCTTATATAATGGTCATAAAAGCTTCATCATCTTCAATGTTGAAACAATGACGAGGAATACCTTTTCTGCCACTACATCGCAATTGAGGCTTAAGAGAACTATATTTCTTAAGAATCCTTAAATTGCTCCCACTTAGACCAGAATCATTATTCATTTAAGTATTTCTATTTGGATAACTTTTATACAACTCAAGACCACTTTTATTCACACTCAGAATTGGAAACATATTTCCTAAAATTCTCTCACTTGAAAAAAGTGAGTCTTGAATGCTTGTATCCTTGGTTTGGTATAAGGATAAGTCCTGATTTATATCGCCCTGTTTAAAAAAATCATTCTTTAAGAATATGACATCTTATGATTCAAATTTTGTGACACTCCCACTATTATATTCACTAATGAACATATAACATTTCAAATGTTCTGAGTATCTAATAAAGATACATTTCTTTCCTGGAGTACCTAGTTTATCATGTGGCTATGAGGCATCTAAAACATAGGCTGCACATCTGCAAGGTCATAAAATACTTGGTTTAAGTTTTCACTTCATCCATAACTCATATAGTGTAATGGGAACTAATTTGTTGGCCACATGGCTAAGGATAAATGTGTTAGTTAAAAGTGTATCATCTTAATAAGTGATAGGCAAATTTGATTATGTCATCATGATCTAACTATTTCTAAGAGCATTCAATTTCATCTCTTTACAATACTATTTAGTTTAGGAGTGTGCAAATTCGTTAATTGAAGTTGAATCCCTTTTTCATCATATAGTTATCTGAACTAATCAGACAAATACTCATAACCAATTTAGAGGATCAGATGAATCACTGGCATGACTAGTAAAATTCAGAGGATCATATGAATGTTTATAGTATTTGTGAGTTAACACCTCTACCTAGGGTCTTGCTTCCTTCTGCATTATTCTCCAACCCAATTTACCCATTAGTGCAATGTTAGTTTGTCTAGCTTTATAAATCCCAATCCTCCTTCATTTTTAGCTTTTGTAATGGTTTCCTAATTCACCAAATGAAAACCCCACTTATCTTCATAAGAGCCCTATATGAACCTTTGAACTATTTGATCAATCCAAACACATATTCCTTTAGGCAACAGTGTAGATTGCATAAAGAAGATAGGAATAGCATTTAGAACTGACTTAGCAAGAGTGATTCTCCCTGCTAGATTCAATAATTTTCCTTTCCAAGCTGAGAGCTTGGATTCAATCTTTTAGATAATGAACTGAAAATGTGTTCTACTAGATCTTTTTTTATTAATTGGAATTCCTAGACATTTGCCAATATCCAATCAATAAATGCCTCCGAGGTTCACAAAGTTCCTTTCCACTCTTAATCAAATCCTCCAATTCTTCATTAGTTTATAAATCTCTTCTACCTAATAAGGTTTCTTTGAAAGAGACATGCCTCGAAAAGAAAAAACCTTCTCCCAAATCTTTTGATTGTGCTTTATGATTTCCTGGGTCAAGAGGTTCCAATACTTGATTCCAGAAGGAAAAAAACATCAGACATGATTTGAAGTGGTTAAAGCTCGAGAGCCCTGAGTAAGAATGCAGTGCAAGAAAACCATAGCCCTAGTAGAGCAAACTCAAAAATTCTACAAAATTTTTTTGATCAATTCTAGCTAATGTATTATATGTATGATGCCTATATGGAGGACCTATTATAAAGATGGCTTTTAAAGAATGATGAATTGGCATAAAATAATAATGAGTTAATGAAATTATAACAATAATCACGATATTTAAAAATTTTCAAAGATATGTTACTCCTTTTCTCAAAGGTCAATGATCATTTAGATTACATAGTCTTCCTTATAGATATTTTAGCATTAAGTGGTGTACCTTGCACATTTTTTTTCACGTTCAAAGAATATTGAGTTAGCATTAACATAAGATATTGTAAATAAAATATATCTTTCATAACAATTTGTAGTAGTAAGTATATTAACTTGACAATCATAATATCTAAAATTTAAAAGTATCATACACCTCTTCGAAGAAAAATCACTTGTGGACCATTAACAATGCATAACCATCTAGTGGCAATCAAGCTGCTACTACTCATAACTTCATAAAATGTGAATTAGTGAAGCCATTAAAATGTGAGTAATGTTCAAATATATTTGATTAATTTAGCAAGTTGCAATATGGCTTGTAGCTACTATGTCAGGCATATATAATTTCTTGGAGTTACCATGTGTCTTTAATGAAAACCCTATGCTTTAAGATGAACTACGATAAGAAACCTAGCCTATATCATGCCAATCATTAATGGAAAGCATCTACTATTAATTTATAAACATAACCAAGCTATCTGATTGCATACATGAACATTAAACCATCACAGGGTTAGGAAAATAAAGTAAGTATCATACTGAGTTAGTAGCATGTTGTAAAATAGAGGAAGCCAATAAAATCTAGACTAGTCTTTAACAAAAAATACTTCCATACACACTACCAACATAACTTTATATGCAAGTCAACCATGTACTATAGTACTCTGCATTATCAGTAAATGGCATGTCAAGAATTTACAAGGTAATGTAATACTAGAGCAAATTGGCTTATTTATATTTCAATTCATAAAATGAATTTCAAGTATGACAAATGGTGTGTACCAGTGGAGGATAGTAATAGTTTTAGAAGTTTGAATAAAAACGTTCTCAAGGTTTTCCCTATTACTAGAAACTTAAAAGAAGAGAAAGATATATGATAATCCTTGTTTATAGGAAAAATGAGAAAAAATAATTATTCACTTAAAGGTTATAATTTGCTATTGAAATGTAAAATGACATTACTTAATTATCCTTCACATAATGTGCACATCATGGATATATTCACAACCCATAGATTGCTAATACTGGAATAGCTAATGAATGCTTACTAAATATCAAGAAACTTACCCTCACCATTATTGATCCAGTTCCGTATGACACTTTTTTTTTAATGTCCAATACTAAATTCCTGTCAACCTTAACACACCAAAAAGATGATAATATGAGAATTTTAATGTTGCATCCTCACAGAATTTTTGTTAAACATTAGGCACATAGGGTTAAATTGCAATTTAATCTTTAGAGTACTATTAGTTCATGATTCAAATCTTGTAGTTATAACAAAACACAAGCCATTTAAAGGAAAATACTACTAAGCATTTAGCCTTTCACTTCTAATAATAATTCCATTTAGTGTAAAGCATATCTAATACTGGAGAAGAGTTCACTTATATTAATAAAAATTTGCTTCAAAGTTCAACTCCTAAAGTACAACATAATTTGATTCTGTATACTCAAAGTTTAGTCATATATAATTTCAAAAACATAGAAAATGGCAATTAAAGGAGCTTTTGATATGAATAAATCCAATAACTAGTATTAGAAACTTTCAAGGCCTGCCTCACTTGCCTATGCTAAACTTATCCTTTAATGGATAAATAAGGCATAAATTTCTCCAATCATAGTATTCACGATTTGAATACATATTACATTTGCGTATATAATCTTCTACAGGCATAATACATTTATGTGCTTTAGCATAATTTCCAGATTATTTTAGAAGTATGACTAATGTGTCTTACGTTACTAGTTAAACTTAGCTATGTATATAGTGCCAATTACAATGCTCTACTTCTATAATTTTACATTTCTATTTGAGGCAAATAAAAATTGAGAGTTTAAAATTATCTAATACTTATGAATAAGGCATAAAGTCAACTCTTTATAGTTTATAAGTGAGATACAACACAACATCACCTATTGTCTCGGTATAAACTAATGCATGCAAGGTCTCATTTTAGCATCAATTTTATATCCTCTATACATGAAAATTTAACTTGCTTGCCTATATTTATGCATACAATTATTCTTCTCTCTTCGATACTTGCAAGACATAAATACATTATTGAAGGTAGTGGACAAGGGTTCAATGGAATAATTAAATCAATAAAGAATAGTAAAAAGAATAATTTAAATAATAATGAAGGTAATGTATATCTTATATAGGGATTTCCTGAATAGGGTGGTTAGAAAGTGATTACTAAATAATTAGGTAACTATTGGATAATTATTGTTAAGACCCCTTAGAATCTAAATATTTATCAATTACAATATTTATAAATTGTTAAATGTCTTTACAATTTTTGGATATTAGAGAAATGTCATTATATATGCTAGCTATTATGAAATTTGTTGGGTAGCTACATGAAATTTAACCAATGTTATTATTAATTGATTTATTTTATTATTATCTTTTATGCACATTAATAATTAATTATTAACAACTTCTTTGATGTTTATTTTTATTATCCTTTTATTGTAACTTTAGCTATTTGAATATAATTGTAGTATAAATTTATTAAAATTTACAAGATTAGAGTGTTATAATTAATTAAATCCATATAATTATTAATTAAATTTATTTTAAATCTTAATGAATTGATATTAATTTTTTATTATCTACATCTGAATTAATTAAAATAATTTAATTATTATTGCTTTTAATTGTGAGATATCTTTACGAAATTTAAATATTACTATGAGATGTGAGAAATGCCTAAGGTCACAAGTGTTTTGAATTTATTAGATTTTTAAATGAAATTAATCATTGTTATTGTTAATTAAATTATTCCATTTTTAATGTTTGTTACTAATTCATTATTAGCAACTTACTATTCTTTTATTATAACCGTAGGTGTTTTAATGTAGCAATAGTATAATTTATTGTATTAGGATTTTACAATTGATTGAATGCATATAATTAACAATTTAAGTCATATTTTCTTAATTTCTAATGAATTGATTTTATTTTTTATTATTTTAATTAGTAAAAATAATTTAATCATGATTATTAATTAAATTATTTTATTAATATTTTTAATTTTACAAAACCAACATTAATTCAAGATATATATACAATTATACCATGAAATAGATAATATCTTCTATATGCTTAATTTAATTTTAATTAATTAGCTTTCATCTATTAAATTTATATAAGTAAACAAGACTTCCAAATGCATTTGTTAAGTTGTATGGTAGCATACTTTATTTAATGGTTACTTTTAAATCATTTTTGCAAGTTAATAAATGTTAAAAAATTTAGCATGATGCGATAATTTTTAAAAGAATAAAAAATGAACACAATATAGTAATAAATAATTAACATTTTATATTTCAATTTTCATCTGCAGAATGTCAAATTTTAGGAGTTGTTTTAGGAAATAAGCTGAAAGATGAACTACCTAGGAAGTGAATTTTCTTACAAACATTCTAGGAAATAGTGGTGGCAATTTTTAATATAATATAATAACTAGACATGAATATAATACATTTATATGGATTCAAGTTAACATGCTAACTAGTTTAAAAATCTATATTAAATTTTTAAAAATAATATTTAAGAAATAATTAATAATTAAATTATAAATACCATATAAAATAAAAATATAAAATTTTTATTTTAATGAAATGACAATAAAATTTAAAAATAATATTTTATTAATAATTAAAAATATTTTTATAAAAAATAATAAATAATTAAATTTAATGAATAATTTTATAATCAAAATTTTATTAATTAAAATTATCAAACAAGATAAATTAATTGACTTATTTTGACATATTTAATAAATAGACTGACTTGAATAATACAAATTACCAACCTTATTAAGCAGTGCTCAAACTTATTTAGTTAACATTAAGTAATTAATATTTTTCAAGAACTAATTTTTTATATTTTATTTGATTAAGTTCTGAACTTTATAAAAAGTATTATTAAAATAACTAATATGCCTTTCAAAATTTTAATTAAAAATTAAAAAATATTTATAGATTTTATTTATCTCTAATTAAATTTTATTGAAACAACATTACTAATTTTTCTTTCCATCATAATTTTTAAAATTGTTGATTTTTAATTTATTATAAAAATAAAATAAAAATAGGTTTATATAAAAAAATTAAGATGTCTCTCTCTCTCATATATATATATATATATATATATATATATATATATATATATATATGTATATGTATATGTATATGTATATGTGTATGTATTAAATTATTTTAATATAATTAAAATTAAATATAATTTAAATAAATATATATATAATTATATTTTAAATTTTTGATATAGTATTTAATATTTATTTTATATAATAATTATTCTATATATTATATAATTAATTAAATAGTTATATTTTATATAATTAATAAATTATATTTATCATTGATAAATTATATGTATTATAGTTTTTAAATGGTAATAATAAAAGGTTAAAATAATTATTAATTAAATTAAACAAGAGTAATTTAATATTTTTATTTATAAAAAACATGAGAAGTTTTTTCTTAATGAATGAAGTATAGATAAATAACTTTTTATAATTTATGAAAAATAAAATTTTGTAAGAAATTTTACTTTATTTATTTTTGTAATTAATAGTCAATCAAATAATTCAAAAAAATTATTTTTAGGAAAAATTATACTTCTAGTATTATTTTTATGATTTATATGTTCTCATTGATGTCACACACACATCAATGCATGGAAATCTTATGCTTCAAGGTTGCAGAGTAGTTTCAATCGCATTTGTGTTTATCTTTTAGCCTTTGTTTAGTAGAAGGGAAGATAAAAAAAAGGAAGAAAAGAAATTTTTTAAATTTGAATAGAAGAGAAAATAAGAAAGAAAATTATTTTAAATTTAAAAATTATAATCACATGTTTTACTTTTAAATTTTCTTTTTTCCCTCTTTTCTTTTCAACCAAATAAAGGGAGACGTAAAATTAAAAAAAAAAATTCTCCTCTATTTTCCTTTTTCCCATCCAAACAAACCCTTGAGGACTCTCGTCCACTCGTGAAATATATTTAAACCACTCGACAATTATATAGCATAAGGAGACCACATCAACCATCACAAATTTTATGATATCCATAAATGTGTGAGAATCTTGTGCTTTGTCGGTGTAGAGTTTATCTCTCTAATAATCTTCCTTTATTTATGAGTATATTAAAATTTTAACAAAACAATATAAAATATCTCTTTTAATTTTAGGAAGATAGAATTTTAAAAATTTAAAAATCATTCCGTTCAATTTTACAAAATTTGAAATTAACATATTTTATTCTATCAAATTATGTAATTTTTCTAATGAGTTTTAAACAAGAATCATAATTTCTGAATTTATTTTATCATTTTTATACATAATTTTGCAACTCATTCACATATATTTAATTAAAATTTAATATATATAATTTATTTTCTATTAATTATATAACAAAAATTAGTGTTAAAAAATCATGAAATAGACTAACATATGATAATATTATTATTCTTTTTTAATAAAAAATTACATAATGTGATAAAAATAATTAAGTAAATAATAAATGTTATTTTTGAATTTTAGATGATTTTTAAATTTTTAAAATTAAAAGAAGTAAAATCAAACTACTCCAAAAGAAAGTATTTTACATTTTTCATTAAAAATTTTCAATACTGAAAATAGAAAATTTGCAAGAAAATATATATGAATGACTTTATCATTTTCATTTTCTAAAAAAAGGAGCCACTATATTCCAAAGTTTAAAAATTAATATAAAGATGTTTTCAAGTTTTACTATTTCTATACAGAGACAATTTTAAAATTATTTGAACTTATAATAAATCATCATGTATTTTCACCCATTAACAATCCCCACCTCCACTGTTATGATTGGTATTGTTGTGATCACTGCCACTGCAACTACCACCATAATTTCCACTAATCTAGACTGTCACTTCCACCACCTCCAACTCCAACTCCAACTCCACCAACATTATTTTTACTTTTATCACTATTCCCTTCTATCACCACAACAACCTCTATTATTTTCCTGGCTACCATTGCCTTTATATTACTTTCACTTTCACCTTCCCCTCCACCTTTATTCGTAATCACCCATAATCATCTAAATCACCATCTATTTTATAATTATTATTTTGAAATAAAAATGAAAATTATATTTAAATAAATATCAATTACATTTTAAAAGAAAATGAAAAGATAAAAACAAAAATTATTTTCAAAAAATAAAATAAAATAATGAAAATAGAAAATGTTTTTCCAAACCTTACGCAACCTCGTAGAGCTCGAGCAGACCACATGAACCGTCACAAATTTTATCACAATGACAGAGGTCATTCCATTCATAAAGCCCAGAGTTCAAAACTGCAAAGCTAGTATCAAGGAGGAAGATACGGTTTCATCAGCTGTCCTAACGAAAGTGATAGGTTTATACAAATCATCAAAAATTCAAACGACATAAATTTTTTAATTAACAAGATTTCATTTATGTTTAATCCTGAAGATTCCAAACACATTAGAAGACACGACAAGAAATCCTACCAGCAATTTCTCAAAGGCTAGATTTGAGAGTGCGTTTACATTCAAGATGCCAATTGGATTTGGAAGAGTTCAGCGGCTGTCCTCCCCATGATCCACTCTAAATCAGAAGAAGATAAATTAATCTGAGTAGCAATTAGATGCAATGCTTCTTTGCCTCCTTTATAACCGCATTCGGGAACAATATATGGGAAATCACTGCAACAATATGCGATTAGAAGAAACATACATTACTCAACATTTTATGTTTTCAGTATACTTATAATATCTACGTAGGAAAGGGAGTCACCTGCCCCACATTACACGGTTAGCACCAAAGCTGGAGACTAATTGGGACAAAAGGGAAGACAAATCCAGATATGGAAACTGTAATCTTGACACTCTAAAAAGGGCACTAAATTTTACATATACCTGTCAAAATTCAAATATCCAGTCAATTCATAATGTCTTCAGCTTCACTACTTAATATAAAGCACTGAAAACTAGAAAGCAATTCTGGAGAGTTGCAACTACATAATGAATCACATTCAGATGCCAGTCTGATCTTTCAGCTGATTGCATATATCTCCTTTTTCTTTGGACAAAAAGTTTATTATATTACCGTTTTACTCATTCAATTTACATAGAAACCATTAGCAGTTGTATAATAATACTGAAGAATCACAGTTATATAAATCAGAGCTTCAGAGAAAATAGCATCCACAACAATTCCACATTTCTGCTTCTCTCAAGGCCATCAACAGTGTTACAAAACACCACAATGATTCAACTGTCACGAAGAAATGTGCACTTGCCTGTGGGAATCTAGATAGATTTAAAAGCCGAATGAAGGTTTGACTTTCCTCTTCATTTCTGCACATAAGAATGGAAGTAAGAGCAAATTTACATAAATATTCATAACATAGAAATTATAAGGAGTTCACATCGGAGGTTTGCAGAACGCCAGGTGATCAAGCAATACAACCGTTGATGGAAATTGTGTACACAGTTCCTCAATTTCAGAAATATGCAGATCAAGCCCCTGCATTATCCAGCAGGTTAGCTCCAAAAAAAAAAAATTCCAACAATTTTACATTATAAAAGAGAACAATATTATATTAGGGTAGCACTAGCATTGGCCACAAGTATAATTATGCAGCCAGTTTCAAGGAATCAGACTGTAAAATAAAGGGAGGGGAAAGACTGGATAGCTGTACAAGAAAGTTCTTTGCTTTTGAGTTAGGAACATAAGACTATCACCTTCATACACATGAAACCCACTGGAATTTTGAGTTCTCCGGCCCTCGAGAAAATTGCCTTCCCAATGTCATTCGTCATCTTCAGCAATAAACACAAAGCAAATGTCATTATCAGTTAATAAACAAAAAAGGTTGCTTTAGAAGACAGTTTTGCTAACTGATACCATTCTTTTAGGATATATTTATGTGTAAAAACACATTTTTCTTCAAAAGCTAAATCAGCCAATTAATTATCTTCATTCTCTTGGTTTTATTACATTTGTCTAATGCATAAGAAAGTTGTATAGAATTTCAAAAGACAACTTTCCATGTCAAAGCTAAAGTGTTCCCAATCCTTAAGTATTACCTCTAGTTGAGGTTGGCCTGGGGTAGACTATCACAAGTTATTCAGTTCATGTGTACAAAATGAAAGACTTGCTTCTTCTCCCATCACAATGGCCAAGTGACAAATAACAACATGAACATGAATTATCACAGTGAGGTGTGTGAGTTATGGCCCCATCAAAAGAAAAGAGAAGGGCTGATTGTGCCCTTTCAGGTTACACCATGACCTGAACATGCACAAACAAACCCAGAAAACAGAATGTGGGAGAGGAGGCTACCTTTTCTCCAGATGGCCACAGATATGGATTAAATCGAACAGCACGATAACCATCCTAATAGACACACAAAAATTTCATCGATATTTCTCAAGCAATATTAGTAATGTTAAGAGTAATCACCCACTAAACCTTCAAAACAAGGTGTTCAAACTGCTCAAGACCGCTTCCATCATCCACTGGGTTAGCAAGGCAACAACCAACAAACTTGGACGGGTATTTCTTCAGGACACTGTTGAATGAAAGACGGTGTGACTCACATAATAAAGAATAGAAAGGAAACAGACGTCTGTATGGATTCAAATTTGGGAAGACACATTAAAGAGAAAAACTAATATATTAAGGATTTGCTAACTTTTTTTAATTTGAACTTTTGCAGACTTTTTATTACTTCGGGATCTAATGCAAAGAATTTCTAATCATTATTAGGACTTGTATTTGTTTGGAAATTGGACCTTCTTATTATCAGAATTACTTTCCAGAAGATTACTTCTTGTAAAGCTATATCTGCTTACTCCTTTTCCTCTTTACATTCTCTCCCTTCTCTCCCACCTCTTTCAGTATTGACCCCATCTTCTTTCTCTTTTATTTCACTACTAACATTCATCTTCAGACCTGCATTGTATTACAAAAACCAAGGCCACTCCCACACCCTTGTATTTTTCATTCTCAAGCTCAACTCCCATATTGAAAGAAGTGCTAAAATCACCTATTCACCAATCACCATCACTTCCAATACAAGAGATACTGCCTTGCAATTTTCAGAATGGTGGGTTCTAAATGTGCAAAGTTGGTATCATATTACAATTAGGAGAAATTTTTAAATGCACCAACTATAATATGCATCTTTACTCACACCTTCCACCCACTGCAATTAGGTGTTCCATTTACACCAACTATGATTTCAGTGTCACATAAAGGCTATAAAGGCATCAAGCTCCTACATTGAACCGACAATGGATTTTTTACATACCTTGTGACCAAACTATGATCAAACTTGTGATTGATTGGCTGCACAATCAGAGCACCATCTACACCAGCTTCCTCCATGCACTGTAGTAAAATTAGTTTTAATGCAAATGCTAAGAACGTACACAGACATATGTCAAAATTTTGTGACATCTGATGCATAGATTGCTGTCTCAATCACTTATGAAAAGTTTGAATAGGCGAGAAGGGAGGGAAAAGAAGGTTATGCTTGTTTGGGAGTTTTCATTTGTGTTCCTCTAGGTTGAGAGATTTTGGAGAATTCTATAAGAAGTCCTCTCCTAAGCAGCATTCATCTCCCTCCCTTCCTCCCTGCCTCCCTCTGATTATTTAGAGATGATTTACAGAGATATTAGCCATTTGATATATTTTATTTAGCAATGATTTACAGAGATGGCGATAGCTAGGCCGCGCGGACAAGTCAGGCATTTGAAGAATTTTATAAGAAGTCCTCTCCTAAGCATACATTTCCCTCCCTCCCTCCCTGGCGATGGCTAGGCCGGGCGGACAAGTCAGAGAAACTCAATGCGTACAGAAGCAACTGGGAATAGTTTGAGAGGGCGGAGAGCCAGATAGAGATTACATCAGAAATATGAAGAAGAGGTAAAGGGGGGGAAAAAAACGACAAACCTGGAGCAGGAAATCTACATGTCCCGGTAAAGTGGGCTCTTGGCCAGGAAAGTAAGGGAATTTACTGGCAGCCTTTCAAAAATGAAGATATTAGAGCATCATTTGATAAGCAAGCATTTGAAATCAGTAACATAGGCTTACCTCTTGAGGAGAGGCCCATACATGGAGATGGGAATCCATGATTTTGGTACTTCGAGTTTGGGATATTGACATCTTTGCTGCACTAATTCTTTCGGTCCGTTCCGTCCAAATACAATAACGATGAGTAGAATGGAAACGGTTTCCAGCAGCAATCCCAAGAACAGTATTCAGCCTCACGCAGCTCGTCATCCGTTTGCGTCTGTTATGTTGTTGGGTTAAAATAAATAAATAAACACAGTCGGATGAAAGCCTTCCAATTCCAACAAGGACCACACATCCAAACCCTATCTCCGGACGCTCCATTTTCCCGTGACAGGAATGTATGTAATGTAAATTTACATCTCTCCGTTAACTGCATGTTTGGTGCTAGGATAAAAATAAGTAATTATTAATTAATTATATTATAATTATAATATAATACACAAGGATGAAAAAAAGTCAAGTTAAGATAAATTTTAATATAAATAAATTTAGACCTATTTTAAAATTTTTTAAACTTAGATGTGATTTATGACTTATTTATAGATAAAAATTTTAGCTTAATTTGACTTATTTATAAAATTTAAAATTTTAATTTAATTTGTTGACTTATTTAAGCTGAATTATTGAAATTTAAATTAATCAATTATGTATTTATAAATCAAGGCATATATATATCATAGATAGAACCCTTAATAAAAAATAAAATAATAATTTTGTTGACTAAATAAAATATTATAAAATTTTAATAATGTATCAAAAAATTTATCTTTAATTTTATAGGTTTTTTAAAAAAATTTAATATGACTAACAATAATCATATTTATTAAAAATAAAAAATATTAAATAATATAATAATATAAATTTATCGCTTACAAAGTTTAAAATTTTGAAAAAATTGGTGAAGAAGTTGAAGGAGAAGAAAAAGGCATAATAATAAAAGAGTTATAATTATAACATAACTATATCAATTAATTTAAAGGCATTATATTAAGATAATATATTAACTAAATAAGTCCGATTAATAAGGATCGTGCTAATATATTATATTAATTAAATAAGTCGATTTAATTCGTCACTAAGCCAAATTTAAAATTAAATAAATTATGCATATCTAATAAACATGTGCCTAAGCCTAATATATTTAATTAAATAAACTAGTGGAATCAAGTTTTTACAGAGCCATATCATAAGTTGTTCGTGAATTATGAATGACCTAATTTAGTTCTATCCTTAATAGTGTGTAAATTAATTTTATGGATGATTAATTTTCTTGAAAGATAATTGGTATAAAAAATGATTTTCTCAAAAAAAAATAATTATCACTAAAAGTTGTACCAAATATGAAATTTTAATACATACTTAAATTTATCAATAATTAATTATTTTATTCCAGTACCAAACAAGCACTAAGGAATTGTTTCTTTTCTTTTCTTTTTTTTTCCGGTTCTTCCTATTGAATTAATATTAACATGACATGAAATACAAAGGTTCAGATGAAGTTTAGCGCCTACCAACAATGGGGGCAAGCGGATGAGGTGAGAAAGAGAAACAGAGATATCCACTGGACTACTTAAGGAACGCTCGCGAATTGTCCAAAAAAACAAAAAAAGGAAAAACCAAGTTGCTCCGATTACTGGTTAGTAATTACAGTTTTATGAAAAATTAGATATACATTTATAGGATTCGTTTAATTTGTGAAATCTTATATTATCAAAAACGTGTATATTTCTAGAAATATAATTCTTAAATATATAATTTCTAATAATATAAGATTTTTATATTTAATTCAATATATATATTCTTAATAATATTTTTTCACATTCCTAAGTATATTATATTCTCATATTTGATTCATACTTTATATTCCTAAGAATTTTATTATTTTTTCAAAAAATATCCTTATCAATTTGTTGTTATAAATTGTAATAAATTATAGATTTAATTAAAAATATATAAATAAAATTTTTTAAATATTTAATAAACTAATAATTTGAATTCTATTTGATTAAAATATAATAAATAATTTAATATATAAAATATTAAAAATTTTAAGAATTTAAATTTAAATTTAAATTTTTATATAATTAATTATATAAAATAAATAAGTAATTTCTCTATTAACAAAAAAAATTATTTTCTTTGAAAAGAAAATAAGAGAAAAAGAAGAGAAATAATACCTATTAAATTTAAATTGAAAAGAAACTAAAAAATTTAAATTTTCAAATAATATAAAATATAATAATCACATATTTTATTTATAAATATTTTTCCTCCTTTTTTTATTAAAATAAGAAAAAATTAAAGATGCATTTAT
Source organism: Sindora glabra (assembly GCA_020226215.1). Lineage (NCBI taxonomy): Eukaryota > Viridiplantae > Streptophyta > Magnoliopsida > Fabales > Fabaceae > Sindora > Sindora glabra. The sequence goes on along the minus strand of CM035231.1, from coordinate 82,917,410 downwards.
TTTATCGATAAATATTTTTATAGAAAACGTTAGATATATAGATATAAAAGACTAATATATTATTTATATTGATAATCAAAAAATAATATTTAAAAATTTGAAAATAAAAATAAGTAATCTTTTTAAAATAAAAAAATTAAATTTTTATATTTAATATTAAATAAATAAAATATTCCTTAATTTTAATATTTTTATTTTTATTTTAATATTTCAACAACTATTTGTTAACTTTCATAAATGATTTATTTATCTATATTGTGAACAAATTTTTTATTTCTTCCCACTTCTTGAATCGATATATATTATAAATAGAAAAAGAATCAGTTCGAGGTTGTTGCCAAGGCAACATCTTAAAAAAAAATTAATTATTTCCCCTAAATTTTCAGCGAAAAAGTCATCAATCGAAAATTATTAATCTTATTAAATTAATACTCTAAAACTTATGCTTAAATCATTCATCACCTTCTAATTTTACTATAACATTAAAATTTTATTACTATTTATTAAAATATAATATATAATAATATTAAAATTTGTAAAATATTCAATTTAAAATATAACTATTACTTACAGAAAAAATTCACAACTTCAATTCATTAAAATACTTGCAATTTCAAATATAATATATAATATAATTATCCTTGTTACGATGAAAAAAATTAAAAATTAAAAATATAAGTTAAAAGTGAAATATGAAAATAAAAAATTTTCAAATTAAATTACTTATTTTCCTTATTTAGTATAATAATACTCGTTATTATAAAAAAAATTAAAAATGAGAAATTTAAGTTAAAATTAAAATGTGAAAATAAAAAAATTTTAGAATAAATTAAGACATAAAAAATGGAAGTAAAATTATCCTTTTATTTTAATATTATTATTCTCATTGAAAATATGAGATACTCACCTCCCCATAAAAATATTTGAGAAAAAAGTTGAATTTTAAAATATTCCTAAAAATGTTACACTCTCAACTAAATTTTTTAAAATTTTGAACTAAATATGAGAATATTTTATAAGAAAAAATGCCCCTGTAATGTTATCAGCTTGGTAACAAATAAGTCCCTTGATCTTTGATATTACAGTAAACAAATGGAAACTTGCTAGTGACAAACACAATGTCAGTGGAGTATGTATATTGGAGGCCCCTCATTCTTCCCCCACAGATCAAGAACCAACATCTCCCCCCCCCCCCCCCGGTCCCTCTAATTCCTTTCTTTTATTTTAATATTATTATTCCCATTGAAAATATGAGATACTCACCTCCCCATAAAAATATTTGAAAAAAAAGTTGAATTCTAAAATATTCCTAAAAATATTACATTCTCAACTAAATTTTTTAAAATTTTGAACTAAACATAAGAATATTTTATAAGAAAAAATGCCCCTGTAATGTTATCAGCTTGGTAACAAATAAGTCCCTTGATCTTTGATATTACAGTAAACAAATGGAAACTTGTTAGTGACAAACACAATGTCAGTGGAGTATGTAAATTGGAGGCCCTCATTCTTCCCCCACAGATCAAGAACCAACATCTCCCCCTCGTCCCTCTAATTCCTTCCCCCCCCCCCCCCACCCTTTTTTTTTTGGCCAGATAATTCCCTCCATTTTCAGTTCAACGTCTTAGCTGTACACCAAACTCTGATTAAATTTTGCTCATCCTCCAGTCACATAGCTAGGTGTTCCACAAGTAATAAGCAAGCAAATAGTGCTTTTTCTCCTTTAAATGGGAAAGAAAATGGGATCTTCCATCATAATAGAAGTATATTGTATTGTATAATCTGATATCCGTGAGTAAAAATCTCCCTTTCATATGGATATCACACATTTATGCCCAAAAAGAAAACTGCAGCCCTATCTTTTCAGTTTATAATTCAGCCTGGACACTTTACACATTTGATTTCATGCATGCCTTGTGCCTATCTTACAAGGAAGTATGATATATATGCTAATACTGTGTATAAAAATGCACTCCAAACGCAAAAGATGAATTCGGAAACTAGTTAGGCACCAACCGCCAGTTATTAGTCTAAAGCAAGATCGCCCCAGCGTACATTGTATCTGGCTGCAAGATAGTGAGCCCCAACAGGACCTCGACTCCCAAAAGGATAGTACTCTGGAATAATCTTATTCTCTTCCAGCTCTCTCAACACTGGTGTAAAGAGTTCCCAAGCAGCATCCAGTTCATCGCTCCTGATGAACAGTCTCCTTTCCCCTTCAATGGCATCCATAAGAAGCCTCTCATATGCATCTGGAATCTCCTTTGAATATCTAAGATAAAGATAGTAACAGGTTTAATTATAATATCATAAAGCACCTCAAATATGAATTCAATTATCAGCTATGAAGCCTAACTTTATTAACTGATCTGAACTGCTCTTATGTAGTGACAGAACAGTTTCAAAGATTCTTTTACATGGAGTACAAGTAAAGAACAGCCAAACACCATTGATCAATGCAACACTATGTCACCACTAAATATTTCAGAGACGTTATTTGTTAGGTTATACCTTGCAGCATAGTGAAGATTCAGATTACTATGGTCCAACCTCATTCCCAGACCAGGCGCTTTGTTGTTGATCTTCACATAAATAGCCTCATCAGGCTGAACACGTATAACAAGTTCATTTGTTGCTCGATCAAGATCTGTCCCGAAATTTCGATTGTACAGATTTCCAGGCACATGCCTGAACTGTACCCGTATCTCAGCCCTGAACCAAAAACAATTTAGCAATTAAATAAAATTAAAGAGATACAGAAGTCTGTGTTAAACAAATAGAGAAGATATACATGTGAAACTATCATTCCCTTCACATACCTCTTGGTATGTAATGCTTTCCCTGCTTTCATAAGAAATGGCACCCCATCCCATCTTGCATTATCTATGAAAAGGGCAGCTGCAGCAAATGTTGGAGTTAAGCTGTCCTTGGGTACAGTTTTGTCATCAGTGTATCCTGGGTAAGTGACACCACCTCTTGTGTGGTTCTTGTACTGGCCTATAACAACATTCTCAAGTTGAAGGGGCCTCATTGAACGAAGAACCTTGACCTGGCACCGATCAAGTCATCAACCATTCTGTTTAAGTAAAAACATGGTATCTCAAAAGTCTATATGTAAGTTATATAGACAAAAAAGACCTTTTCATTTCTAATATCCTCTGCATCCAAACTAACAGGGGTTTCCATTGCAAACAGGGCAAGTATTTGAAGCAGATGATTCTGCATAATATCTCTTATTATCCCATAATGGTCAAAGTACCTACATACAACGGACAATACAAAAATGACTGTAAATCCTCATTATAACAATAAAAAAATAGTTACAAAGAAGAAGAGTACCCGCCACGTCCTTCTGTGCCAAAATCTTCTGAGAATATCAACTGCACATTTCTTATGTACTGCCTTGACCATAATGGTTCAAAAATGAGATTTGAGAACCGGAGAACAGACAAGTTTTCCACAAGCTCTTTACCAAGATAATGGTCAATCCTGCATAAATGCTTCCATGTTACAAGAGCATATTTTACAATCCTGAAAGTTGCAGACAAGACGAAAACCTGAAAATTTGATCCTCTGTCAGGTACAGCTTGAGGGATTTTGTTAAGGCAGCTGAAGATTCTAAATCACGTCCAAAAGGCTTCTCAACAATAACTCTTGTCCAGCCATTACCAGAAGAAGCTGACAAGCTTGCGTATTTTACAGCATCTATGAATATATTAGGTGGAATTGATAGATAAAATAGGCGATTGGAGATTCTCCCACCCTATAGAAGCAAGTTTCATATTTAAAAAAAATGGCTAATTTCAGAATTAAAGTCAATTCCTTAGAAAACACAGAATCAAGGAAATTAAGGCTATGCATCATTGCATCTTCAAATATTGATTTAGATGAAAATGAAAATTAATTGTTATAATGCAATGTGCTAACTATCACACCAGCAATGTGACAAAAGTGTACATGGGCATCAAGATAGAGAACATAAGCATGTGATAAGATAATATAATGATTAAACTTATTACGTTCCAACTTAAAACAGGCATTCTCACAATCATGTCATCTTGCAATCAGCCAGTAAGGGGTAAAATCAATAAACTGCTGAAAACTTATAAGTTAAATAACATTTTACATTCTTTCTAATGACCAAATCATAAACTTGTGAATCAGAACCATTTTTTTAGCCCCTTCTTCTATTACCTCATGTTCCTTCAGCTTCTTGTCTAGCTCAGCAAAGTTTTCCAGAGAATCATATTGGCCAGGATGGTAGAAACATCTTTCAAGAAATTGGTCCATCTTTTCACTGCAGTTCTCCCTGAAATATCAGAATAACAAATTATGTCCAAACATTAAAGATATTCCTTAAGCATAAACCACAAGGAAAATGCAAATTGTAATAATCATGGTAATTCAAAATATGTGTCAATATAATTAACAACGTAAATGGTATCAATTCCAGTCCATCATGTGAAGTCCCAAATTGAAATCAGTTCCTCAGAAAAGAGATATTCATCCGAGAAATTCTTGAGCAGAAATTATACCCTGCATGACTCAAGCCAGAGAGAACAGATGGATAAATTATAGAGTAACCTCTTATCAATTCTGCAAGTGAGGGTCTCGCTAACCATATTTCTTAGTTCAGCATCAGTCATCTGACTTCGAGCATAACCATAGATGGTGAAGTGCTGCCATAGCAGAGTCCTAATATCAGTCAAACTACAAATAGAACCCTCTCAGGAAATATAAAGAGGGGGGAAAAAGGATCAAAATCCAACCTTGGGGAGACAGTCCTCATAATAAAGCGCGAAAAGGGCCGGAAAAATCTTCTTCTTGGCGAGGTCCCCAGAGGCTCCAACTACAGTAATACTAACAGTGAACTCGTTTTCATTGATGTGAAAACCAGCTGCACTTTTGTGCTCTTCCGGAGATGTAACTGACAAAGCATCATTTGATTGCTTGAGAGGATTTTCATTTTTAACAGGGCTTACAGTAGTGGCTACCGCACCTATATTAATATGCCATCTACATTGATTAACAAGACTAAGGAGACAACTTGTTTAAGAGAAGGATAGGAAACGAAGCTGTGCAATGACAATGTAATATCATTACGTAAATATTTTTATTATTCTCATATCTCAAAAATATGAACTCAGCTTTGCCCCAACCATGAGAATCCCTATCTACAAGTGGACAAATACAAGAGAATCGAAAAACCCAAATTTACACCAGAAGCTATTTAAAAGATTCCCTTTCCATACATAATGGAGGAAATGAATGTACAAGTCACATCATATCAGATTGATTTACTTAAGGACTCTGTTGTCGATCGTTTTGCGGGTTTTGAAGCATTTGCTTATATATAATTATAAATATACAGGCATTAGGCGAGAGAAGTAGCAAAGTATGATTGATAATAGAGAGAAGCCTCAAAATGAAGTGGGGAGGAAGGATACGAACCGTCCTGGTGTTGCATGTGAAGGGCATTCTGAGGTTGAGGCTGAGGCCAATGTGGTTGGGATTGAGGAGAAACCTTGGGGGCAAGAAAACGGTTTGAGAGTGACGAAAAGGCGATGCTTTGAAGATGTCGAAGCTTGGGCGACGAAGACGACGATTGGAATGATAGATAGGAGGGGCAATGCGTTGAACAAAGCGTCGCCATAAGTGTTTCCTAAATGTCAAAGTGCAAGGATTGGGCGACGAAGACGATGATTGGAATATTTCAGAGGCTCAGGTCTGTGAGAAACAGGAGCTGGGATTGGAAGCCCTTGGGATCTACCGAGAGCTGCTTTGTCCCTTCACCGCCACCTTTCCTCGAATTTTTTCAGGGGAATGATTCCTCTCTCTCTCTCCCCCACGGGAGTTGGGTTTATTCCATTTTATTTCATTTATTTGATAAGATTTTTCTGTTTTTTAATTATTAATTTCATTCTCAATAATATAATATAGTATGTAAATAAAATAATTTTTAAGTTATATTTATAATTTTATTTTTAAATAATAATTTTTATATAATTTTATATTTTATATAAATTTATATAAATTATTTTATTTTTAAATAATACAATCAAAAAATAAATTTATATGTATAAATTATTATTTAAATAACATTTTAGTAGCCTTTATAATTTTCAAAATAAAATTTTAGTTATTCTATTCTTATTCATTTTCTTAATTTTTGACATGTTAAGGTAGATTAGGGTGTGATTTTTAATGGATTCAGTCTAGATTTCTCTTTTAGGGCTCCGAATTTGTAAAAGCTTAAAGGGAAAAAGTTTGATGTAAAACTCAAAAATAGGTTTATTTGTTAGAAAATAAGGAAATATTATACAAGGAAGAACAAGAAAATAGACGAGTAAAAAAGAGATGGCATATAGAGAAAAAGTAATGAACTTATTATTCAATTTCTTGCTTGTCTATAAATGATTCATGAAACTCTCTATTTATAGGTATATAATAGGTATTTTAAAAGTCAAGAGTTATAATCTAAATTCAATGATAAGTAACCCAAAGATCAAGAGTTACAAAGAGGATTTAATGGATTTGGGAGTTAAAAAACTAAATGGACATTCACAATGATGAATTATAATAGATTCATAACACTCCCCCTTGAATGTCCATTGTACAATGAATATGTCTCATTAAAACCTTGCTAGAAAAAAACCCAATGAGATAAAAACTCTAGTGAAGGAAAAAAAGTATACCGTTCCTTGTACACTCCACTTGTTCACGACATTATTAAAGATTTCTGAGTCAAATCATTCTAATTTTGTATACTAATCTTTCAAATGTTGAGGTAGGTAATGCTTTAGTGAATAGGTTTGCTAAGTTATCATTTGAATGAATTTGTTTAACATTAATATCACCTTTCTTTTGAAGATCGCGGGTGAAGTAAAATTTTAGTGAAATATGCTTCATTCATTCGATCTCCTTTTATATATCCTTCCTTCAATTGAGCTATACATGCAACATTATCTTCAAAAAGTACAATTAGAGTTCTTTTGCAAAAGGATAGCCTACACGTCTCTCAAATATGTTGAATCATATATCTCAACCAAACACATTCTTAACTTGCTTTATGAATTGCTATAATCTCTGTATAATTAGTAAAAGTGGCACAACTGTTTGTTTGATAGAACACCATGAAATAGTTGTATTATCACTTATAAATAAATAGCCTATTTGAGATTAAGCTTTATATGGATCAGATAAATATTCAACATCTATATAACCTATAAGCTCAAATTTAGATCCATTTGCATATAATAAGCTCATATCAATAGTAAAACAATGCACTAATGACACTAAAATATGGTACTTCAAGACCAAAAACCTTTTCATTATCATCTCAAGGTTAAAAGATATCCTTTTTCATATTCAATGATCGAACAACCATTGGGATACTTAATGGATGTACTTTATCTATGTAAAATTTTTTAAGGATGTTTTAAGTATAAGTTGATTGATATATAAAATTTTCATCTTTCGAATGCTCAATCTATAGGTTAAGGCAGAACTTTATTTTTTCAAGATCTTTCATTTTAAATTCTTTCTTCAAATAATCAAATGCCTTTTGAATCTCTTTAGGAGTTCCAATAATATTTAAATTATCAATATATACAATAATAATTGCAAATCCAAAACTTGTTCATTTCATGAAAACACATGGACATATTTGGTCATTCTTATAGCCTTCCTTTAACAAGTATTCAATAAAATAATTATACCACATTCGTATGGACTGCTTTAGTCTATACAAAAAAATTTATAATTTAATTGAATAAAGTTCCTAGGACTTTGAATTACATGCTTTAAGCATCTTAAATCCTTCTAAAATTTTTATGTAGACATCGTAATCAAGTGAGATAGATAAATGGGCTCTAACAACATCTATAAGATATATATCAAGTTTTTTATGTACTGCCAAACTAATGAGATAACGAAATATGATTGTATCTACCACAGGAGAATAAGTGAGCTCATAATCAATTTTAGGTCTTTGTGTAAAACCTTAGGCAACAAACCATGCTTTATATCTCATAACTTCATTGTTCTCATTTCGTTTATGCACAAATACCCATTTGTACCTAATGGGTATTACACCTTCAAATGTTTGAACTATAAGTCTAAAAACTTCACGTTTTTTAAGTGAATTCAATTCTTCTTAAATTATGTCTTTCCATTTTGGTCAATCATATCTATGTTGACACTCATTGACGAATCTAGGTTCATGATCTTTATTATCATTCATAACATTAAATGTTATATTACACGTAAAAATGTTGTCAATAATTATTTCTTTGCAATTCAATCTTTTCCTCATAAAGATATAACTTATTAAGATATTCTCATTTTCATCATCTTCATCATTTTCAAGTACCTTAACTTCTTTTAGAGTTATATTATTTGTTATATCTCTAAACTCTTCAAGAGTATTTATTTCTTTAATGGGCTTCTCTTGAATAATTGTTACTTTTTTTTGCAAGAATTTCTATCTTTTGAACAGATTAATCTACCACGCTTTTGATATGTCTTAAACTCATTAACTTTTTCATTGATGGATTGTCCTTTAGGGATATCAATCCTTACAAAAGCACTGGTAGCTAATATATTTGACTTAATCACTCTTTTTAGGTCAGTAAATGCATCTAACTGTTAATTTGCTACACTTTGTAAGTAGATTATCTTTTGAACTTTAAGTTCACATTATTTTGTGCGAGGATTAATATGTTGCAAAGTATCCCATATAATTTCTTTAACCAGTTGCTTGCCTTTTTCTCTCCGTAATGTTGAAAAAACTAATCCATCAAAATGACAGTTAGCAAAATGTATTATAAATAAGTCCCCTATCATTGGATTAAGATATTTTATAATAGAAGGAAAATCATACCCAATATATATTCTTAATCTCTTTTGAGGTACTGTCTTAGTACGTTGTGGTAGAGCTATTGAAATATATACTGCATATCTAAAAATTTTGAGATGAAAAATATTTAGCTCCTGATTATAAGCTAATTGTAAAAGAGAGTATTTATGATAACTAGTTTATCTAATGTGCATCATCATGTAGAATTGCATGTCCTCAAGTAGAAATAGGAAATTTTGTTCTCATAAGCATAGGTCTGTCTATTAATTGAAGTTATTTAATAAATGATTTAGTTAAGCCATTTTATGTTTAAACATGAGTTACAGGATGTTCAATATTTATTCTAATCGACATGCAATAGTCATTAAAAGCTTGAGAAAAGAATTCACTAACATTATCAAGATGAATAAACTTGATAGGGTAACCTAAAAATTATGCTTTTAATCAAATAATTTGAGAAAACAATCTTGCAAATGCCAAGTTACAAGTTAATAGTAAATATACATAAGACCATCTATTGGATGCATCTATTAATACCATAAAATATTTGAATGGTCCATATGGTGGGTGAATAGGCCCATATATATCACCTTTTATACATTCTAGAAATATTAGAAATTCAATTCCAACTTTAACTAGTGATGCCTTAATAATCAATTTATCAAGAGAACATGTAACGCACAAGAATTCTTTAAATTGAAAAATCTTCAAGTTTTTCAATGGGTGACCATATGAATTCTCAATAATTTTTCACATCATTAGTGATTTAGAATGTTGTAACTGTTCATGCCAAATATTAAATATTTTCTAATCAATAAACTTCTGGTTTATTGTAGCATGAATCTTAGTTGTACTAATTCTTGAGTAGTATAAACCAGAAGAGAAAGTGGATAATTTTTTTAGTACCATTTTCTTTTTTGAAACAATGCATGCAATATGGAGGTATTCATTATTTTCCTCACATATAGTCTCTAAGTGATATCCATTACAACGAATATTTTTAAAACTCAACAAATTTTTTTGAGACTTAAAAGAGAATAAAGTTTTATTTATAGTGAATTTTATTCCTTTCGGTAATTTAATAATAGCTAGTCCATATCCTTCAATTAATCTTGTATTACCAAAAATTGTAGTAACATAAGCTTCACCCATGTTTAATTAAGAAAAATATTCCCTATCTTTTAGGATTATATAAGTTGTTACACTATCTACAAGACATATATCTCCATTCATATATTTTTTTTAAATTAAACAAATCAAAACAAAAGTATTTCAAAGTAACTAAATGAATATGGAATAAAACTTATATTTAAAATTTATAGTTTCAAATTGACTCATCTTTTCAACAAAATAAATTAAACAAAAAAATAAAACATAAAATTTATTCTCAATATTTCTCTCCACCAATAGCATCATTATTTTCTTGTGAATCAATAAAGAAATCTAACACATCTAAATATGTGGTATTTATGGGATCATTAGCAAAGTTATCATATAAATTAGCAAAATTTATTTCAACACCTTTCTCCTTTTCTTCTTTCCTATTCCACTTCTGGTGGTAAAGGACATGTTTATGATAAGAAGAATTATTTCTTCCTGGACCACGTCCATGACCTCAACTACAACCATGTCCTCATCCTCATCCACTATCATTACTCATACTCGCATTCACTTTAAGGAATGGAGCAAAACCAGTTGGATGAACTTTATGATTTTTCATTAATAGCTTGTTATTTTATATAGCCACAAGAAGACATGAAATTAACTATGAGTATTTTTTAGATCATTTTTCTCAATATTGTTGCTATAGGAGCACATTCAAGATATGAAAAGTAAAGAAAGTTTTCTTTAACATATCTTTCTTAGTAATTTCTTCTCCATATAATTTTGATTGAGAGTTAATAAGAAACATTATCGAGTTATATTCATTAACTAATTTAAAATCTTACGATCATAAATGCATCCAGTCATAATGAGCCTTTAGGAGAATAACAATTTTTTGGTGATCGTACCTTTCTTTCAAATAATTCCAAAGCACAAATGAAGCTTTCAATGTAAGGTATTCAAATTTTAATCCCTCATGGAGGTGATGATGTAAGAAAATCATTGCCTTAATGCAATTTTGCATTGATTCATTATTTCTTACTTTAATGGTGTCTCCAAGACCCATATCATCAAGATGAATTTTAGCATCTAATATCCAAGTGTTAGGATCGGGAGCTAAATAATTACAACAAAAATTAACCAATTATAGCCAAAGGATCTATGCAAAATGTTAGATTAGAATAAGGATTCGATACCTTTTGGGATAATTCAAAGGTTCGTTTGTTAATCACCTTTCTCGACTTGCTTTTGGTTAAAAACTCTAAAGTATCCATACAAACTAGTAGATCACTAGTGAACCTCCATGATCATTGATTGGAATTTTTCTCTTTTTGCCTTGTAGTGCTAGCTATGTCTCTTCAAGAAGGGCTGGTAGGGTTTTCTAAGTTTTGAGATGCATGAAAAAATTAAAAATTATTACCTAACAAGCCTATTTAAATAGGTGTATAGAAAATTCTAACTAATTGGACTTTATTTCATATATAATTATGGACTTATAATAATAATATGGAGTTCCTATATATTAGACCCAAATAATTTAATCTATTAATTCTAAATCCACTAAGTTCTAAGTGTACGACCCTACAGGCTTTCATTACATTGGGAATTATCATAAATCATGTTAACAATCATAAATAATGAATGGTGTCCAGTAATACATCATTGTTACCCAAATAATGAAAAAGTCAGTGATTTGACTGAACCTATATATGTGATCATCATCTATGACATTTTATCCTAAACATCTAGACTGAGCACGAGACATAGACTGTGTCATTCCCGTATAGTCCAATTCAAAGGTTTATTGATTCTTAAGTAAGTTGACTAAAGCAAATATAATTGACATACCATGTCAATTCATCTGAGTATGGTAATGCATTTTTCTCAACTTTACTTAATCAATGGACCCACAGATATCACTCTTGTTATATAGGAGGGATAAATTTCATCTTGATCACATAAATGTCACGGCATGATATGTAACATATCCAATAACTATCTTTACATTCATTCAGCCATGAGTGATATAGAATTGTATCAAAATAGGAAACTCACATATAGAGAACCTTAGCAATCTCAAGTTAAAGGACTATATTAATGATGATCACTAAGAATCACTCATGACACTCATATAACAATTCATATAGTGTTCTTAGGGTGGATCAATTCAATATATAATTTCTCTAACTTGTACTCATGTGTAGACTTAATATCTCATATAAGTCACTACACATGCTAGTCTTAACATATCAAAGTAACTCAATTTATAATAATATATGACTAGGGACATTTAAGAATATAATTATTTTAAAGTTATTATCATAATTTAATATAATACATAAACAATATATGTATAAATTATTATCACTAAGAATCACTCATGATACTCATATAACAATCCATGTAGTATTCTTAAGGTGGATCGGTCTAATATATAATTTCTCTAACTTGCACTCATGTATAGACGTAATATCTCATATAAGCCACTACACATGCTAGTATAAATAGTTATAAGGTTATTATCATAATTTAATATATTACACAAATAATATATGTATAAATATGATAATTGAAATTATCTTTAAAATAATATTATTCAAATTATTAATCATCTATATGATTGGTTTTAAGACATATATATCAACACCAAGATAAATAGTTCTTACTTAAAATATTAAAGGCCACAAACTTAAGTTTTGTAAGATTTAACATGATGGTAGGATTGAAAAACAAATAGAAAATGTAACAAGTAAGAGTGAAGAACCTTACAAATACAATTGCTTTCTTGTGGGTAGGCTTAGAAGATCAAGAGTAACTCATGCTAATAATGTGTTAGAAAATAAGAGATTTTATACAAGGAAGAACTAGAAAATAGATAAGAGAAAGATGGCATATAGAGAAGAAGTGATGAACTTGTTATTCAATTTCCTGCTTATCTACAAATGATCCATGGAACTTTTTATTTATAGACATACAACCATAATGATAGGTATTCTAAAAGTCAAGAGTTATAATATAAATTAAATGATAGGTAACCCAAAGAACAAAAGTTACAAAGAAGATTCAATAGATTTGGAAGTTAAGAAACTAAATGGACATCCACAATGATGAATAATAATGGATTCATAACATTATTCCATTTATTTCATTTATTTAATAAGATTTTTGTATTTTTTTTAATTATTAATTTCATTCCTAATAATATGATATAGTACGTGAATAAAATAAATTTTAAATTATATTTATAATTTTATTTTTAAATAATAATTTATATATAATTTTATATTTTTATATAAATTTGTATAAATAATTTTATTTTAAAATAATACAATCAAAAGATAAATTTATAAATATGAATTATTATCTAAATAACATTTTAGGAGTCTTTTAAAATTTTCAGAATAAAATTTTGGTTGTTCCATTCTTATTTATTTTCTTAATTTTTGGCATGTCAAGGTAGATTGGGTTATGATTTTTAACAAGTTCAATCTAGATTCCTCTTCTAGGGCTAAGAAATTGTGAAAGTATAAATGGAAAAAATTCAATTTTAAGCTCGTATATTTTTAAGAAGATGTTTGCATAGAAAAATTTTATTTTTTAATAAATAAATATTATATATTTTTATATTTTATAATTAATAAAAGAGTAATATTATGAAGAATTGTACTTTTCAAGAAGTTAAATATTTTATTATTGAATTATTTTTTAATTTTAAAATAAGTGAATTAAAATTAAAAATATAAATCTCAATATATTAAATGTAATTTATGAAAAAAAAACTCAATCTTTTATGTGGTGGAACTATCTATAATATCATCCTTAAAAAAAAATTACATAAAAAAGCAGTAGTAGAAATAAGTAATTTCTTCTTTAAAAAAAATATTGTTCACCAAATTTGTTATACTTAATATTAAATATATAAATTATTTTTATTACTTTAATATTTCATAATTATGTTTTTATAAAATATATTTTTCGTCCAATCAGACTTAATCATCATTGTTATTGTTTAGTTACCAAGGAAAGATGTTTCCAATGCTACACATGTGCTTTCATGAAGCGTAGCCCCAGGGGCGGGAGATTCGACTCCCACAAACTCAAACCCACTGCCCTGATGTGAGAGTGCATGAACAAAACGTTATTCAATATAATAAAGCATGTAGATTCTATAAATATTTTATTCTTGAAGTAAATTTTGTTTACTTCATAAAAAAAATATATAATTTAAGAAATAAAAGCATGTAAATTCTATAAATATAAAGGAGTACATAATTATCTTAGTTCAAAAAATGAAATTAAGGTTTCTTAGCTACGTTCCCTCATACAATGGATATTTCCTTGTGACTCTTGCTAAAGACATGCTGGTAAACATATCGCATTTACTACAGGATAGTCATCAAATGAATTTTAAAATATTACTGGGCATAAATGGGGCATGCCCCCGTTATTATATCTCAAGCTTTTTCCCTTCTATATTGGTCCACAAAAATCGGAATTAGATTTTGCAACAATTTTTATACAGTGAGTATATTCAAATTCGAATTGAACAAGCTTTTGCTAATGTATTGCCCCGTTATGAGCTCAAACCAGATTTGAATTCTCGTTTTAAGTGGCAGCAACTGGCAACTAGGAAGGAAACATGGTAATCGTTTTAGTCGCACATTCCAGCACCATTATCCCATCTCAAATTTTTCTGGTATTTGACAAATAATTTTTTTTATTAATTTTTAACTGATTTGAATATATTTAACTGTTTAACTAAATTAATCGAATGATTTGAATGTTTGATAAATAATTATTTTAGCTAACTTATTAACTTTCAAACAATTATTTTGAAAATAATTAAAAAAAAAACCTTTTAAAATAAGTAATTTGCTTTTAGTATGAAAAAATATTCTTGTCCATAACTATGATTTTTTTTTCATTTTCATCCTTAATAAATAAAAAAATATTAAATTATATTTATCTATTTATTACATAAAAATTTAATACATATAATAAATTATAATTATTTATTTTTAAATAAAAATTAAATAAGTACAATAAATTATATTAAAATATTTACATAATAATTAAAAAATTATTTGAATATAATATCTATTCTAAAAAATTGTATAAAAAAGAAGAGAATATATGTTTCATTTAATAATAAATAATAAAATATATATTGAAAAATTATTAATTTTTTGTCAAATTATATCTTTTAAATCAAAGAACATAACAAGTTAAAAAAAAAGAAATAGCAAAATGATATTATTTTTAAAAGATATATTTTTCTATTTAAAATATATAATTTATCAATATTTTTAATGATAAATATATAATTTTTAACTTTAATATTAAAAAAATTACAAAATAAATTTTAATAATTATTACATCTGCCAAAATATTCCAAGTATTTCCTAATTAGAAAATTATAACTATTCATTTTTTTAAAAGGTGAATCAAATAAGAATAATAAATCATAATAGTATATTTTTTAAAGAAATTTAAAATAATAAATAATATATTATAACCTAAAATATTATTAGAATAAAAAAATACTAAAAAAATTATAAAATATACACATATTCTTATATATTATTTTACATACAAATAATTAATTTTATTAAATATTTTTATATAAATAATTAATACTATTAGTTGATTAAATCAATTAATATAATCAATTATCAATTAATAATTAATTCAATTAGTTAATAGGTAATATAATCAAGACAAAAAAAAGGATAAAATTGGAGCATCCACCTAAATTTTTGTTGGCACAAAAAAAAAAGGGGGGGGGGGATACAACTCATTGGTAAAAACTATGAATCGGAGCTCCCTCGCTCCTTTTCCGCAAGGCAAGGCTATGAATCAGAGATGGTCAGAAAAGAAGCAATTTTCTTCATTTGATTGATGAAATTCAATTCACCAAGATACAACTCTATTCCAGTTTGAATAACACAGTACCTAGACAGTAAAAACCCTCTCTCTGCTTAACTCAACAACAAGAACAGCAATTAAACAAACACAACAAAAGCCGGTGAAACTGATAAAACACTCCCTATTCTCATCTGCAGGCAAACCTCTGCTTCAAGCATGATTGATCCTAATATGAGGTACAAAAGTGGATGCTATGCAAAGAAATTCTCCTTTTGACCATGAGCAGTCATCTTGGGAGAACCAGATTGCATGCCATACATTTTAGATGGGCAAGAAAAGGAATAATAATAATAATAATAACTACTCCACAAAATTGAAGGCCTGAGAGCCTCAGAGTACCAAAGCAACTTTCTCTTGCGAGATAAGTGAGTAAGGATGAGCGATCAGAGGCTCATAATGGTCAGCTCCAGCGCCACACCAACCTGCAAGTGGTATATAAATTGCTCAGAAATAACTTGGCACCACATAAGAATATATAGAACAAGTAGGTGAAACACAAGATCAAGACAAATCAACTATAAAACAATTTTAAGAAACGAGTCAACTGTAGCTGAACTCATGAGAAAAATACTCGGTAAAATCATCTGTTAATTACCTGTTCCTTTCATAAAAAGGAAAAGAGGGTGTTCAATAATTTCACTTCTTGGACGATGTGGAAGGAAAAAGACACAGTTCTCTTCATCAACCATAGCATCTGACCCATGTGCTTGAACCTGGAATTGATAAACAAATTAAGAAGGAAACTTGATGATGGATGAATTAACACATGCAAAACTAAATAACAAAAAGACGCAAGTTTTGTGTCTATACAAGTTTCTTTTATCATATCCATATCACATCATTTTAACTTTGACGTAACTTGACACAACAGAAGAACACAAATGTGTGAGGGATATATCAACATTTGAACATTGATTTCAGGTTGTTAGGATAAGAAATCCATATCCAATAGGTAGCACCTCAATAAATATATATCTAAGGAAAGAAAAAGTAATCTAACCAAATAATTCGAGGATCAAGGTTCTCACCACATATATCTCTCGCTTGAACTCTGTTGCAAGGCACTCTATTGCTATATCATCTCCAAAAGCTGCAGCATGACCCTCTTTGTTCTCATCTACAGATAATAAACCCTCCTCAGTGTATAGCAAAGTGATGATATCACATGCATCATCAGGAGAACCAGAGATTGACATGTATTTGGCCCAACTTGGACCATCATTCACAGGACTACATCTCTCTTTGTAAATTGACTCTGCCGCCATTTCTCTTCAATCAGACAAGTATATAGCAAAGAAAAACAAGCAATAGTAAGCATGATAATATTTCAATACTTCTCCAAATGTAATTCTTTTACATGTAAATGGAAAACGGAAAATGATTGGATTCTCCACGAAAAGTTTTAGTAAAATTCTATCTTAAATGACCATGTAGTCGAGCATATCCTCAAGCATATGATAAAGACAAAATATAATGAAAAAGTCAGCGATATTTCTAAACGCCAGTAAGGAAAAAATAATCCCAGCTTAATATCGAGACTTTCAGTCCAAAACAAGTTTCAGGCAAATAAACAAATGAAATAAATAATAAACAGTTGGCAATGACCAAAAAAGCACCTAATTCTAAAGCTGAAGAAGGAGATGGAAGAGGAGGCCGAAAGAAAGATAAATACCTCTGCATTCCGAGGCGAACGAGCTCATCGATGGCAGAATCAAGAGCTTGGCGATCCTCCTTCTTCGCTAACAACTTCACCTCCTGTACAACATGCATTCCCCACCCGTTTCCCAGATCTGGCGAGTACATGTGCCGAATCGAATCGTCGATACCTTCCCTTTCCTCACAATTCGCAGATTCAATATCCTCTGAGAATCTCCTCACTGTCCGCCTCCTGAGTTCCCGCGCGTCAATGTCACCTCCCAACGCCTTTTGCGAAGCCGTGAAAAGGCAGTTACCGTCGGCGGAGACCTCGCCACCATGAGAGAGACGGAATATAGTAGATCTCGGCGTTGAGGAGGAAGAATCATCATCGGCAGGGTGCTTCCAAAGCACGCCCTTTGTATGAAGCTTCTGAAGATGGCGTCTTTGCTGGTCCTCTAGACCAAGAACGTCTTCCCAACCGCCAGTGATTGCGGCGGCGGCGGCGGCGACACTAGCCTGATTAAGAAGGTCTACGGCATCAAGAGGCGCTGATTTTGGATCCCGCCACCGAAGAGTGCGCGAAGTGCATTGAAATGGCTCGGCAACGGTGGTTGAATCACACAAAACTTTACCCATTTGAATTTGAAAATTTACTATATATTTATCTTTCTCCGGTATGGAATGGCCCAGGAGCTGCAGAACAGAGAGGCGATAGAAAAAAAGAAATCAAAGAATAGGGTTAACGGATAGATGGAGGAAGCGGGAGAAATAAGACACGTGGGTAAGTGTGGAGGTTGCTACGGCGGGAGGGAAAAATCAGAAATGGTAAATGCCAGTGCGGCACGAGATCAACGCGCAAATCAAATGTTTTTTTATTTGTTTATTTACACTTCATTCCCGCGGAGAGGTTGGATCGTTTTAGCAGGAATAATCGTTTCATTATAATTGTATTTAGTATATTTAAAAACAAAAGATATTTTATTTTAAAATTATGTTTTATACAATAATAAAACAGAATTAGAAAAAATATCGATTATAATAATGTCTATAAAAATAAAAAAGTGTAAAATTGAAGTTATATTCATATGAAAGACAATATTTTTACTTTTTTTATTTCTAATTTTTTTATGATTAAATATAAAAATCACAATTATTAATATTATAATTAAGAAACAATCTTTTATAGTAAAAATATAAAAATTCAATTTATCAAATTTTTTATATTAAATAATTTTTATAAAGAATATAAAAATATTTTATTTTAAATTTTATTATAATAAATTAATTACTTCACAATTTCCTTGAAAATATTCAAGTTTAGAAACACCTGGTCTACTTCAAATTTTACACAATCATGTGCAATGTTTTAATTGAATTATGGGAAGACTAATTTCTTTTTATGTTCTTTCTTCACCTTGCATATGTTCATCTTTCACTTCCTCATTAACTAATATATCTCACTCATACACCTCACTAGATTCATGGTGAAACTCATCAATATCATCTTTATCATCAAGGTGAGAATCATCTTTAAATTGCCCTATAGCTAGTTTGAATTGCTGCCAATATAAGAATCTACCATCTTCTTCAAAACACTCTTCTTTTTTACCACTTTAAAATTTTTACGACTTGTATTGCCAACTTGCTCATTCATAGCTTCCTCTATAAATTTTTCAAACAAATCATCATCATCTTCTAAGTTATCAACCAAGACATCTATAAACATCATCTTTAGCACTAGCATAATATGAAGACTCCTCACTTTCTTTTTTCATTTCTTTATAATCTTCATTAGTTAGACCTATTTGCCCATGAATTACATAATCAAAGTATCCCTTTGTGCTACCTATTCCTTGATCACCATTGTGGAATGCACTCTAAGAACCACTTCCACTTCCTCCAATCTCCACATCAAAATCCATTGACTAACTCTAAATGATCTATTTCAACATAAGCCTTATGATGCATTTGATCACCTTGGTTAGGTACCTTTGCATCAACTTTTTTAATTAAGGCTTTCTTATTTAACCTACCATCTTGTCTTCTTACAAACCCATTCTTTGTAAAGTTTTATAGCAAAGAGGACACTTTAATAGTTTGACTTATCACATAGTCTATAAATGGCTTGATTTCTTCATGTATACTCACTACTTCAAGCATGATTAAATAGTCAACATCTATGCCTAAGGGCCTAAGTCCTTTCTCCATCTTTTCCCAAGAATCGAGAAATAACATTTTTTGTATTATGTGCACCCAACTTGCTTTAACAATTTCCACAATAATATTACTGATATATAATTAGAATTTACTTCATCTTAATAATTGATTGAGTCCTTTGACATATAATAACTTTAGCTTTTTCTCAAAATTTCCACTATAATGGATGGCCAAAGTAAAACTTTTAGCCATATTGCATATAAGAGTAAAAAAATGACAAATTCATCAAAAAGGGCATTATAAATGCAATAAAAAAGGTTATAAGTCAAAAAACAACAAATAAGTTTAATCTTAGTGAAAATGCATTAACAAAAGCATATTTGTCTAACCTAAATAAGTCTCGTTATAGAAACCAACTACAATACATAAAAGTAAAATCCAAAAATATTCGATCCATAGCTTGACACACTTATAAGTAATTAGTAAAAAATTTAAGAATAGAGAAGCTAAGAATTATATTATCAGAGTAAGCAAGCTAAAGCTTGCTTAGACAAGAAATAAAAGTCCAAAATAAGTAAAGATATTAAAATGCATTGAAACTAATAAAGAGCTTTGGCAAATAAAAACCAAAATTTTCTAGTTTTGCTTTCAAATCGCTTACCAAAAAAGAGCGAATCAAGTTCCCTTAAGGTTCTTTTAATAGCCTTTCAATTTTAATGTTTTATTTAATCTCTTTTTTTACACAATTTGTAGTGTTTTACATAAGGTTTGGTGCAAATTTTCACATATTTTTATCAGTTAAATAATTTTGCTAATAGGTTATAAACAAAATTGGTCCATATAAACACTTCTATCCAAGGATTTAACAACCTCTAGAGGAAGGTTGACATTAACTCAATTTACATCTCTTAAGGATTAAATTAAGAAAATAAATTAAATAAAGACCGAAATGAGACTAATTTGACCGGTTAAGGATCAAAATGGGTGTTTAGTCTAAAAATAATAATGAAATAATGTAATTGTTAACGATAAAAATAATAAAAGAATATAAAAAGACATTATGAAAAATAATAATAATGTATTATTAATCTGTATTAAAAATGGCAATAAAATAGTTTAATGGTTAGTGATAACAATAATAAAAAAATGAAAAATACATAATCTAATTAATATTAATAATAATTAAATTATTTTCATTAATTAAAATAATAAAAATATACATTTTAAAGTAATTGAAGTTACAATATAAAAACATAAAAAAGTAATACAAAGAACAATTAATAATGTATTATTATCCGGCATTAAAAATAATAATGAAATAATTTAATTGTTAGTGATAATAACAATAAAAGAACAAATAGTTAAAAGCTAAAATACAATTTAGTTACAAAATATTTATCTTTCAAAATATCAAGATCTACCAGCAAGTTTAATTACCTCTATGAGCTTAATGTTGAAAAAGATGAGTGGAAATTCGATGTTAGAGTTAGCTAACTATGAAATGTCATTAACTTTAAATCAATATGATACTCCATGATGAAAATGTTAGTTTAACATTATCTAATTACTATTATCAATTTAGTTTCTTATATATACTAACATAGTTATCAAATGTAAAATAATTATACTTATGCACCAATCAGAAATATAATTACTTGTAATTTCATGCAAATATTGGAAAAAGGTCATATTTATTCAATTAGAAATTTTAGAATGGTAATGAATAAGATAGAATACAAAGGTTGTTAACTTTAACTACATGATCAAGTTTTATGCCCCATCTATATTGAAGAGAGTTCAAGGACAAAATTTCTAAATACCCAAACATAAAATTAAGTTACTTCTTTTTAATAAATTAAAAGAGAGATTTAACTATAATACTTACTTGACATGTACTATATATAAACTATATTTATATTTGCTTAATCTATAAAATATGAATAATTTTACAAATTCATGATATAGATGTCATTTGACTACTTAAAGGTGTCTCTCTTGTTAAAGAAATATCAATACAAGATGAACCAATGAAAAAAAGAGTCAGTCATAAAGTTATAATATAATGGGTTGGATAAATAATAACAAAAAATTGTTATATATGTAAAATACTTATTTTTGATATCTTCTATTTTTAAGGACAACTTTAAAATTATAATGGAATGACGATCAAAGCCACATTATGAGATATGTTAGCAGAAGCACTTACAAAGGGATACTTGGATTAAAATTTTACCAAAATATTTTGATTCTAATATTAGCAACTATTAAATGATTTGCTCCAAATTTTGGGAATGCTGAGATTTGGTTATCTACCACAAATGCATCTTAAGTTTATACAAGTTTAGATGTGAAAAACATTACCAATCTAAGGTAAAAATAAAAAATATATATATTTACGTCATGCATCCTTACATCAATATATAATAAGACATCCAATTAAACCATTGGATACTTCATCTAGAATTATTGATCCACAATAAATTTTGGGAAAAAGAAGTGTTGAGGCAATACATAACTATACATATAGTGAAAAACAAAATAAATATTAAATATAATTAACCAAATATTGTCTAATTTGTAAGTATGATTATAATGACATATTTTTATATTTGTAGTCATGTCCTAAGTTGCTTCACCTTAGGGACTAAAGATTCTTACAAACAATCAAGATAACAAAAAATATTATCTTTAAAGAAGCATTTAACAATATTCCAAATGTAATTTTAGATGCTTCTTACACACTTATTTCATAAAATTTAGTCATATATTAAATATACTTTTAAAACAAACTAATAAATTCCTACCTCTTGTAGATAAATCTACATTGAAAAAGACAAGGTTCAAATTATACAAAAAGTAAGTTGTATAATTGGACTAAGCATTTCCTTTTAGCTAAAAGTGTTTAATAGGAACTAAATCAAGCCAAAATCTATATTGGCTAGATCTATAAAGGCTTGCATTTTAAATAGCCTGTTTTGATTGACTTGGTTTGTACTAGCCTATTTTGTCTTAAATAAACAACCAATTCATAACTATATAGACTTAACCATTTGACCTTGATTTTAGGCTTATTTTTAGTAAAATTGGTCACAAAAAGTCTATAAATTAATCCATCAAGCCTACAAGTCTAAAGCATGCTAAGCACCCCTACTTTTAGTAAGGTATTCTTTTATAATTTAATTGAAAATCACTTATAAATAAACTCTTATTTTTAAAAAGTTATGTTCTAGTGGCTTGATAAGAATAAAAATGCTAATTTTTTTCTTACATTTCTCGAGTTATGCTTTGGTTGCCATAATGAGAATGATAAAACTTACAATAATCCATCTCATTTTAAGCCACCATGTTGAATATTTCATATTTTAGGCCTAATAACATGTTTAAATGAAATCAATAATCTTTGATTGAAATCTTGAGAACTTTCCTTAATTAGCCTAAAATATATCTTCAATTTGAAAATTACATATAAAAGTTCATCTAGGTACATTTGATGTGTGTTTGGCAATTGAAAGAGAGGTGGATGACAAATTTTAAAAAACAAGGAATAGGTGGAATAAGGTAAATGGGAAAAAACTTAAAAAGTAAAGAAACTTTTAATATCAAGGCTCGTCTTTTTTATAAAAAAAAAATTAACCCACCTCTTAATTTTTTATATAACTTAATATGGATTGCTCTATTTAAATTTGGGTAAATTATTATTTTAAGATTAAAACAAAAGCATAATGATAAAGAAAATATACAATTTTCATGAAAAAAATATAACTATTATTATGATAATCAAAATATTATCATTATTTAACTTATATCTAAAAACTAGAAATATTAGCTTTAGTAAAAATATAATACAATAATTTCTTATAATTTTATCTATTAACATTTCTATTTTTTTAAAAATTAAGAATGGAAAAAATAATACCACACAATTTAAAAATTATAATATAAATCAATTTAAAACTTAATTGGGTCATTACTTTGTCATTCTTTATGTTGAAAATAAAAAATGAATTAATATAAAAAATTTCACATATAAATTATTGGACAAGAGAAATTATATTATTTTCTACTGAATAAAAAATTATTTTCTTCATTTCTCAACATTACATTCCACGCTAAAATTTAATTTTATAGTTCATAAAAAATAATAAATTATTATAATTACACACATAAATACTTCTATTCAATATATTACTTTATATTTCATTATAAAATAATTGATAAGAAAAATTATATCATGCTCTTTCTGAACATTACATTCAATACTAAATTTTAAATTCATATTTATAATTTATCAAAAAGTAGCAAATTATTATTTTTACATAAAAAATTAAATTATAATGGTAAAAGTATACAAATTTTATGAAAAAAATATAACTATTTTTAAAATAACCGAAATGTTATCGCAATTTAATTTATGTCTAGAAATTAGAAGTACAAATATAATATGAAAAATTGTCATAAATTTAGGCCCGGGTGCATGTTTCAACGTTTTACTTACGGGACCGAGCTGGCCCAAAACAAAAATGAACCCCCAGTGTGGGATATGGGCTGGGAATGAAGTGAAGGTGAAGATAGGAGGAGGAGCGACGCAGGTGACAGGTGGCGAGAGAAGGCTGACCAACGTGGATTAAGAAGCAAGTGTCGCGCATGCACGTTACGGTGGCTTCCTAGCAGTGTTTGACGCTGATAATTTATCAATTTGGCTAGACTTGATCATCATCGTTACCCATCCCGAATTGCTCTCCTATTCCATCGTCTTCGTCTTCGTCTCCCTCGTAAGCTTCTTCTTTCTCTGCTACTAAATTCGTCGATTCAATCAATTCTATTACTGCTTGATTCAGTTCAATTCTTAAAGGCGGAAATCATGTCTGGCGCGTCTCTGGCGGCGGCTCCCGCAAGGGAGTCAGAGAGAAAAGCAGCAACGGGGGGTGTGATGGGATCGCTGCGGGTAATAGAGCTGCAGCTGGTGGCATTCATAATGGTGTTCTCGGCAAGTGGGCTGGTGCCGCTGCTGGACTTGGTGTTCCCGGCGTTCACCTCGGGCTATCTGATAGCGCTTTCAAGGTTTGCGTTCCCAGGAAAGGGGAGTGGTTCGCAGCAGGAGATACTCCAAGGGAGCAGATTATTCCGAGCATACGTAATAATGGGAACCAGCATAGGGCTGTTCTTGCCTCTTGCATACGTGCTGGGTGGGTTCGCAAGAGGGGATGAGCACGCCCTGAGGTCTGCCACCCCGCACTTGTTCTTGCTCTCTTTTCAGATACTCACCGAGAATATCATCAGTGGTTTCTCCCTGTTTTCGCCTCCCGTGAGGGCCTTAGTCCCAATGCTCTACACTGTTCGAAGGATCTTTGTGATCATCGATTGGATAACTGACGTCTGGATCAACAAGGCTCTGCCTGCAAATGCACACGTCAAGGACATTGCTTGGTTTTGGTTTGGCCGGAGTCTGGCTTTGGCTAATCTGCTCTACTTCTCCGTCAATCTCTTTGGGTTTTTGATACCCAGGTTTCTTCCCAGAGCTTTTGAGACCTATTTCAAGGAATCCAGAGAGATCTACTCCAAGTCGGTGGAGGACAAGCGATCAGCCGATAAGAAATCCGATTAACACCCTCAATACAATTAGCATTTCCCTCTTTTTTCTTTCATCAATCGTTTCTGTAAGATATATTATGTAACGCTTCCTTAAACTAGTGAAAGTATTATCAGTCGGACTTATCAGCCTTTGAAACAGTCTCTGCAAACTTTATCCAACTAGCAGCAGATTTTCCTCTGCCGACCCGTATTTTTCATTCTTACTTAACTGAAAAATTAAGGATGGTTGATCTGTGATCTCTCACTCACTGCCTTGTTTTTAAAGTCAAAATTAGAGATGAGCAAATCACAAAGAAGGCCTACGCAGAAGAAGAGAGCAGTGTGAAGGGGTTCTTTTGAATGCAATGCTTCCTCACTTGCTCGGTTTGTAATATGCTCAAAAATGGAATCACTGATCAAACTCGAATGATTTTGGTCATATCATTCATATCGAACAGGTTCTCGTGTCTTGCAATTGGGACTCTTGGTCAGACTAAGTTTCATCACCACCGCCAATATCCCTTCTAAGCCAAGTAGAATAGCATGAAGCAGAACAAAGGATGCTGATCTCAATGTCTCATCTGCCACTCGGTTCAAATTTCAACGGAATGGAATTGCAGTTTATTCCCTTCAGGGTTGAAGTATTATGTTATGTCAGCTGCATCCGAGATTAAATAAAAAAATGAAAAAAAGTTAAATCATTAATTTTTTTATTAAAAATGATAACACAAATTAAAAATTGATAATGTGATAACAAACAAAAATGTTATATGGGCCATGAAATCTGAATGTAAATTAAAAGTTGTCAAATATAAAATAGTAAGAGATATTTGTAAACTTTAATTTAATTGATACAAAAAATTTAAAAGATAATTTCGAATTCCATTATTAGTAGTTATAACATTTTTAGATAACAAAATAATATAATATAATTTACATGGCATATATTAATATATATATATATATATATATATATATATATATATATATATATATATATATATATATATATATATATATATATATATATATATTTCAATTTCGAATCGTTATATATTTAGTAATTTAATTATTTTTATTGTAATGTATAATAAATTAATTCATACATGTAAAATTAAAAAAAATTATGTATAAAATGTTAAAAGAATTTTTATTTTATGTATCACTAATGTAGTTTCGTTTATAGTAATGGTGCATAATATCGAGCCACATCCCAGTTTAACTATTTTTAAAACATAATGTTTAGATAATTAATTATTAATTATTTTTTTACTTTTATGAAAATAAAATTATAATAATAGAAGATAAAGAGAATACAAAAAGAGATTCTTTTATTCATGCATATATAAAATCTTCATAAAACATTTGCATATAGGCTTTGTATATAAGCATTAATTGAAAAGTATTGTTGATATGCTAATTAATAAATACCATTATCATTAATTGATTACATTTAGAGATTGGGTAAATTTTAATTATAATAACTAATAAATAAATAAATAATATTTCATGAACATTCATATAAATATTTATAACACTCTCCTTCCTTAGATGTTTATTATATAAGAATATGTCTCTTTAAAATTATAAAGAATATGTTTCATTAAAACTTCCACGGAAAAATTCAAAGGAAAAATATTCCAATAAAAAATTTATGATTATGTTTGTTGGTATTTTTTATTTTTTGTTCTTGGAAATAGTTTTATAAAATGGGTTTCAAAAATAGTTTTTAAAAATAATCAAAATAAGAAGTGTTTGGTAAGTTATTTTGAAAACAATCTTGAATTACAAAAATGTTATTAATGAAGTATGTTTTAGAAATAAAAAAATAAAAAAAACTTAAAGTTGTTCTTGTTTTCTTGTTTTTAAAACATATGTTTTGAAAATAGTTTTTAAAATTGAAGAGGAAAAACACTTAAACAAACAATTTTTTTTATTCTTTTGTTTTTAAAAATTAAAAATTATTTTTAAGAATACAAACCAAACAAACTCTATATTATTCTTTTAGTAAATAATCTCTCATTAAAAACATTATAAAAAATTTAATGGGAAAAAATCATAGCTAAGGGAAAAAAGAGTAAAATATGAGCTTAACTCCCCATATTGAGAATATCTTTAAAAAATTTTTAGTCAATGTATTTACTAGTAACTATATTAAAGACCATTTGAATAAATTTGTTGTCATGATTAGATATTACTACAATCCTTTTGAAAATGTGAGAAAAATCTTCAATGAAATATAATTTTTTTCATCTCCTTTGATGTATTATCCTTCCAATTAATTTTTGCACGTATCATTACTTTCTTATGAATTTGCTAAAATTTCTTTCATGAAACTCATGACATATATATATATATATATATATATATATATATATATATATATATATATATATATATATATATATATATATATATATATATATATATATATATATATATATATAAGATATGATGAGGGAATTGATTCTTGATATATTTTATATATGCCGGAGATATTGCAATTATACTTTATTTTATCAAAAGGTATGATATAGATGTATTATCATGTGTAAATAAATAGTAATATAAAATTAAATTTTGTAAAACTTAAACATTCTATATCTGCATAACTGAATAGTTATGACTCAGATTTCATACAAATAAAATAATCCCATAACATTATTCTACAAAAAGATCAAAATGTATATTTATTTTATTCTAACATCTTTTAATTAGAAAAAAGCTATATTTTCATAATAGACTTACCAAAAAGTTATATTAGAATATTTATTATTAGCAAAATACTTTAATACATCAATTATACTAAAACATGATACTTTAGGATTAAGAAAATTTTCATTATTCATTAAAGTTTGAAATAGATCCTTATTAGTACCAAAAATTGGATAATCATTGGGATAGTCAATGGATATGATTTATCTCTATAAAATATTTTTGGCTCTTTTCTTTTTAATTTAAGAATAAATGTTCAATTATTTAAAAGCTTGATCTATATACCAAGATAAAAACCTAATTTTTCAAAATATTTCATCTTAAATTCCCTTTTTCAAATACTTTGCTACCTTTGAAAGTTCTTTATAAGTTATAATAATATTTAAATCATCAATATATGCAAAACTTATATTGAAATTACATTTAGATTTCTTGATAAAAATATAAAGGTAACAAATATTCACTAAAACAATTGTATCACATTCATTTTGATTATTTTAATCCATATAAAAAAATTTATAATTGAATTGAATACATTTCTTAAAAAAAAATTAAATTTCTTACTTTGGGCATTTGAAATCTTTTAGAAATTTTTATATAATATCATTGTTAATTATCATGTGTGAAATAAGGTATGTTAAATTCATTAAACACATATTAAATTTTGATATATTGCTAGAAAATTGTATCCACCACATAAAAATAAATATTTCTCATAGCTAATGGAAACAAAAAAAAAATCCTTTTGTAATTTTTCTTTACAATTAAAATTTTCTTATTATCTTAGTATAATTATATATTTATACCTTATTAACTACTACTATACTCCAAAATATAGCAATTTAGAATTTATTCTATGAAATGTATACTTGAATTAATCAATAAGATTTGCTTAAATTGGAAAATTGTATATGAATAAAGGAATAAAATACAAGATTAACATTTTAGTAAAAATGAGAATATGAATTTGATGAGAAAAGTTAAAAAGAGATATAAAGAATAATATTTTGAATTGCTATAAATGAGTATACAAGTATGAGAAAAATTTAAGAAACATTTCTGAAAATTCCCTCATTACCACCCTTTCTTTTTTATTGAAATCAACCCACCCTTTCTCTATTTTCCTAAAATCCTTCAATCCTTTACTCGCCACTCTATCCACTTTCTCAACCTCTTCATCATCCAAATGAAAGAAGGTAGTACCTATCTTTTTCAAATTTTTTAACCAATTTAGGTAAAGATTTTCTTATTTCCTTGATTTCCCTTTTATTAATGATGGATTAATGAAACTTAGAATGTATTAGACCATATAGGAAATGAAACCTTAATAAAAGAAATTCTTAAACTTTATGTGATTAGGGCCAAGTAACCTCAAGTATACCTCTAATGATATTTTCTATATTAAATGAGTGTTATTTTGTTAAATTGCTTGTAAAATTACTTGGTGTAGTTATGTTTGAACTCCTTAACTTTTCACAATAATTCTATATCCTTGCATATTGTTTTTTTCCATCTCTTTCCATTATAATAAAGGCCTTTCATAGTGCTTAGTGAGCCCTAGTCAATGCAAGTATTAAATTATAAGGTAAATTACTTCTATGACCCCTTATATTTGGATTAAATATATATGATTTCTCTCATTTTTGAGGAAAAATAAACTCCTTTAAATGCAAATGGTAATGGATGGCATTAAGGTTATATTTTTATAGATAAAATTATGTTCGTTCATTTATTCCAGTAAATAACAAGAAAACTTTTCTTACTTTCCTTTATTACTACTAGTGCTATGGTGATCCATTACTAAGTAGGTGATAAGGTACTACAACATCCATTAATGACTGCTTGGTTTCACTATAGAATGAAAAGGAGCAACGAACCAAAATCATTACAAAATAATCCAAATTGTAGAAAAATTACAAACAAAACCCATCAAATTGTAAAAATTATAAACATAAATCAATATCAAAATTGCAATAAACCTAAATCAAAGTAGTAAAAAAAACTATTTTTTAGATCCACTAAAATCATTACAGTAATGGTTGTCAAGTTCGTGATTTGGATTGTCAAAAAGCATGACTAAAACTCTCCTACCTAAAAATTGAAAAAAAACACAAGTTTCTTTATTCATAAAAAAAAACTCAAATTTCTCTCCAAAACAACCACATACAGTAAGCTAGATTTGTTTAGGCTAAAAATAAATTACCAAATTGCCTAACCTAATTTACAATTTGTGCTAAAATTTAGTATTGCATATTACCTTTCACAATTTTACTTAGCCTTCTATTAGTGTTAGAGTTGCTTGATTTTGCTTGCTACAAGATATTTTAACAGCAACTTTTTGTAATCAATTTATAGTAGAGAAAACATCTTAAAGAGAATGTCAAAGCAAAACCCAAAGGAAGAGAAAAAATGAAGAAGAATAAAATAAAGGTGAAAGATAATGCAACTTCTTTTATTTTTTATCTTACAAATTAAAATGTATTATCATTTTAAAAATTAAAAAATTTTACTTTCATATATCCCTATCACTTCATTTATCTTGACATATTTTTTTATAACAAATTATATTTTACTTGATTAGTTATTTGAAATCTTATTTTTTATGTGTTTGGTTGTTTAATGTTTTTTAGTTTAATGTATTTATAAAAATTTATATTATATTATATTTTACATAACTAAGTTTAAATTTTATGAATGAATAAAATTCATATTTAGTTTTAATTTAATATATTAACAAAAATTTTAAATGCTTTTATGCATTTTTCTCATTTTAATTTTTTTGATAATGGTAGGAGTGGTCCACTAAACTACTCATTTTAGTTTTTAATGTTGATAAAAAATTATATTTTAATTATTTAATTATTTAATTAAATAAATGATATGTGTTAATTTTAAATTTTATGTTGTTTAAAATTTTGATTTCTAAATTTTTGAATTAGATATGATAAAATTCAACCATATTAAAGAAGGCATTTTACATTTTTTTTCAAAAAAAATTATATGATCCATTTAGTTGTTTCAAAATTCTAATTTGAAGCAATTATCATTTTCCTTTTATTGATAAAAAATGACAATCTTTGTATATAAAGACAATTAATATGAGAGAGAGAAATTAGAAAAAAGAATAAATTTGATTTTCATTAAAAAAATGATACTTGTATAATTTATATGATAATTATCCTTTTGATAATTTATTAAATACTAATTATCATAAATAGTAAAAATATATTTTTATCCTAAACTTATAATTTGATTTGTGTTTCTGCAATAAATTATCACAACATGACATCATCTTTATCAATCAATGATTATTAACTATCATAAAATAAATGTGTAAGTAAAATAAAAATAATTATATTTATCTCTTACGTATGCAATATAATTTTTTTAATTATCACATAATTAAAATTATAATTATTTTTAATAAATTCATAAGTTATAAAATAAATATATGAGATAACAATATTAGAAACTAAGAGTTAATCATTCTCTTTTACTTCATTTTTATATATATTTGTTTATGTAACGGGTAATTTAGGAATTACAACTATTAAAATGGTGATAATATTAATATTTAATAGAATTTTTTAATAGAATGCTGATGAAAGGGAAAAATTATTATATAAAAATTAGTACAAGCGATAGGTTCGTAAAAATTTGAAAATTGAAGGAAACTATGCGTATTTAGCCCAAATCTTAAAAGATGTGGAAGTAGAGTAATTTGCTCTAAATTATATTCTTCTTTTCAATAGTTAACTATGCCATTAATGGTAGGATTAAAGTTGCATCTCAAAAATGGAATTAGCTTTTTAGATTACCATTTTAAAGTTACTTGCTTTACTTTAGCAATCCTTGCACATGTATGTTTTGTATTCAATGTTTTAATTTGAAATGATTAGAAGTTTTTAGCCCATGGACACAAGATAGCAAATGGATAAAGTTTTTGCATATGGAGTTACTATTTTCTCCATTATTCTTCTCCAACCTAACTAGTTTCGCCTCATATATAGCATAATTCTTGACAACTTATTTAAAAACATCCAAGTTTGGAAACATATGGTACACTTCAAATTTTACATAACCAATTACAGTGTTCTAATTGACTTATGGGAAGTTTGGTTTCTTTTTATGCTTCTTCTTTTCCTTGTCCTCACCTTACATATGTTTATCTTCCATTTCCTCATTATTTAACATATCCAACTCATACAATATTTCAAATTAACGTTGAAACTCATCAATGTCATCTCCATCATTGAGGTAAGAATCATTTTCAACTTGCTTTGTTGCAAGTTTAAACAGCTGCCAATATAAGAATTTGCCACCTTTTTCAAAATATTCTTCTTTTTAGTCACTTTAGATCTTTTTACTACTTTTGTTGCTAACATGCTCATTCATGGCTACCTCTATAAGTTTTTCAAATTGATTATTGTTGTCTTATGAGTTATCAACTAAGGTGCCTATAGACATCATTTTCAACATTATCATAATATAAGGAGTCCTCATTTTTTTCCATTTCTTCATAATTTTCATTGGTTAAACCAATTTGCTTACTAATTACACAATTAAAATATCCCTTTATGCTACTTATTCCTCATTTATCGTTATGGAATGCACTTTGAGAACTACTTTCATTTCCTATAATCTTCGTATTGATATCATTTTAGTCCCCACCATTGATCAATTTTAAGTAATTTGCTTTAATAGGAACCTTAAGATGCATTTGATCACCTTGTTTAGGTAGCTTTACATCAATTTCTTTAATTAAGACCTCTTTATTTAACCTACTAGAATTTCTTCCTACAAACTCATGTTCAGTAAAGTATTCTAACAAAAGGAATACTTCAATAAGTTAGCTTATCACATGGTTTATAAATGACTCAATTTCTTCATGTCCACTCATTGTTTCCAACATAACCAAATAGTTAACATCTATGCTTAAAGGCTTAAGTCTTGTTTTCAAGCTCTTCCTAAAAATTAAAAAATAATGATCTTTGTATTGTATGTACCTATCTTGCTCTAGTAATTTTCAAAGTCCTATTATTGACATATAATTAAGATTTACTTTATCCTAATAATTGATTAAGCCCTCCATATACAATAACTTTAGCTTCTCTTTAAATTTTCCACTATAAGAGATGACCAAAGTGAATCTTTTAGCCATGTTACAACTAAAGTAAAGAAATGACAAATTCATCAGAAAAGGTATTACAAATATAATAAAAAAAGTCATAAGTTAAAAAAAAGTTAACAAGTTTTGTTCAGGTGAAAATTCACTAACAAAAACATATTTCTCTAACCTAGAATAGAACTCTACAATACATAAAATGAAAACCTAAAAATATTCAATCCATAGCTTAACACACCCATAAGTAACAAGTAAAAAATTTTTAGCATATGGAAGTTAAGAATCAAATTAGCAAAGTAGGTAAAATTTAACTTACTTAGATAAGAAATAAAGGTCCAAACTAAGTGAGACCATTGAGCCATATTGAAACCAATGAAGGCTTATGGCAAATAATAACTTTTATGTTCTCATTTTGCTTCCAAATCACTAACGAACAAAAAGCAAATCAAGTTATCTTAAGGTTCTTCTAATAGCCTTTCACCTTTAGTATTTTATTTATTCTTTTCTTTTATGCAATTTGTAGCATTTTACATAGGTCTTGCCCTTATTTTCACTCATTTTCATCATTTAAATAATTCTATTAACAGGTTACAAAGAAATTGGCTTGCCTAAGCACTTTCATCCAAGGATTTAACAAGTTAGATGAAAGGTTCTCATTAACTTAATTTATATTTCTTAAAGATTATATTGAGAAAAAAATTAAATTTTAATCATTTAGGGATCAAAATGGGTATTTAGTTTAAAAATAATAATACAATAGGTTAATTACTAGTGACAAAAATAATAAAAGAACATGAAAAGACACTTAAAAATGCTAATAATGTATTATTAACCTGCATTAGAAATAGCAATAAAATAGTTTAATTGTTAATGATAATAATAATAAACTTTTAAGGAAATGTGATGATTAAAAAGATTTATTGTAATTAGTTATGTTTTAATGATGGAAATAATGTTAGAATGATACATCTAATATATATTTATGATATGTGGTATTGGTAAAGCATTAAATTCAATTAGGTGATGATTGAATATGGATTAATAGTAAATTTAGAAAATACAAATATTCATAACTGAATTGATTGTAAAATTAATTATCTTTGTATAGAATGAAAACTTAGACATGTGGATCAATCCATAATCATATCTCCTATTCCTAAAAATATAATTCATACATGAATCAATTCTTTTCTTCCAGAAGTGATTAACTTCTTCTTTCTCGAAATAAAAAAATACACCTTAAATCAGTTCTAGAAGTGATTAACTCTATTTCATGTTTTAATGCATATTTAACTCTAAGATTAATGTGAGAACACATTGACAAGGATTTTTACCTCTTTTAAGCATATATATGGCTGTTATATCATGAATTATATTAAGAATGGAATTATTATATGACTTATGAAATGAAATGAAATTTAGATATATGTGACATAAGGTAAATGATATAATTGATATTATTCATGAAATTGTGCAATGAATTATGATATGTGACCATGCAAGGAGGTATAATATTATATTATTAACAAGGTGAATTTGGCTTATGGCCTATTATGAGAATTGAATACTTTAAGCATATCATGAAATAAGAAATGTGAAAAGGGTGACATGAACACTAAACAATTAAATATTGGTGTAAGACAAGCAAGGTACAAAGTTAACTTAAGAAGAATAAGGATGGAAAATGTAGGAAAGACATAAGGTTAACTTGGAAGTCATGTGGTGGATGTATATATTTATCTAATGCCTATTGCTTAGTTGTACTATGGATTTGAATCTTAATTTATTTATAAGAACTGTTGTATGATATATACATCCATATATATGATGAAATGAATATGTTTGATGCCTTTTGAGGCTATAGGAAATGGAATTGACAAATGTGATTGATAATATGTTTAAGCCTTTCAAGGTTACTTGAAACTTGAATTGATAATGTGATTGAAAATGTGTTAAATCTATTAGAAAGATGATATGGTGGCTAAGTTACTATGTTTAATTATTATTTAAATAGAGTATTCATTCATTGAGCTCTAGTTTCATTCCTCCATAATTTATTTTATAAATTCTTAAGTTAAGACGCTGCCGCTACCACGACCACTACCGCTACCTTCTCAAAATTAGATTACTTTAAAACTTATTATTTTAGTTATTTAATAACATTGAATATTTGTATATAGAATATATTTTAGGCTTTATTCTATTGGTAAACTTCGATAAAGGAAGTACATGAATTAGATTCCTCAAGAATTAGTTAAACTAACCTATCCCTATTATAAAAAAACTATAAGCAAATATAACTTTCTCATTTTTTATAAATCCTTTTATTGATATTGAATGAAATGCATTCTTTCTTGATTATCATCTTTTTTCTTGCTATATAAATATCCATTAATTAATTAGGAATGCAATGGTTAAATTAGAATAGGTTAGTGGAAATTAGATTGATCATTATCAGGTTATGGTCATGACAACTTCATACCTTCAGGGTATTTCATTAGCTTAATACCTTCTAAGTATTTCTTTGCTTTACAAGTAAATTTAAACTTTGAATTTCAATTTGAATCATAACTATTCCTTTTAGCTAATAAATATCATCATTTTATAAACTTAAGATCCTTACCAATCATTATTTTTCATAATTTTGAGTGTAAATTATATATAAAAGTGAATGTTGTCAATAATTATTTTCCTTTTGGTTCCATTTTCTTCATTAAAGATATAATCAATTAAGATCTCTTTATTTTTATAAGTTTTAGGTACCTAAACTTCATCCAAAAGCTTGATATTAATTATGTTTTAAATCTCTTCAAAAGTATTTAATTCTTCAATAAAGCCATTGATTTGCTTATTCTTTATTTTGAAGTCATTTGTATTTGAAATCAATAGGTTTATCATGCTTTATGTATGTATTATACTTAATCATTGTTAATAAATAAATTACTCTACTTAGGCATCAATCAAAATAGGAGCATTTGTAGTTGATATATAATATTTATTTATTCTTTTTTTTGGCTATTTTACTATACTTTATGAATTAATCTTCTTATGAACTTTTAATTCATGTCGCTTTGTGTGAAGATAAAAAGTACTGAATATAAGATTATTTTTATAATTGTATATTTTCTTTCCTAATTTTAGAAATATAGTTTTACATATGAATTTACATTTTTTATCAATTTCTAGAGTCATTTATATGTATTGTGGTGGAATAAAAATATATTATACATTAAAAAAAATAGTTCCTAACTAAAGCTAATTATAAGAAGGGACTATAATTTCTTAGCCTTCATTTCGTATAACTAGTTGATAACTGATAAATTACTTAATAGCTAATAAGTTAACTGATAGCTGATAGTTGATAAGCTAACTAAAGTGTTTTGTAAAATTAGCTATTGAACTAGCTGAAATTATAAAATGATATAAAAGGACATATTAATATAAATATATATATAATTAAAATAATTTCTATTTATTTAAAAATAAAATTATATTAATGTAATTAAAAAATTTAAAATAAAAGTATAGCTTCTAATATTTTATAAATTTATATATTTATTTACTTATACAATTTTTATTTTATTATTTATTATAAAATTATAATTACTTAAAATATAATTTATTATATTTTATAAAAATTATTTAAATTTATATTATAAAAGGTATGAGTTGTAAATTAATAAAAAATTAAGGATAGATTTGAAAAAAATTTAAAAAAAGAGTAGCTTATAAGTTATAAGTTACTTCAGGTAACTTATTAAATTAGAGCTTATAAGTTACTCCTGGTAGCTTATAACATAGTGCGAGAAATACCTTTGAAAGTTAGCTTATAGAAAGCTAGCTTATAGTTTATTGACTAGGTCAATAAACTATAAGCTAGCTTATTTGTTACGCAAAATGGAGCCTTAGTCTTATTTGTATAAGTACTACAACATGCAAAGTTATATGTCCCTTAAGATGATATAAAAAATCTTATTCCCTTAAATAAAGATATAACTAATAATTTATGACATTTCAAATATTATAACTAAATCATTTTACATATGAATATACTTGAGGATATTCAATAATTATTCTAATTAATATATAATAATTAGTGAAGACTTTAGATATAATTTTAGTAGTATTATTAAGATATATTGTCTTAAATGCATAACTGAGAAATTGTACTTAAAGTTAAATTATTTATGTAAGTGATCTCACAAACACCAAGTTATGAATTGATAATAAATGTATATGTAACTATTTTATTGTAAAATTAACTAAAATCTTAAAGTATTTAAGTAGTCTACATAGTAGATAAATATATCAATATATGTCACTTTGATGTACTCCAAAAATACTAAGAATTGAGTCCTAACTTTGGTTAGTAATGGCTTCATAATTAATTTACCTTGAAAACAAATAGTACATAAAATTTTATTAGATTGAAGAATCTTTTGGTTCTTCATCTACTTCAAGCTATTGTATTGACATAATAAATGACTAATTCTGTATTTGAAATGTTGAAAGGAATATGTGATATTGAAATGCATTATATAATAAAGATCATAATTGGAGGCATCATTATAATAAACAAAATTTGTCTGAACATTTTCCTCTTTTGACTTAAAATGCTTGATAAAATGCCATAAATTATTTGGATATATGATAAATACGTGATAAATATGTAACTAATAACTTTTCATATATACTTTCTGAACCTTTTGATCCTTATTTGGTTAACCTTTTCTTCACTATTCTCATATATACTTTCTCAACCTCTAGGATTTTTACTATATAGGTTAACTTTTAGGTTCTTGTTATAATGCCCTTTGTTTTTATATTTTCCAATTTTTTATGTTGAAAAATAATTTTGCAATTATTTGTACTATTTTTATAATCATTATAATTGTATAAATCAATTTAGCTCTATACACTATTACAATCATGACCTCATCAACATTTAAACTTTCTTTTTATTATCAATGCATTTAGTTAAAGGAATGAAATAAAACTAGTAGTATGAATTTCATTATTTTTCATCAAAAGTTTGCTATTTTATTAAGCCATAAGAAGGCATGAAGAAGCATTTACATAATGATAGAAGGAAGAAAGAAAAAAACTAGATTATAGAATTGGTAAAGAAAAGAAAATAATACTATATGAAATTATACTTCATATATTTTCTTCATCATTATTATCATAAATTTTATTTGTCACAAAGATGGTGACGAAAGAAAATCATCACCTTTACAAAACTTCATATTGATGTTTTATCCTATTATTTAATTATATTTCTAAGATTTATTGAATTTTAGTCTCTAGTATTTGTAACAGATCATTTTTGTCGATATCATATGATATCTCTACTTTATAATTATCCAATAATTAGTGAAGTACCATAACCAATTGTTAATTATCTTAGCTTGCATAGGACATCTTATAATCCTTTCAACAAGGTGAAAATATATTAATGATTAACTTTAGACTAATAAATAAATTAAGATAATTCTTAAAGTACAAAGAAATAAGAGTGAAATAACAATCAAGAATTTAAATAATTTATATGTGACGTGTTCTTGTTGCACTATAAAATATATGGAAATAAAGAATTAGTTTTGGAATTTTATTTGAAAGTACAAAATTTATAAATTTTTTAAACATATTCTAAATGTAATCTTTTTGCAAATATCCAAAATATTCATATGATAAATTGAAAAGACTTATTCAATTCTTAAGTCACATAAGAATATCCAAACAAATAAAGCATTTTGTATCTTTACCTTAACACTTACCAATTC
The DNA here is from genome assembly GCA_020226215.1 of Sindora glabra. NCBI lineage: Eukaryota > Viridiplantae > Streptophyta > Magnoliopsida > Fabales > Fabaceae > Sindora > Sindora glabra. Next base: position 82,878,535 of record CM035231.1, on the reverse strand, counting down.
AATCTAGCATATCAACAAGAAAATTCAAAATTTATTACTATTTTTTCTATTTCACTTTTTAGATCATTTTTTGATATAATTATTTGCCTTATACTATCTAAAATTTAGCTTATCACTTTTCCTTGATAATAAAATATGTAGAAACTTGACAAATGGATGCAATTATGTTAGAAATTAGAAACATCAAGAATTAAGAGTAAATCCCTAAAAATTAAATAGCTAAAGTTAGAGGTAAATTACCAAACTTCCTCGTATATGGCTTTAGAAAGTTGCTTAGGTTTCATATTTTCTACTTTAACTTATTGAAGTCTATCTTATTACTTAACAATTGTGGAAGTGTATTTTTGTAACTTTTTGTTGTCCTTAAGTTTATGAATGATTTTCAAACAAAGGGTGTCGAAGTTACCATCGTCCTTGTGTTTAGCAATTACATTTTCTTTGATAAGTCTATCACTATTATTTTGCATTACTAAGTCTTCCCTTTTTCATCATAGGGTTTCTTCCTTCCAAATCTTAATTTATCAAAATTCTAAAATTTATAAATAACTTTTGAGCATATATTAAAAGCGAGAGATAAAAAAGAAGAATAATCTATTTCTTTTGAACTCAAAAATTATATATGAAAGAATTTAGAAAAACAAAAGAAAAATCCTTTTCTTTCAAGCTTAAAAAGTCAAACTGAAAACATTTTATGTTAATAACATGTTATAAAAATAAAACTAGAATGATAGAAAAATAGATGAAGTGAATAAAATAACATAAGGGAAGTTTCTTTTATTCATGAATGTGTAGAATACTTTATATAGCACATTTGTGTATATAGGCTTAATGCACCAGTTGATAAGTATCAATAATTGATACACTAATTGATAAGTATTACTAATTGATTATAATCAGAGATTAAATAGATCTTAATTACAACAATAAATAGATAATTAAAGATTTTTCATGGAAATTTACGTAAATAAATATTTATAACATTTATTTTTTTATTTATTATTTTGCATGCATGTTTCACTTCCTAGCTTTTAAAATTTTTTTAATTTATTATCTTAACAAACCATAAAAAATTATTAAGTCACATTTTCCATATTATAATGAACTAGTTATTACTCTTCTTTTTTAATATTCTAAATAAATGGGAAGATATTCAAGAAGTGTAAGGTTACATATTTTAAAGACTAACTTATTTTTCTTTTTAAATTTATGTTTATCCATCTAATAAAATATTTCAAGGTTTATAAAATTTTCTTAATGTGCATTTTTTTATAAGTAAAAAACCAAAATAATTTAAAAGTTTAAGATAAAGTAAAAAAGAAAATTGACTAGTTACATATATTGAGTCTCCATGCTTTTCAAGTTCAAAAAAGGATCTTGAATTTGATCCTTGGAAATGCTTTTGTTGAGAAAGGTTAACTGTCTATTACTTCCTAAATAGGAATTATTCTTCTATTTAATAAAAAGGTATGGATATTATATCCTATAGGAATATTTAAAAATAATTAAAATATTTTGTATGGAAATAATTGCTTAATTATTATGGTTAAAATGTAAAATGAAAGTTTTGTCAAGAAAATGATGAAAAACTTATTATGATAAAATATAGGATGAGAATTTTGTATAGGATGAAATATTTAAAATGTTAAAGTGTGATTAGAGTTGAACAAGTATGTATAGAATAGATTTAGGGAATTTTTCAATTTTGCCCTTAACTTATCCATCCTTATATTTTCCAAACCTATTTCACTATTCCTCAATTTTCTTAATAACTCTATTGTTTCTATCTGCTACTTCAACATCTTTTTCTTTTCTTTTTTTCTCCATTAATACATGGCACCATCCTTCATTAGTTCTTAAATTTCTTACCAAATTAAGGTAAGGCTTCTTAATTTTGAATTCTTAGATGGGTGTTCCTTATTTCCTTTATTAGATTGAGGATGATTAAAGGGTTTTTACTCCAAAGAGAAATTTCGAACCTTAATTTTAATCTTATGATTTTTAGATGATTGTGAGCAAACAATTACAAAATTAACCTTTATTTATCCCTTCATACTAAGTGAGTAAACATTCTAGTGGTTTAGATGATTATTGCATGAATTGAGTAGGTTTCATGTGAAAATTTATGAAAAATGCTTATTTGGATTTGAATTTCTTATGGGATTTGGGTTACATGGTGCTAAGGACACAACATACAATACCTTGATTGTGTATTATGGCTTACAAAGCAAAATATTGGGGATTGAATCCTGAGTGAATAGTGCATTTGGTGATAACCTAACAAAATTAAAGTAATAATTGACTACATAGTCAATTATGCCTCAAAGACTTGTGTTTTGGGCAAGTATAGTCAACTATGATGTTGAAGAATTGGTTTTTAGCCTCTTATACTTAACTATATAGCTAATTACACCATTGTAAAGTGACTTTCAATGATTTCATAGTCGATTACAAGCTATTAACTTACTCTTAAGTCTTTTACAGTTGATTATGCCTTTATTTCTAAGGATTGCATAGTCTATTATAAGCCCATCTTTTTGTTCTTTGGATCTTAATAGTCAATTATGTCCCTATTTTCAAGAATTGCATAGTTGATTATATCATATAGTATATTGGCATTAAGCCTCAATTTCATACAAGTAACTAATAAACTAGTTAATAGTTGATAAGTTAATTGATAGTTGATAAACTAGTTAATAGTTGATAAGTTAATCGAAGTGTTTAATAAAATTAATTATTACAACTAGTTGAAATTGTAAAATGACATAAAAGGATATATTAATAAAAATAGATATAATTAAAATAATTTATATTTATCTAAAAACTAAATTATATTAATGTAATTAAAAATTTTAAATAAAAATATAATATTTAATATTTAATTAATTATATTTTATAAATTTATATACTTATTTTCTTATATAAATTTTAATTTATTATTTATTATAAAAGTATAATTACTTAAAATATAATTAATTATATTTTATGATATTATTTATATAAATATATATCTTTATATATTTATAATTTAAAATTAAGATATAATTATGTTAAAATTAAATAATTATATTTTATAAAAATTATTTAAATTTATATCACAAAGGGTATAAGTTGTAAATTAATAAAATAAATAAGAATAAATTTAGAAAGAATTTGAAGAAATAGTAGCTTATAAGCTATAAGCTACTCTAGTTAACTTATTGAATCAAAATTTATAAGTTATCTAGAGTAGCTTATAAGATAGTATAAGAAACACCATTACAGGCTAGTATATAGTTTATTGGCCAGGTCAATAAGTTATAAGTTAATTTATTTGTTATGTGAAACAGAGCCTAAGAGTAATTATCATATGTTAAATAATGTTAAATAAATGTTATATGTTCATGCAAAAAGACATGGTAATAATATGAGTCATAATATACATTAAAGCTTGAATTTTTTAGTATGAATTGAGTTAAGCTATGATCTTGAATATAAGAAATTGTGATAGGGGGAATTAATGATATATATGATAGAAAAGCTAGTTCTGGTAAATGTTTATGGATGGACAAGGTCAATTTTAGAGGGATAAGATTAAGTTTGTGAAGGGATAAGGATAATCAAGAGTTATAAGAAGATTTACCTATTTTTCTATGTTGATATATTCATAGAATCTCCCTTTCCCTTGAATAAGTTATTATATGAATGGTGTGAATATGTTAAACATGGAATATCGTAGGTATTAATGTTTTGTTGTGAGAATGTGCATAAACTAATTTATGTACAAATAAAGGTAATTTGGTTCGTGAGAGAATTTGTTATCTCTTATTATTTATTTGAAGTAAAATATTTACTCACTAAGTATTGAACTTACCATCTTTATTTATTATTACAAATTCTCCTTTAGTTGTGCCTCCACCATTTTTGCATTAAAAGTAGATCTCTTAGCTTTTTTAACTTAGTAGCAAATAATCATTTTGAATGTAAATAGAAATGCCTTTTGGGCCTTGGTGTGTATAGTTAGCAGATAGGGTAGGAATTTCTTTGTATGTTAAAATTAGCTAAGTCAACTTATTTCTTTTATATTAGAGTTCATAAACAAGCTCAACTTTTTCCTCTTTTAACAAAACTAATAAAACATAAGTACTACTATCTTTGCTTAGATGAAATATCTATAATTAGTATTAAACTCTTATGTTTAACTAGTGATAATAATTAGGTTATGTTGGTTACTAGGTAATTGGTTTCCATACTAATTATAGGTTAGGAAGGGCCATGAGAAAGGTGGTATTAGAGTATGATTTAGGATTTTTCTAGAAAGGTAAGGCCCTAAGATAGGTTAATTAAGTCATATTTATTTGCTACTTAAGTAGGCATTGACCAAAACTATATTAGTAATATATGTGCACCAGGGATTATATATCACCAGTGCCATTTTAATGGATCTAATAATGCCTAATGATGTTAGTGGTGAAGTTATTTCTTTGTATATTGCTTGTTGTGATTTGTTCCTTGTCTAAGCATTTAAGGATTCTGTGAAATTAGGAAAGATGATAAACACTAAGAGTTAATTGTAAGCCAATGAACCTGTTCATAAAGAATCATTCATAGGTTTATAGGCTCAAAGTAGTAGGTGAAAAGAAAAGGAATATGGTGGACATCATATTCCTTCTTAGGTTATAAATTTTATATAGCAAGTTATGGATCATATAGTTAAGGTTACCCACTAGAATTGAGGGCAAGATCAATATGGAGGTTAAGATAATTGTGACTTAAATTGGAATAGAGATAAAAGGAGGCACTAAAACCTTTCTAGAAAGGATTTGGGTAATTAGATTGTGACTTAAATTGTGGATCATTCATGAATTTATTAAACTAAAACCACCTTGTTTAACATAGGAAATATGGCATAATATTATGCACTATTGCTGTAGATGGAATCACATTGATGGTAAACAAAATGGAATTTATCTTAAAAAATAATATGCACTATTTACAAGTATATAAATATATCATCAAATAATTTTTTGAAAAAGTATTAAATTAAAATATAAGCATAAATATAAAAGGACTTTTAAATTTTAATTATTTTATAAGAAAAACATAAGATAGATGTCAAAGAAAGAGATGACATGGAAATTATTTAATTTTAATAATTTAATATTTATTTTTAATGTATCCTATTAGTTATTCTTTCCCTTATGAAGTAGATAACTTTCGATAGAATTTGTCTTATAAAAGAAAATTTTTAAACAATCCATATAATCCATTTGAAAAATCTATATTTTATAAGTTTTGATTGATTGATTAAATAATTTATTTTAGAGAAAAATATATTAACCTTTCCTATGTTTTAGTGAAATTATATAAACCCCCTTTTTTATTTCAAAATCTACACAAGTATCCTATGAAACATAAAATAATACTCTACTTAAACTAAAATTTGAACTTTTTTTAAATAAAATGATGAGAAAATAAGATTATAGATTCAAATTAAATAATATATGATAATTTAAGTATTTTTTCATAAAAAATATGCTTTGTTTAAACTCAAATGAGTAAAAGTATAAAATATTTACATTAAAATTTGACTTTATCATTGTTATGTTTAGCCATTTGAGTTTAATTAAAGTATGTTTATATCATAAAATACTTTGAATACTTTATATTAGGATATTTTATTTAATTTGACTCCATGATAATTTTTTTTATCATTTTATTGAAGAAGAGTTCAAATTTGAATTTAAGTGTAATATCATTTTATGTTTTAAAAGAGGTCTATATTGGTTTTAAAATTAAAGGTTAATATATTTTTCTTTTTATTTTATATTTATAATTTTAAACATTATATAATATATCAAACAATACTTAAGGCTTTATTTTATATAAATAGCTAATAAGTTAACTAATATATAATAAGTTAGTTAGTAACTGATGAGCTAATCGATAACTTATAACTTATAATTAATAGTTAATAACTGATAAGTTAATTGAAATATTTTAAAAAATTAACAGTTGAATTAGCTGAAATTACAAAATGACGAAAAAGATATATTAATAGAAATAGATATATAATTATAATAATTCATATTTATCTAAAAATTAAATTATATTAAAGTAATTAAGAAGTTTAAAATAAAAATATAATATTTAATATTTAATTAATTATATTTTATAAATTTATATATTTATTTACTTATATAATTTTTATTTTATTATTTATTATAAAATTATAATTATTTAAAATATAATTAATTATATTTTATGATATTATTTATTTATATATATATTTTTATATATTTAAAATTTAAAATTTGATATAATTATGTTAAAATTAAATTAATTATATTTTATAAAAAATATTTAGATTTATATTGCAAAAGGTATGAGTTGTAAATTAATAAAAAATAAAGATAAATTTAGAAAGAATTTGAAGAGATAGTAAGTTATAAGTTATAAATTATTTTAAGTAGCTTATTAAATTAGAGCTTATTTTTTTAATAAGTTAGTACAAAATACACATTTAAAGGTTAGTTTATAATTTATTGATCAAGTTTATAAGTTATAAGTTTACTTATTTGTTATGCGATATGGAACCTAAATGTATTAACCTAGATATGAAGTCTAACAAGTAAGGATGACAATGAAGTGAGGTTAGGATAGATCAACATTACTTAGTCTCCTTGTTATGATTTTCTGCCTTACCTCAGTCCTTCTTGTGGGGCAACTTGGTGTCTTGTTCTTATAATCCACAATACATAGATCTCCCATGATGGAATTTGAACAAATTAACAAAAAATAAAAAATATTCAAATTTATATAATTTTAATTCACACATAATAGAAAAAAATATTATAAGATAGATTTAAAATTACACATATTTTATTCAATCAATCTTAAATTAAAAAGAAAATAATCAAAATAGATAATTTTTATTTTCATTTTTTATACTTTTAAGTTTAATAATTAAATGAAAATAATAAAATGAATGACAAATCTTAAAATTTTAATGTATTTTTAATATTTAAACTACTAAATGAACCAAAGGTATTATGCATATATATGGACTGAATAAGGAAAAAAAAAATTTTATAATTGTGAGGCTCTGTGGAACAAAGTGAGGTAATACAACTTTGTCCCCCAAAATTTGCTTTGTTACATATTCCATGAGGTAGAAATCAATACCATATTCATAATTCATCAAAGTAAAATTTACAGAATAAGTTCTAAAACCAAAATTTTGCCATCCCACTAGTAAGGAAAATTGTTCTTTAATCAAAGAGCTTGAGAATTAGTGTAAATGTATCAAGGTATGTAAGCTCAATATAATTTTAAAAAATAATTTAATATTACAAAAAAATTAAAAGATATTAAATAAAGGAAAAGAGTTTAATTATAATTTTAATGTATAAATATAAAATTAATTATATCTTACTTTTTTAGTTATAGTGAAAGTGGTCAAACTACTAGATGTATATAGGTAAGGTCTTGAGCTCAAACCTAGAATATGGAGAAAGAGAAAACTTTTGAATAATATTATATGCCACTTGAATCAAAGGCTTTTGATAAATTAATTATATTGGTTAATTCACTTAAATATAATATTTTATATTAGTTATTCTAATATACATATGTTTCAATTTATAACTCCTATCAAATTTATAAAAAAAAATCTTAATTAACATATAAAATAAAAGAAATTACACTTTACCCACTTAAGATTTTAGCCTTTAAAGATTGCACATTACCCATAAATGGTTTGAATCATCAACATTTTACCCATCATAATTATTTTTCATCTAAAAAAATTAATGGATATCAAAACAACATCATTTTGCATACTCTTTTGCATAACTTTTTCAGAAGAAAAATTCCCAAATTGGAACTCAATTTCCTAAATTTGATAAAATACTAAATTTGCTTTTTCATTTATAAAAAAATTGTCATGTTTTTATTTGTATCATAAAAAAGAAGCTATAAAAATACTTAGAAAAATGAAGCAATTTGTGCTGAATAAGTTCAAAAGTATACTTAACCTTGTAAAACTTGCTATTAAAGAAATTAACCTTGGTAATTTTTAAATCATCCTTATTGAGATACAAATATTTTCAGGTGATCATTTTATACCATGAATAATCACACTAAAGTATTTTATCAAATTTGGAAAATAGATTTTCAGGTTAATTTTTTTTTCTAAATAATTTTGCAGAAGAACGTACAAAATGATGTCATTTTGATTTTTGTTACTATTTTTAAATGGAAAATAACTCAAGTGGATAAAGACATGCAACTTTTAAAATTATAGTAGATAAAGTGATAAAGAGTGACATTTTAAGTAGTCAAAGTATAGTTTTTTTTTTCAAAAAATATTAATGTGTTTAAAAGGGTGACTTCTATGGTACCTTTAAAGGTTTGAAACTTGGGATGATGCGGTAAAATTCAAACTATTGAGTGAGATAATTAAGAGATTTGGTAATCTTATTTAATAGTTTGAATTTTGCCACATCATCTTGGGTTTGGAACCTTTAGGGACACCTTAGAATTTTTCATTTAAAAGTTAATAATTATTGAAAAAAAAATAAAACTTGCTTTATTATTTTAAAAATTACAAGTTGCACAACTCAAAGGTGAAAACATACTAAATTTAGCTATTAAAATTATTAAAATTGTGTAATCTATTAATTTTTTATTGTCAATAATAATTTTGTTAAATTTTTTTTAATCAATATAATGTAATCTAATCTAAATTATACATTAAAAATGTAAAGTGAAATATTAAATTGACTAAAAATTTATTTTGATTTGTGTAAAATTAAATTTTTATCAATATCATCCTTAATTGAAAATTTATATTAGTTTAATTCATATAAAATTAAAATTTTAATATTTCCATATATGAGATAAATTATTAAATTAATGTACAAAATAATTAAAATTTAAAAATTTTTAATTTTATAAAAATTAAATTAAGACAAACTCTTAATTAAAAATAAAATTAATAAAAAACCGATCTTTCAGAAATTTTAATCTATTGAATTTAAAGAGATCAAATTTTAAAATTTCAACAGTTTGCACTTCAGGGACTAAAATTACACAGTCTCGCTGAAAAAGCTCGATTACTGTGCCAAGCGGTTCGATTCGATTGCAACTTTCAGCCCTTGAACCAAGGTCTGGTGGTCCACGGAGTAGCCAATAAGGGTTGTTATTTTGGGATCAAATTTGTTGCCGGCAAGGTAAGGAGGGTTCTTGCGCATCAAACATTATTCAAGTTCAAAACCCCTGCGTTTGGGGCTTAATGCTTCGCGAACGAGCAAACAGTTACTAAGGGTGTATTTACTCATCGGTCACCATGGCCCTCCCACTAGGGAAGCTCACGATTCTCGTTGGTGCAGGTTCATATTTTGATTTCTCTTCTTTTTATGTTAATTTATTTTATGTCAGAATTTTCCAAATTTGCAACCCGTTGATTTCTGGTTTCCTGGGCTGATTTATGGGAATCGTAATTGAACTTATTTAGTCTTAATTGTATCTGCATAGATTTTTTTTTCTTTACGGTTTTTCATGAACCCATAATTTTGCAGGTAATGGCTTATAAAATATTTGGCTTGCATTAGGTTAGATCTAGCTATCATTCAATGATAGACCCTTCTGATGCATAATTTGTCTTGGATGAGGGCTTATATTTAACAAAGAAGTCATATCAATTTATAAATCCAGTAAATTTGCGGTGCTGAAACTATTAGTTTTAAAGGGTAGGATGTCCTTTAAGTCATAATGAAATAATCAATTTATATAATTTCTATCTCATAAAATACATTTTTTATTCTTAGATATTTTTGCATGCTTATGTGCAACAAAAATATGTCTAGGGCAAGGAGTGTGAACATACTAGTGATGCTCTCGTGTTAATCCTTACAAGCCACTCCTTAGAGCTTGTTTGGTTGATAAAAAGTTACATAGGAAGTTGGTAAGTGCAACTTTCTAGGAAATAGCAAATAATGTGTTATTTTGTTGACCACAAATTGGCAAACCGGAGGAAGTAGGGATTTCTACTTCTACTTCCCATGAAATGTAGGAAATTGCTTACCTCCCTCCTTTAGGTAAGAAAAACTTTCTGTAGGACAAATAACTTTGAGCACTTTTTGCAAAGTCTATAAGGGAATTTAATTCCTAGAAAGTTCAAGCTCATGCAGGAATTTACTTTCTGTGTGAACCAAATTATCCTTCATTATAGTGCCGAGTTAGGAGAATGCCTAACTGACCAGATGATGTCCTTTATCTTTTAGGTATTGTTGGTTCGGTACTAGCAAAAGAAGGGCACATTTCAGATGTCTCTAATTTTGTCTCAGGTGCTCTCAAGGTAGGTTCCTAATTCATAACTTTTCTTTCAGTTTAGCATAGTAATCATATCATATGTTTCCCTACATTTGAACGTCAGTTGAAAGATGTACGGTTATACACATAATATGTTAGGGATACAGAATGATGCTTACAGTTTCTTATTGTTTGAAGATTGCAGTTATTTCTGATTTGAACAGCTATGCACTCTCCTACATCTGGTCCTATATTCACCATTTTAATCTATGAATTAGTAGCTTTTCATAGATTAAATATTTTTTTTATTTCCATTCAGTTTAAGAAACTTACTTCTCCAGCTTGATCATTTAAGATCAGTTTTATTTAATAAGTTAAATTCTTGTGGAGCTTCTTTGAAGTAGCTTTTCACCTTGCATCATTAAGGAAAACTTAAATGAACATGGAAAGAGGAGCCTTTTTTTTTTTCCCCTCCCTGTTTACATCTTCAATAACTTTGTGTTTGTGTCTTGTGTCCTAGTTTTCTTGTGTTTGGAGAATTTTGACTATTCCTTAAATTTGTGTTTTAAAAATCTCAAAATGTGGCAATATTCTAGAGGTTAATATACATTGGTACTAACTACTAAGCCTGAATTCCATCAAAGATCAATTTTAAATGCAGCTGTCATCAATCCTTACTTATTAATGATTGATATTATGCTGAATCTTGACAATGCCTTTTCTTGTGCTATAGATTGTTTTGAGGCAAATTAGAAGCAGTGATTCTTCTCCAGCTGTTAAGAAGCCACGTAATGATGCTTTGATGGCTCAGGTTTGTCTGTTAGTCCTATATTCTCATTATAGATTCTAGACATGGATATAATTCTCTGCAGAGCTATATTTTCCTCACACTCTTTGAAGCCTGTAAAAAATTTAAATACTGATTGACAGGTTAACAGCCTTCGTCAAGAACTACAACTTCTTGCTCGAGATAGAACAATCACTATTGTAAATGCGAGTGGAACAGGTTCTAGTTGCCATTGTCCTTTTCCATATTGCTTGAGCTTTTGTTTTTTGTTTGCTTGTTAGTTCTTCAGTGTTTGAACTCACTCTGACAAGTGACATGTTCACTTCTCAATTTGTTTCAATTATTCTTTAATTTTAGGGCATTTAATATTAGCTAGACTGAGAATATTATTATTTTATTTCACCATTTGATGTATTATCTGACATGCTTTTGCAATGTGCAGGTGCCCGGAAGTATGGTACAATAATTATTATTGTTGGGGTAGGATATGGCTACATTTGGTGGAAGGTAATATTTTTTTCTAATTCGTTGTAAAATTTTGAAATAACTGACAGGATGTAGTGTGAGGCTATACTGTATTAAACTATTATCATTTTTTAGCTTTATTCACTTAAGTAGGTTTTGACACATACATTTTTTTGGAGTCATGTTTTCTAATAATCATGGCTGAGCAAAAAGCTTTTCCCTACCAAATTGAGTTTTGAAACAGACTCTTAGTCACTGGGTTTCAACTATTTGACATTTATTATGGTTTCAAATGCCTAAAATACCAGGGTGCAAATAAAGAAAGGCTTAAATACTGTTCATTAAAATAAAAAAAAGTTGATTGTTTCTATGATATTTGGAGCCTTTGAATCCCACCTTCCAATCTCTAAATCTTTTTTGTATTTTGGGGATATTTCACTAGTTCTTGTAAAAGGATTTTCTCTTGTGGCTATTTTTTTTTTCATTTATATGGCCATTTTATTTTATTTTATTTTTTCATTTTAGGGATGGAAACTTCCTGATATGATGTTTGCAACTAGGCGTAGTTTGTCTAATGCTTGCACATCTATAGGCAATCAGCTGGGGAAGGTTTATGAATCAATTGAGGTAATTCTTTTTATTGTATAGTTTTTCCATTGTAGACTGTTGTGAAACCTATGCTTTTTCATTTAGCAATTAGGGTGGCAGCTAGCCCTAAATTTGGGGATCCCCACAGGAATTGCCCCATTGAACGTGGGGATAGGGAAATTTTTTGGTCAACGGGGATGGAGCAAAAGTTTGCTCTATTGTAAATTTTGGGAATGGGGCAAGGATCATAGTCCGTGCCCTGTGGTGCCTTGTCATATCCCGAGGTTTGAAAAATATTGTTTTATTTTTACTTTATAATTTGTAATATGCAATACATGTTAAATAAGAATACTCAAGTATTTTCATATTTTATGCTTATAAAATTATTATATTTTGTATGCATCAATTATTTATAGAAAGATAATTATGTGACAGAGCAGCATTTCAGTTTGTGATGAAGAATTAAAAGAATTTAAAATTTAAAATCGTTGTAATTAGTTGGGAATTTAAAGCTTTATTTATTACGTTTGAGATTATTTAATGACTATATGTGAATATGTGGCACTTAACTTAAAAATACATATTTTTTCCTTAATTTTCTTATTTTTTTATATTTCCTCAGAAATTCCTGTGGAACATTGTTGCCCAATGGGGTATGGCGATGTGGCAAATTTTGTTTCCACTAATGGGGCATGGGGCAAATCTTGCCCTGGATAATGGGTCATGAGGCAAGAGAGAGCTGATTTGCCCATGCCCATTCCCATTGCCATTCCTATTAGCAATGAAACTAAATTTAGTCATATTGGCATGTCTTGTTTTTATTGATGATATTGTTATCTGTCTCTTGTTGCGTTTTTAATTAATTGATACAATTATTGGCAAAATATATAAAATGGAACTTGATGAGAATCTAGATTTCTTCTTGTTTTATATCTAGTTTATGGTTTTCCCCCCTCAAACACAAGAAGCTTAAGTTTCTTTAGGTAAGATTTACAATGTTAACTAATGTCATGTTAGTTGGCTACTGCTACCATTTGACATGAATTGATAACATCAAGTTAGTTTACAATATTTTGTTGGCTAAGGTTTGTGGAAGCCAACAAACTCAAATTTGACATACAAACTCAAAAGCAATTTACTTGCTTTTTATTTTTAGTCAGTGTATTATTTTGGTTCAATTAAATAATTTTTCTGACAGTGCATAACTTGCTTCAGACCTTTGAACCAATTAATGTTTGCTGTAGTTTTAAATTTGACTAGGACTTGAAAAATAAAGGGAAATATATGATGCTGAATTTAATTTTGATGCTGCTTTTATGTGCAAGTTAAATTTCAGAGAGGCTTTCTTGTGTTGATACTTCATAATATAATGGCCTTCTAACTTTTGTATTCTTTTGAAATAATTTCCCACTCTATCAGAGATTGGAAATAATTCTGATTTTGGTTTTACCATCCAATACTTAAAATTTACTCTGCAATGATTTCAGAAAGCCAAGAGCACATTAACTGCAAGAATAGACAATCTGGATTGCAGTTTGGATGAATGTGCAGCCCTTACTGAAAATACAAGGGAGGAGGTTGGTAATGAAGTTAAAATTTATGGTTTTGGTTTCTGGGTTACTAATAATAGAATATCTTTGGTGTTAGATTTCTGTAATACAACAGCAAGCAGATAGTATATCTGGGGATTTCAAGTCTGTTCGTGTTGCAGTCCATGTTCTGGTGACTCAATTGCTAGATTTCAGTTCCTTTTCTTTTTAATCTCTTTATCTTGGGGGTTATGTAACTGAAGTCCAATTTCTTCTCTCTCTTCTCAGGAGTCCAAAATCAAAGAGATAGAAGGGAAGCAGGTTATATCAAATAATTGTCACCATAGATTGTTTTTTGAAATCGAAACTTGTCTTGTTTATTTTAAAGGAGCAAATTTTGTTTATTCTGATAATTGTGCTACTGTTTCAACCTGTGTAGGTTTCCACCAATGTTGGAGTAGAGAAATTGTGCAATTTTGCCTTCAACTTAGAGCATAGTAGTACTACTGAGCGGATTCAGGCAAGAGCCTATATTTTCCTTCAGTGAATGAACTCTCCCTTTCTGGCTTGGCTTCAGCTAATAACTGTGCCACCAATGTTGTAAATCTTCTTATATTATTATTTTTAATTTGTTCTTATATTAATATGCAAAATTTTACTTATGTAGGCATCTCCGTCCAGTTCTTCCAGGCCAGCTCTTGAGCTACCGCCAGTTTCACCTTCCAAGGTAGTTTTTTCCGAGGACTATATCCCAGTGTAATTATGTTCTCTTTATAAAACTTACCATTAATTAGTAGGAATATATGATTCAAATTGCTACAAACTACTATAAAATTTGATTGTAAGTTCAATATTAATTTAAGCTTATTGGCCAAGTAGACATTATTTTGACTAAGACCCATGCCTGCTCAGATCAAGTTTTGATTTTACATTTCAGCTCTTTGTTTTAACTTCCTTTGAAACTCTTCCTGTATTAATTCTGTAATTCAAATTTTACAGGCAACTCCATCTGTTTCTTCGAGGCCTTCTCTTGAGCCACCATCTGTTACACCCTTGCCAAAGGTAACTTGTATTTTCATTCAAGACATCAGTCTTGTGTAAATATATAGAAATACCATTTTATATCAGCACCAGTGTGCAATGTTGTTACTTTCAGGGACAATCTTGTTTCAATTCCAATTCATTTGTATGGTCTGAAGTGCAATAGAAGCTTTTTCAGATAAAAAGCATAGGGGGGGGGGGATTTTACATCAAGAATGAGACAAGCACACATGTTTTACAAGGATGAAAATAATTTACACCACTTACACATTATTATCCTTTGAAATTTATAAACTTACTCAACAACATTTATGTGTATATATTTTGTAGTATTGACTGGTCAAGATCAAGCATGCTTCCTCTATTTTTCCTACCTCCCTAGTTTTCTTTTCTTTTGCTTCCTCCTTCCTATCTCCTTTCTTCAAACTATATTTGGTTACCAGTTAATCTGGGCCATTCAGTGATTATCATAATAAAATGGGGTTTGTTGCCTTTCTCGGATATAGCTGTATTATAAAATAAAATCAATAATCTAAAATGTACAAAGGATGGAAATTACTTTATTTACATGTCTGGACCAACTGTTAGAATGTGCATTGAGTCTTCTCCTTTCTTAATTGAATATTTTTATTTGCTGAGCATCAGTCCTTGCCTTTTGTTTATTGATTTTTCTATTTTTTTTTTGTCTGACAGACTGGTTCATTGTCTGTAAATATGTCCTCTGATCCTCCATCTCCCTTACATTCTGCTGGAGCTTACCAGGTTTGTGAACTTTCTGATTCCCAGCACGCTCTAACTTTCTGAAGAGGTGAAACTGTGAAAGCCTCCTCTAGTGATGCTTAGCTATGTTTGATTTGTTTGGAGTAGACATAATTTACGTTGTTGTGACTTTTTTTCTCCCCTTACATGTCCTGATATTCTTGTTTTCTGCTTTCCAGAGAAGTGGTCGAATCTCAGAAGTGATTAATATCTCTGGCAGTAACATGGATTCTAATAACTTATCTCCTAGAGAAGACAACAGCAATGGTTCAAGTTCTGGATTTTTTGGGCTAAGGCTTCCAGGCATCAGTGCTCCATTTCTGACAAGAACACGTAGTGCAACAGATGCAGTATTGCAACATACTCGTAGTAAACAATAATTTTAACTGAGTTTCCTTTATGTCCATTTGATCCCCTCGTAACATGCATATCCTCCATGTAAATCATTTGACCCCACCATGGGCCAATCAAATTCTCTGGTGGTCGCCTTCAATTATAAATGACTGGGTGGTGAATTTTTGTAGATGCGCTTGGTTGTTTTACAGTTGCCTTTGGATTAAACTGAAATTGTTAGTTTGTCCAATACTTCTCTAGACTTGTGGAAAGAAAAGAGGAGGTAAAATGGCTCTTCTGTTGTTGAGAACTTGATGCCATCGTGGGTTAATAGTAATACGCAAACCATTTTCTCTTTGATGTTTCTTTACTTTTTGTTGTAGTTGTTTATCTCGCCTTATCATGGGTTACACCCTTCAGTGTGCAGGGCTCATGCGTGATCACTATTTTATCATGAAGATATAAAATGATTTAAAAAATAAAAATATAATTACATAATAACATTATATATATAATATATGGATGATGTGTAATATTAGCTGAATTCTTTTAGTATATAATTTTGGAAAATTGCCAATTATGGGTCTGTAAATCTAAGTTTCTTAGAATGTTACAAGTCTGGTACGGGAGGTTTGGTAGCTAAATTAGTGCATCGCTAAGATAAATTAGCTAAAATATCCCAAGGTTTTTCATAGTTTTGGGCTAATAGAGGTTACATCAAGTGGAGAGAGCATTCAGGACGACATAGTTAGAACAACCGAAGCTCTAAGTATTTTTGGCTACTCTATTTTCTCACATCCATTATTGTGAACTTTTTACTTTACGGCTTTCTCATAAATTTCTTTCTGGGGATTTGAATTCAAATATGGTTAACCCAAGTCGGAGAACCAGGAATTTTTATGACCTGAAATTGAAACTGGCTTGCATTTGCATGTGATATGTCCTTAATTTCCCCGCAATTCATTTTATACAGAGATTACAGTAGAAAGCAGATTGCAAGTGGGGATATGCTATAACAATTGACGCTTCATATGTTTAATGGAAAAAAATACTTCATAGGAATATAATTATAAATGGTTAAAATGATAGAAAATGTTCTATATATTTTATGTTAAATGTAAGGAATTTGGTGAAAGATAATTTCTTTTTTTTTTGAAAAATAAAGTTGTTTTCTCCTTTATTATAAATTTAGGTATCATTTTTTAGTAATAAAATACGAGGACAATATATTACTTCATTCATATAAAAGCATATGAAATTTTTCTATAGAAAATATTTTTTGAAAAGCAAATGTACTTATCATTACAAGGTCTCTCTGTGTTAGGATGATATAACCTCAGACAGACTATAGCAGTATGCTCCACCTCATGTAATCTCAGATTTACTAAGAAATATAGTTAAACTAGTAGGAAACCCGCGCTATGCACGGGATTCTCCAAAAAAATCTATATTAGATACTTATTTAATTTAAATATATGTATCATGGTGCTTGCTATGGTGTCCGTAGGGGTTTGGTACCTCGGGTGGTGTGATAAAATACAAGCCACTGGATGAGATTACAAAAATCTTAGCATTGACTTAGTAATCTCATCCAGTGATTTGTATTTTGCTACACCATTCCGGACAGCAAACCCCTAGAGGCACCTTAGAATTCATCATATATCATAGCTAAGTGGATAAATTTTATTTTATAAATCTTAAAGAAAAATGCTTATTTTAATAAAAAGGTTGATAATATTTAATTTCTACATTTAATTATCATCAAAATAATTATTAGATAAAATAATAAAATTATTATTAAATAAAAAATTGTATTTTTTATTGTGAAATTTAACAATTTATAACAAATAAATTTCAATGTATTGGATTTTTTAAATTTAATGTTTAAAAATAAACAAAGTTTTCATTTAAACAATTAAAGATACTATCTTCAATTTTAGCAATTCAAACCCTCCATTCATCCTGACCATATAACAAAGGCTCAATAATGTATATGAATTATACTTATATTAGCAAGCAATCCTCCATAGCCAAGCATCATCCAAATTACAAAATATTGGGGCATTGTATCAAGGAACATTGTGTACATATAGAAGTTAAAATTTTGAATTTAAGATGTATGCTTATAACAAAATATAAAGAGAAATTATTAATAACTACATTGGGTACATACTTGTTCAAATTGATAAATTGCCCATATTACAACTCAAAATAAATGATAAACTTATATTTGTCATCATAGAGGTAATTAAAACCAATTCCGCCTGAAAGATTTCAAAGATAAAATATATCAAATGAACAACTTACATATTTAAATCTCCTTTGTAGGCTCCCATAAGTAACAAAAGTAAGAGTACAAAAGCTCACATATCAACATTTTATTATTTGAAATGAATATAAAATTCATCAAAATAAAAGAAATCAATTTGAAGGCAATGCAAAATAAGAGATTTAATTCTAAAATGTGAGGGGAAAATGAACAAATATATGTTATATAAAATCATATAGGTGCATATAATAGAAAAGAATTCAAATATAAAAATAATACCCACCAAGAATGAATGGTATAGAAAGAAAAATTAAAGGATAGAATGGCCACCATGCTTAATCTTAGAAAAGTCCTACAATTGTCTTAGTAAAGTGTATCTTAGATGAAAACTTACTTGAGACAACATATAAAAGAACACAGTATAGATGTAGATAGATGTCAAAATGGTTTTTTATTCCAAAATAATGAAACAATAAGGAAAGATTTGAGATATTGTCATTAGACATATACTTATAAGCTGATACAAAGGTCAAATGATGTAACGAATAGAATATACAAATAATAATTTCATATAATTAAAATAGCACAACATATGTAGCCATGAAGTAAGTTAGGTTCACATAAATACAAATAATAAAGAATCTTCATTTACTATCTTGGCCACAAAGTTAGATTGATTCATATAAATATCTTTTATCATTTACCTATAAAGATATGATAAATATTCAAGTTTGAATAATTATAATAGAACTCTATTAGAGGGGTTAGTTCAATATACCTGCAAGACCAATATGCTAAACATATCATACATAGAATGGAAGACAACAAAAAATCTATTCTTGAGCATCAATCTAAATATCTTAGTAATAATTACATTAATCATTTAAAGGTTTTCACAAAACAACATAAAAACTTTGAAAGAGGATATAACATAATAAGGAAGGCTTAAATAAAAGATATAGAAATGAAATAAGGGAATGGAATATACAACTTAGCAACAATATATTTAGAAGACAAATTAAGATGTCTTAAGAAAATGCGAAATGGTAGGGATCCCTAATTTCATTATACTATTAAATGCATTCTTTGTAACAATTTCCTACTTTGGTAAGTATACATTATAATGAAAAAATTGGCAAAAATCCTGTTACTTAGTATTAAGTAGACATATGTAACACATACACTGTAGCCAATTTCCTACTTTAGTAATAAGTAATCTTGGTTTAATCAAAACTTTAGCAAACATGGGCTTCAATTAGATTAGTTAGATTAATTAGAAAACCTAAAGCTAATGTGATCTTAGTCTTAATGGCATTTCATCTGGACTAATTTATTATAATATGTAGTCTTTTGTGCGTCATCTAAAAATGAAATCAAACCATCAAGGCACCTAATCAAATATGGATATTTAGAAAGCTTTAATATATTGAAAAAAAAGGAAATAAGTAATCAAGGTTAAGAGGAAACACACTAATTGAGGATCCATTTTTGAAAATTTGCAAAATTATAAAATAACACATTTACATGAATTTAAAAAGCTTAAACATGATAGAAGTTGGAATTTTTTCCTTTCCTTCCATAAGATGTGGAATTAAAAACCTTTTTCAATAGCAACTGTAAGAGAATTTGATACTTCCTTGATAAACCTCACATTAACATATTTTTCTTCATAAGGTAGCAAAATAGCACTCCATATAGCTAGGTAATCTTATTATGCAACAATTATAAAAAAATTTGATTGATGATTTCCATATGGACTTGACATAGTAATTTTTCATAAATGTAATAAAAGAGTGCATGTAAAAGTATGTGTAAAGAATTATGAAAGAAGCATTATGGATAATAATCTTACTAAAAGAAAGCATTGCCGTCATGGAAAAAGTAAGTTTCAGTAGGAAATTAAGTACTTCTTACATTACTAAGGCTCAAAGGAAAAGTTAGAGCAAAATCATTAACTTATCTTTTTTATTTTCTACAAACACAACATACAATCAATCAAACATCTAAATGTAGAAAACAAAGATCAAACCGATATAAGAATAGAAAAGTTGAGGTTTTAGTGTGATATAACCTAATAGCAATATAAATGCTTAAAAATCTTTATAATTTACCATTATACCCTGAACTCCCTTTTATCTATAATTTATACATGTATTACCTAACTGGATGATCAAACTAAGAGGTTTATGCCCATTTATATAATATATTAGAGATAAAAACTAAAATTAATAATAGAAGTCTTATATATACCTAAATGCAAAATTAAAGGGAAAATGTAGTCTGAATGAATAAAAAAGGCAAATATTTAGGAATCACCGCTCACACAATAAATTGAACTAAAATTAAAGGTAAAAAAGAGTACTGAAAGCCCTTATGGTGTGAAAAGCTTATAAGGGTTTTGTTTTCTAAATAGTAATTTTGCTACAATAGCATTATCATCCTTCATGTCATAACCTATTTATGTACTTATAAATCTTTAAAGTATGAAGATATTAAAATGGAAGAACAATTATTAGGTGAAGAGAAAAAAAAACACTTATAATCAAATTTCTATTAGCCTAATGTGAGTTTTCTTGATTAAATACAACATGGTAGCTAATCATGGTTTTTTTTTGCAAAAAATATTAAGACCTAAAGTCTAGGCAATTACTATCCCCTACAAAAACAACACATAATAAATATCCAAAATGATACAATGTTTAGAATAAAGTATATAATCAGTAATGCATTGATATAAATAAAATAGTGGTTTAGCATTGTAATATTTTATCATCCTTGTCTTAATTAAATTATCTCTAGTACTAAACTTAACTCAATTGAAGTTAATTTATATCATGATAAAAAAAATAGAACATATATGCATCCAATCATGTTTATGTCATGTGAAAAATATAAGAATTAAATCCAAGTATACTGAGTTCATAACTATTAACGGTGGCTATACACTACATAACTTCATTCTACAAATAATTAGCAAGATGATAGGACTTAAAAGTTAATAAGTATGCTTATAATGAAAGGTGTTTTAACTTGAACTATCACCTAAGGGAAAATGAAAATTATTGGATTATAAACAACATATGGCTTCCACTTTTCATGGTTAAACTATCACTTAAAGGAAGATAATGGTTATTAGTTCAAACTATTTTTCTAGCTTGGCTGGAAATTCGGTCTTGGTTGGAAATTAGGTGAAGTTCTAATGGAAAATCTACTTTATGCTATTTAACTATTGTACCATTTCATATTGATAAATTATTCACTGCTTATTCATTTATAACCTGAATTACTATATTATAAATATGGTGTGTAGCTAAAGAAAGTGCACCACAAAGTTAAATTTGATTTACAAAGTAATACTAAGAACTTGTTAATCAATGTGAAGCATTAAAAAAGGGGCAAGAAGAATCCGTGAGTTATATAACATCATCTAATAGAATCCAACTAAACTTTCCTTATGTAAGAATGTAATATTGGTCATTACATATTTTAATCTCATATTTATGGTTATTCAATTTATAGAGAAGGTTGAAGAGGAAATAATACCAATGGAATATCTTAAACAAGCATTTTTTTAACTAATGTATTTATTTATATAAATATGCTTTAGCAATTCCTTCTCCTTTCTTATAGAGTGAAGAGTTCAATTCAATCAATCCCTTCTTATAGTGGTTGAACAACTTAAAATCATGTTACTTAATATCTATAATAAGATTCTAATGGTTAATGTTTTAGTTTATATCACTATTGCTACCAATGTCATCCTTTGTTTACTTACCAAAGTTTTTCTTCATGATGATAATTCTTTTTCATAGTTTTGTTTCTTGTAAATTACAAAATCATTGATCACATTTATCTTGCCTATCACTAAACTTCTCTAATTATACATTGGTGTACTTTGTGACTATGTTATTCTTTATTTTTTAAGATTTGTGTAATAGACATGTCATAAGTTTTCATTATAACTTTAGAAGTCTCAAGCTGATAACTAAACCATAGAACATGATACCATTTCTTTTCTATCTCTGCAGCTAAGAAAAATTACATTTGAATAATATTCTAATTTCATCAACATAAAAACTAATATAGCAAAAGCCAAGAAACACTTCCTGAAGAAAATGTCATCAACAAAATAATAAGCATGGAGAATCAATAAAATTTAGGAAAATGGAAAAGATTGTATCCTAGAAGGAAAATAGAAGAAGTAGGATTAACTTCTGATTGAAGCAAAGTTAATGAATAAAAAGCTGAAAAAGAAAAAGGAGGAAATAATCCTATGTTCTTCACTAAAAATCTAAAAAAGAGAGCTTCAATACAAATACAATGTATTCATTGTCCTATAATAAAATAAGTCCAAATTGTGAATAAAGATATATTGAAAGACCCATGACACACAAAGGAAAACATAAAAAAGGTTCAAAGATCTCATGCATATAAGCATGAAGATAATAATTATCCTCACAATTAGTAAATGACACACCAAGATCTCATGCATACTTGGCCTTGTTGTTTTACCACTTTACCTTTACTTCTTATTATTATTCAAAGACTAAAATAATTGTAATCAACTGGCTAGTACATTGATGTAAACATATATATATTGAAGGTCATGAGCTCGTTTCCCTAGCACATAAATTTATTCTTACTTTATAAAGTATACTTTTTGCTAATGTGAGTCAACTTGTTCACTACTTTTTATGTGAGCACTTCATTATAAAATGGAAAACTAATTCATATTCAAGTTATTTCATTATGAGCTTCAAGTCTACTTATATAGAAGTACACCTTTAGATGACCTGTGTGAAATCAAATTTCTCCCTAGGTGGTAGGTTGAGTATCACCTAAGCCTTTAAAAAATTTCTGCACATGTTGCTAAATATTAATTGCAATTTTTAAGTGAATTCAAATGTGGTTCTAGAAACTCTTGTGTAAAATAATTAAAGCTCATTAGGATTGTTGCTTCCTATGTGCTTCTAATAATGGAGATTTCATTAGTTGTGATGGAAAGGATTCAATTGGCTTTAGAAAATATAGCAAACACAGTTTGAAATCAATTAAATGTATTTTCCAAACTAGATGTTGAAGTTTAGCTTGCATTATAGATTACATTTTTGAAGGTATTGTTTCTTATTCATATATGGTTTTTGTTTATAAGTTTGTAATAGTTGGACCTCTTTAATAATTTTAGTTGCTTTGACTTAAGGGAAGGACTTCTATATATTATAATAATGGTGCACTATTGGTTGTAGTGGCTTAAATTTATTGAGTTGTGTAATACCATGTAAACTAAATGAAATCTAATGATTTTAGGCTTTTGGTGCATGGTATAGTGGTGTATTTTAGCCTACACCTTGACTTATGTAACTCCTTTACTTAGTATTAACTTAATCCCTTATTAAATTAGTAATTACTACATAATTAGACTTATAGAGCTTAATTAGGATTCTAAGAAACGAAATATTACAAATTCTGAGTTTATGAAATTTTCTACACATTTCCAGAATTGCTAGTTCAATTTTAAAAATGTGAAAAACTACTTTCCAGAACTCCAAAAATCACGAAATTTGTTTCCATGAACACTCGACTCATTCAATTCAAAATGTAAAAATTTGATATCATTTAGACACCACTTGGTCTCTTAAAATTTACAGCAAAGTAAACTCATTTCAGTTCTGTCCAAAATTCACAGCACCGAAAGTAGGCCCTTAGTTCAGAGGGTAAATCATCTTCAATTAAGCTCAAATTTGGTATGAAACTCGATAAATATGTTACATTATTTCCATAAAATTTTCAGACAAAAAATCATCCATTTACTCCATCAAAATTCCAAGATACAATTGGTACTCAGCACTGTGACGGAAACAGGACAGTCCAAAACGTGTAACAATTTCTCATAACAAATGAGCCCATTTTGGGATGAATTTTGGCACAAAGTACATTGAGTATGTAAGGTTAATCCATGAATTTTATCATGATTTTTAGAGCAACATAACTCAGTCAAAAATCCATGCAAATAGATCCAGCTCACTGCCCTACGAGACTACTGTTCATTTGGTCAATTACTATTTATTTGGTCATTTCCAACTTCACACATATTACATACTAGATGTCTTTTACTCCAAAATAGTTCACAATACATCAAATTCTTATATCTCATATAACATAGGAAAAGTTTACATGATCATACAATAATTCAAGTTTACAAGACACACATAATATACATCCTCAATACGTAAACAAACTCATCCATATTCAATTCTTGCTAGGAGGGCTTTTGGAAGTATCACCTGAAATGGTTAGTAAACAATATAAAAATATAAGAAACAAAATTTTCCAGTAGTTAGTTAGTGCAAGAAAAACACATTAAGCTATTCCAGATCCTTAAGCCAATAAAGAATACATTTCAAAATCAATTAATCAATAATTTAACACATTATTTCATACTGTTGTCATCTAATACCATTGTAGGAAACATGCATCGCACACAACAATCATCGAGTCCATTTAAGGACTCATATAGATATCTAGATGGCTATCATAGATAATCGTACTTAGGCCTCATATACAATAATTTCACTGTCTTCCCGAGGTACTCGGGCCATAAGCCTCACATACAGCATTTCACTGTCTTCTCAGGGTACTTGGGCCATAGGTATCGTACACAACAATTTTATATACATTCCATACAATGGCATAAGATATAGAAAAGCATATAAATAGGAAACAGAGCTTAAGGATATAACTAGCCACCTTTTTAAAAGCTTCCAATGATGATGATTCCTTTGCTCTCACTTGATAATTTCTTTACAAATTCTTTGCTTGTTCTACACATAATTACACATTATAGCAACCATTAGAACACCATCATTCTTTCTCATCATTCCAAACTATCCAAAACACAATTAAATAGCTAAAACTCATTTCCTCCTTATTTTTCCCTTCTCACGGTTTTGAGACTTTAAAGTGAGGTTTCCACACAAGCTTTCATAATTCAAAATTTTACCTTCCATAGGCTCTATAATTCACAAGAATCATTCTAATTTCATTAATTTAGCTAAATTCCAAGCAAAACATGCCATACACATACATACACCATTACGCCTCTAAAACCCTACTTCGTACATCATGATTTCTTGTTATTTTTACACCAAACCAAAACCATACATCAACATAACAACATCCAAAACATTATTAAACATACTTAAATCATCCAAACCCCATAGTTAACTTTCCTTTGATCACACAAACATCATAATTTCAAGAAACTAAAAAGAGCACCTTAAAGAGCTTTGAAAGGAGAACAAATTTACCTCTTGGAACAACTTGAAATTTCCAACTTGAAGTTCACTAAACTTGATCAAACTTGAGATTTCTTCAATCTAAACACACCATGTGATAGAGCTCAATGAGAGGAGCAATTTTGTCTTCTACACCAACTCCTAATTCTTAAGATTTCTAGGTGAAAAAAGCTAACAAAAATTTCTCTCTTCTTTCTTTCTCTCACACGTTCAAGCTTGCTTTCATGGAGTTATCCACGGTTTTGAAGAAGAATGGAGAAGGAGGAAGAACTTTCATGACAATTCAAGGGTATTTTGATCATTTCTTGAATTATTAAGGGCATTTTGATCCTTTCTCACTAATTAATAAGGCTATTCTTGAAATTTCTTTATAAAAATGACACTTGTCAAGTGTCTATTGGTCACACTTTATGAAATTACATGCTAGACCCTAAATTCTTGATTATTTACACTTTAACCCACACTTCGTTTTATACTTTGCAATATACTCCATAGGGTTACCTGATTGTCTTAAAATTCATTGACTGTTAGACTCAGACAAGTTCCATTTCTAGGATTTTCTAATCTCTTCTGATCATCCATAGTATTTAGGGAAATGAATTCATTTCCTATTGCTCCCTTTCCTTCAAAATTTCGGTTACACTTACACTTAACACCTTTCAACTTGGAATTCACATACCAAGCTAATTTAAACGTGCCCTTCATTTCTACAGCCTTAGAATTTAGAGATTCAAATGATAGAACTTAAAATTTAGGACATTACAACTTATATAATTGCTTAAGTAACTTTAACTACTTTTTGAACTGAATAGAGCTTATTCTATACAACTATCCTTAATGTTATTTTTCTCTCATTTATGGACTCCATGTATTTTTTAATGAATAACCGATGCTACTAAATCTTGGCTAAGCTCTATTTGGCTTATTTGTGGAGTGTTTGTTTAACAAATGCTTGAAGTATCTTTCAACATTTAACACTTTCTTCATGTAAAGCACCTGATGAACTATTACTTCCTTCCATACTTCAAGATGAAAATTATTCATAGAAAATTGAAATAGATTCTAAGTTTCAAGAAAATTTGAACTATAAAATGAAAACATATTTTAAAAGACTTCTTCACCTCTTAGACCATCTTAATTGTCCCTTTCTTTCTCTTTAAGTAAAGCTTGCAATTATGATAATCTAAGATTCAATTTTTTTAATATTTCTTTTAAGTTGGTTGGTACTATTTATCTTTAAAATGATCTTTAATAGAGCAAGTAGACATGGTTTCATTAAAAATATTTTCAAAAGATTCCCAAGATAGCATAAATAGACTAAAATTTAAACTCTTATACATATATAAATCCTAAATAATATCATTAGATCAATTTTAACTAACATTGCCACTGTCTAAAAGAACATGATGCCTTTAAAGGTTAATACGAAACCATTATTGTCTAATGAAATAACTTCCAAAGTCAATCATGACCCTAGATCAATGCTACTTCTAGTAGAAATACAAACTATTGAATCTGTATAGAAGCAACCTTATCGAATGCAATGAAACACTTATTCTTAAGCATATTAGATGCCACTCAACTAGCAAATCCTTGACCCTATAGAATCCTTGCCTATGTGAATAGCAATTAATTCAATTATTAAATTAAAAAAAAAAGAAATGCAAATATGCATTATACGTAATTATGCAAAGATGATAATTTTAAAAGCTAATAATAAAAAATATAAATCTGAGTCTCATCAAATAAATTCTTCAACTTTTTTTTAAAAAGATTCAAAATTCTTGAAGGGTATTCCTCAAGGATGATTTTGCACTTAGATAAAATAGAAAAGTGGAAACTTACCTTGACCATGTTAATGGGTTGAACAACATATATGGCAAAAATCCACAGCTTGAATGAAGTAAATCAAAACCCAAAGGAAGAAAAATGAGCAAAAATCCCTTTAATTTTTTGGTTGAGATGCATCCATCTAAAAAATAGCATACGAAAAGGAGCGAGAATTCCTTAAAAAAATTACTTCAAAACTAAAATGATGCAAGAAGAAAATTAGCCTACCTTAATATTGGAATCAATCCCATACTTAATCAATGAAGCATAACATATATTAGCCAGAGTCCAATAGAGAAGTTAAGAAAAGAGAACGATTAGAAGAGAATACAAAAGAAATGAAGAAATGGGTCATAATTTGAATTAAAGATAGAATCAAATCAAAACAAAAGGAGGGAAAATTAAATATAAAAATAAAATAAAAATAGAAGAAAATAATTGAGTGGAAAATTTTTTTTGGAAAGGTTGATACCTGTCAAAGCAGTGTAAAAAAATAATACAAAATAGAGAGAAAACAACCTTATTTTTTTAGTGTAAAAGTGGATGTGCAGTGTAATAGCCCCATAATCTATGGCAAGTTATGTAATTCCAAGGTTTGTAACAAGTTTAAGTGAGAATCAAAAGTCAATATCCATTAATTTGAGATGGTTACATATATATACAATACTTGGAATGACTTTGAGAATCTAGGCTAAAATATCTCATATAGTCTCTCCTAAATTGATTAGGTCAAAGATATAATAAATTACTCTAATTATGAATGATTACTTTTGTATATGTAAGGATTATAATAGATTATCCCAATTGTGAAGGATTACTTTTGTATATACAAGGATATTATTAGGATTACTTTTGTGTTACTTCCTTAAGTTAGTGTATGGAGATTTCGAATACTTAGCTTGCCAAGTAAGGAATGAAATTGTGCACGACCTAAGACTTTAGTGAAAATGTCTGCAAGTTGAGTATGAGTGGAAATGTTAGTAGGTAAAATATTGCCTTGGATAATCTCATTGCGAACAAAATGATAATCCATTTTAATGTGCCTAGTGCATCCATGGAAAATAGGATTCTTGATGATATGTAATGTTACTTGACTATCACAATAAAGGTGCATGGGCTGAGAATGTTTAATACCAAAATTGGATAAAATACTTTTAAGCCACTTAAGTTCACAAGTGGCGGCAGCCATATAACAATATTCTACTTCAGTGAAAGAATGAGATACTATGTATTGTTTCTCAAATTTTCATGAAATGGGAGAATGGCCTAAGAGAACAAACCATCCACTGAGAGATTGTCAAGTTAGAAGATAGGTTGCCTAGTTGGAGTCACATCATCCATAGAGTTGCAAGTCACATATGTGATGTAAAAAGATCCCCTGCCTTAGGTTACCTTTCAAATATTTAACGACTCGAATGACAGCATCCTAATGCTTCTCTTGGTTGCTATATGAATTAAAAAAGTGTGTGAACATAATAAAACAACTCAGTTCTTATGAAACAAAGATAGATAAGGTATCCAACAAGTCGTCTATAACGACTAGGATTGTCAAGAACACATCCTTTGGCAAAGCCTAGATGATGGTTCTATTCTAATATGGTGGACATAGGTTTTGCCTCAAGTAGGTTGGCTTCACCAATGATGTTCAAACCATATTTCTTTTGGTAGAGATATATACTAGTGTCATTTCCACCCTTAGAAAATATTTTAACATGCCCAAGTCCTTCATATAAAAATACTTATTTAAGTAAGCTTTAAACTTTTGAATAGTTATAGTATTATTCCCACATATAATCAAATCATCTACATATTGCATAACAAGCTGTACTCCTTTATTGACCAAGGTGAAACTTCCCTTTTGTCAATCAACAAATAAATCCATATGGTACGAGAAAAATCATCTACCATAGTTAAAAAATATGAAGCTCCATAAAAAGATGGAGTTCAATAAGTTCCCTATAAATCATAATGAATTAATTCAGAAATGGTAGTAGCTCTATGGTTACTCAAAGAAAAATTATCCTTAGTTTGTTTTGCTCATTAACATACATCACAAGCTTTATTCTTGAACTCATTATCCTTGCCATTGACAATGGAGACTAACTAAGTAATATTTAAGAAAGGGTATCCCATGCGTCTGTGCCAAAGATTAAGTTGAGGTACTATATTCATTTTGAAAACTTTCTCACTTCAAATCTCTCTAAAAATATAAAGATCATCCCCTTGTTCACTCGCACCAATTACCATATTTGAAGTACAGTCTTGCATAACACATAGAGAGTTAGTGAATTAGACAATGCAATTTGCTTCATCTATCAACTACGATATAGATATTATACTACAGTTCAATTTAGGCACATAGAGAACATTTTCAAGTGTCAATCCTCCATCAAGAACTGCAGTTTCTTCTTTAGTAGCTATTGCTTGGTGTTCATTTGGTAATTCTATAGGGCACCTTTGTATGTCCCTCAATCCATGTAAGTGTTCTAAATTGCCAGTCATGTGGTTAGATGCACCTATATCAATAATCTATATATTCCTTTTACCCATTATTCTTTCATTTGTATTTCCTTTATGATTGTTTAGCATCTTGACTAGTATTTGCCATTGTTCATTGCTCAAACTTGTTAGTTTACTCTTTTTTGCATCTATTACTGGTATAGTAGTGCCTCTATTAGAGGTTTGTACAGCATTAGCACGCAAAGATATCCGCATGGATTTCACCCATTCATAATTCTCACTTTACAACTGTACTTATGTGATCATGTTCTTTGGGTTGTCATTTGAGTTTAGATCATATGGTGAAAAAATTCTCTTCATTATCTCGTGTATGGCTCTTACCATAATGAAGAATATTAGCACACAAGGTGTCAATTGAGCTTGGATAGTTCTGATACTATAACAAGTTTGAGTGAGGATTAAAAGTTGATATCCATTAACTTGAGATGGTTACACACACACATACACACATATTTAGGTTTAGACTTCCATACCCTACTAATTTACTAAGGCTTTATGCCCTACTTGTATGGTGCTCTCTCGATCATTAATTTCTTACCAACTTTGTTACATTCTTCAGTAGAAAAGGATAGATTCAACTTTTTCGATGTCCAAAAATTATAATTTCAGCCTTTGACATCTAATTTAATAAAAATATAATTTAATTTTTTAATTTTTTATTAATAATACATAAATAATAATATTTATCAAATAATATATGAATAAATAATAATAATTTACACATAATAATATCATATATTTTATAATATCAAATTAATTTTAATATTGCATATATTATTATATTATATTTTATTATTTATATGTAAAATTAAAAAAATTTAAATTGATTTGTACCATATAATGAAACAATAATATGATATTCTTTAGAAGTTTAATTGTTAATTAGATTTAATTAATTTATTTATTTAAAATTTTTTATCGATGTCACTATTTAGAGATGAAATAGTAACATGTTATTATTTGGAGACGAAATAGTAACATACTATTCTTTGACAGTCTGGTTGTTAATGAGATTTAATTTATTCATTTATTTAGAATTTTTAATTGATGTTACTATCTAGCGATGAAATAGTAACTATTATTCTTTGACAGTTTAATTATTAATAAGACTTAATTTATCTATTTATTTGATATTTTTTGTCAATATTACTATTTGGAGACTAAATAGTAACATGTTATTATTTGGAGATAAAATAATAACATGTTGTTCTTTGACAATTTAATTGTTAATAAGACTTGATTTATTCATTTATTTGAAATCTTTTATCGATATTATTATTTGAAAACTAAATAGTAATATGTTACTATTTGAAGATGAAACAGTAACATACTATTCTTTCACAATTTAATTATTAATAAGATATAATTTATCCATTTATTTGAGATTTTTAGTTAATATTACTGTTTGGAGATCAAACAGTACAATAACATGATTTTCTTTGACAATTTAGTTGTTAATAAAATTTAATTTATTCATTTATTTAGGGTTTAGGTTAATCTTATTATTTGGACATTGAATAGTAACATATTACTAACTGAAGATGAAATAATAACATGATATTTTTTAAAAGTTTAGTTACTAATTAGACTTAATTTATCTATTTATTTAAGATTTTTTTATCGATGTTACTGTTTAGAGATCAAATAGTAATATATAATTGTTTAGAGATAAAATAGTAACATGTTATTCTTTGACAGTTTAGTTATTAATGAAACTTGATTTATTCATTTTAGTTAGAGCTAAGGTTACTTTTTTGTAATATTTGTGAGTTTTTACCTTAAATTTTTTTATTCATAAGATCTTGACTTTTGAATACTATTTTAATGCAATCTATTTTTCTAATTTTTTAACTATAAAACAATAACAAAGCCATTTATTTTCATTGATTCTCCTATGATCTTTCAATAAGAAATAAAAAAATTTAATTTTGGTATAGTCCATCTAATTAAAAATATGTAAATTGAGTTTAAAATTTTGAATGATCATAACTTTGTGCTCGATTATCCGATTAGGGCAAATTATATATCGATTTCATGTAACTTTTAGAGATCTACATATTTACAAAAGGCTGTAGGTGTTTTTATTTCTTTGGCTAGCAAAAAAAAGCTTGTTTCAATTTTTTTAATTTTTTTTTATCATTTTTCCAACTTTAATCTCATTTTTTTCAATTTAAATTTATTTAAATCTCATATTAAACTTTTTTTTCTCAATTTTTTGGTGTCTAATGATGCTATAAAAATTAAATTACTAAAATAAATGGATAAATAAAGTCTTATTAATAACTAAACTATCAAATAATAACATATTACTTTTATTTTTAAATAATAATATATTACTATTTAATTTTTAAATAGTAATATTGATAAAAATTTTAAATAAATGAATAAATTAAGTATCATTAATAATTAAGTTGTCAAATAATAACATATTACTATTTCATCTACTATTTCATTTGGTCTCTAAACAGTAATATCGATAAAAAATTTTAAATAAATAAATAAATAAATTAAGTCTTATTAATAATTAAATTGTCAAAAAATAATATGTTATTATTTCAACTCCAAATAGTAACATGTTGCTATGTGGTCATTAAATAGTAACATTGACTAAAAATTTTAAATAAATAGATAAATCAAGTTTCATTAACAACTAAACTAGTAAAGAATATTATGTTGCTATCTCATTTTTAAATAGTAACATCGATAAAAAAATTCTAAATATATAGATTAATCAAGTTTTGTTAATAACCAAACTATTAAAGAATAACATGTTATTAGTTGATCTTTAAATAGTAACATACTACTATTTTATCTCTAAATAATAACATCAACCAAAAAATACTAATTAAATGGATAAATAAAGTCTTATTAATAATTATATTACTAAAGAATGATATATTATTATTTCATCTCCAAATAATAATATGTTACTATTTAATTTCTAAACAGTAACATAGATAAATTTTTTAAATAAATGGATAAATTAAATTTTATTAACAATTAAACTGTAAAAAAATAGTATGTTACTTTTCATCTCTAAATAGTAACATATTATTATTTGATCTCCAAATAATAATATCGATAAAAAATATCAAATAAATGGATAAATCAAGTCTTATTAATAATTAAATTGCTAAAGAACAATATGTTACTGTTTTATCTTCATATAATAACATTAATTAAAAATTTTAAATATATGGATAAATCAAGTCTCATTAACAACTAAATTGTAAAGAATAACATGTTATTGTTTAATTTCTAAATAGTAACATGCTACTATTTCATCTCTAGAAAATAACATCAACTAAAATTTTTAAATAAATAAATATATCAAATTTTATTAATAACTAAATTATTAAAGAAAGGTATATTATTGTTTGGTCTCCAAACAATACATCAATAAATTTTTTTAAATAAATAGATAAATTAAAATTTAATTAATAACTAAACTATCAAAGAATAACAAGTTACTATTTCATCTCTATACAGTAACATGTTACTATTTTATCTCTATACAATAACATGTTACTATCTGATCTTCAAATAGTAACATCGACAAAAAATTTTAAATGAATAGATAAATTAAGTCTAATTAATAACTAAACTTTCAAAGAATATCATGTTATTGCTTTATTTTTAGTCAGTAATATGTTACTATTCGGTTTCAAAATAATAATATTAACTAAAAAATTTAAATGAATAGATAAATTAAGTTTCATTAACAATTAAATTACAAAAAAGCATGTTACTGTCATGTTACTGTTTAGTCTCCAAACAGTAACATCAACTAAAAATTTCAAATAAATGAATAAATTAAATTTAATTAATAACTAAAATATCAAAGAATAATATATCATTATTTCGTATGTAAATAGTAGCATATTACTATTTGATTTTCAAATAGTAACATCAATAAAAAAATTATAAATAAATGAATAAATTAAGTCCAATTAACAATTAAACTTTCAAAGAACATCATATTATTGTTTCATCATATTGTATAAATTAATTTAAATTTTTTAATTTTATATATAAATAATGAAATATAATATAATAATATATGTAATATTAAAATTAATTTGATATTATAAAATATATGATATTATTATTATGTGTAAATTATTATTATTTATTTATATATTATTAATAAAAGGTTGAAGAATTAAATTATATTTTTATTAAATTTAAGGTCAAATGGTGAAATTGTAATTTTTGAACGTTGAAAAAGCTGAATCTATTTTTTTCTGCTAAAGAATGCAACAAAGTTAATGAGAAATTAATGATTTAAAGAGTGACATGCAAGTAAGGTACAAAGTCTTAATAAATTAGTAGGGTATGGAAGTCTGGATATATATATATATATATATATATATAATACTTGAAACAACCTTGGAAACTTAAGTTAAAATATCTCTTACAATCTTTCATAAATTGATTAGGTCAAGATACAATAAATTACTCCGATTATGAAGGATTACTTCTATATATTTAAGGATTATAATAGATTACCTTGATTATAAAGCATTACTTCTGTATGTATAAGAATTATCAGGATTACTTCCATATTAGTTTGCTAGATGTGTATTGCCGAATTGTTGACTCTTATGTTTTTTTATTTTCCCTGCTTCCCTGTGTTCTTGTTGCAGGGGAGGTCCTTTAAGGGGCCAAAAAAAAAAAAAGTTAACTCATGTAATTGTGGAAGGCTGCAAGAATCTGAGGTCTTTTTCCTTGGAGATCTATTGCTAGCTAGAGAGAGAAACGTAAAGGATACGTTTCCTAGATGAAATGATGAATGGTGTTTTGGGCTTTGTTGAAGCCCGTAGACTTGTTTGAAGGGCAACTTTCCCAAATTGGAATGAGGCCCACGTGCTAAACTGCTTGACGTCGATGTTGTTCGCTTTACTAGGGCAAACTATCTGACAGCTGGGCCCCACAGCATTCAACTCTACTCTTTGGTCCCCCATCCCATTCACTGTCGTCTTATTTGCCTTTTCATTTTGATTTGATGCTTAAACAAAAATTTGTACTTGATGGCTGCATTTCCATCTTTCTGCCGTGCCACAGCTTGAAGATATAAAATAGTGTAATGTTTTGATGTATAAATTCTAGCTAGTTTAGTTATAACATCAAATAGCAGTGTCCAGTTATCCAGTTTGATTAACATTTTGTCTCAATGCAGTTGCAGTATATCTTCTATCTCTCTTCACTTCAATTCAACTGCGAAATTTATATGCAAGAATTCCATGTAAGCTCCTTTTACCTATTTTTGTCTTCCTCGAGAGAGACACTGATTAAAGGAAATTTTCTAATATACAGCTTAATTTATTAAAAAAATAGATGCAAGATTAAAGAGAGAAAACATATAAATCCTCTCAAGTGGAGCCCACTATATGCTTCGAAGTATATTTCATTCTTAAGGGCGTAAAAATCTCCCTACTCGTAGAACATATCTGATGGCAAAATTGTAGACAAAGTTCTAGCTGTGTCAATCCTACTATCGCGGATCCCAGAAAGAGAAGACATGAACCTATCTTCATCGGCTCATATGTGACTTTTCATTTTTTTTTCCTTTACCACTGGTTGATTTAACACACATTAGTGAGGGATTAACTTTATGCACATGTTAGTACTGGACTTTTCTATTGAGTGATAGCTATTTTTACCTAAATATTTATACGAGCTCTTTTTCGATTCGTACCTCTTCTCCTTATATATAAAGCTATTCCCATGACATATCACCCAAAAATAAATAAATAAATAGATAAAAATCCTTAAAACTCTAAAAAGGAGAGAATGCTGATTAGTTAGACAAGGAACAAAAAATCAAGCAATATCCTCTTTCCCATTCTTTGTTAGGGGGACTGAACTAAATCAAGCACACCTTATTAATTATTGCAAATTAACTTTTATGCCTTTTATCTATCCTTCGTTCAGTTTTTCTCTGCTACAAACATGCATCAGGTTCTAAAATATGAGAGGCGCATGTTGGGCAGCAAAGGAAATAACATGTCTTGTTTATGGGAGGGGTTGGCACGTTTTGATCTCAATATGTGAAACACAAGATCATCTTCATCCATCTCCCATCCTAATCAGTTCAACAACACATCTCACCACCAATCACTATACACTTTTGGATTAATCAGTCTCAAGTCCCCCGCCACCCCCCCCCCCCAAAAAAAAAAAAAAAAAAAGGGGGCAAGCGTTCATTCCGAGGGTATTTGGGTAAATGGACGTAGCATAGCATACGAAAAAGGGTTCAGTTTCTTTAAGGTTAGGTCACATGATATTGCCCGACACCAAAAATGGTCAGTTGGATATCAGAGCCTTCGCCCACTTGTTGATTCGACACGTAGCACCCTTGCATTCATTATCATCCCCTCCCTTTTAAGGTTTCTCCTATTTTTGTGAAATTTCCATTAATATAATTGATCCCCTACTTCTCGGGCCTTTGCATCCCACTTTCCCTACCGTCCGATCTAATCCATGCTTTTCATCCAACGATTCCCAAGACCACTACTTTTAAGCACTGCCTCATTATTCAGCCGCAGTCCTTATCATTGTGACTTGTTATTGGCAGTGTAAGCGGAGGCTGATAGGCAGCTGAGAGAAAAAGACAGATAGAGAGTTTATAATAAGGATTTATTTGATTTGATTAAGATCGTTTTGCTGAGATTGTTGGGAAAAATACATAGCGAATTGAATCCATCCGTATATATTTAAGAAGACCTACAAGGCGTGGCTACTGGCCAGCCAAAGACAGAAAGCAGATTTTATTCTAAAAATTTCTGAGATGGGAAGGGGAAGAGTGGAGCTGAAGAGAATAGAGAACAAGATCAACAGGCAAGTGACCTTCGCCAAACGAAGGAACGGACTTTTGAAGAAAGCTTACGAGCTTTCCGTTCTTTGCGATGCCGAGGTTGCTCTCATCATCTTCTCTAATAGAGGAAAGCTGTACGAGTTTTGCAGCAGTTCATGGTATTCACTAAATTCTCTTTTTCCTTGTTTATTTCTTCATATGCGGTACACAAGCTCCAAAATGGAGCCCAGAGTCGTCTTTTATTTTTTTTATTCTGCTTCTAAGATCTTCAGCTCTTACTGAAATCATTTTTTCCGTTTCTGGTGAATAACTATATTTTTAAAAAATCATGAAAAGTTCATTTTCATTTTACACTGCTTGTGTTTTTCCGTTTCTGTGAATGTCTCGGCGTTTATGGCAAGGTTCAGTCTCTCAGTGATGGCATTGCTGTTAGATCTGCAACTGGAAACGCCATAAAAGAGAGGATCACTGTTGTATTGACATTTTCTTCCCAAAGCTTCTCTCTTTCCCTCTTTGGGCTCCCAATCCAGCATTTGAGTTTTCAGTTTCAAACAGATCTGATTTCAGAGCTTTTCACAAAAGTAATTTCAAACTTATTTAGTAATGGAGAAAGACATCTGCTTTTGCTTTCATTGTTAACAAATAAATATCAGATGCTTGCAATAAAACTTGTTTCTGATCTACATATCTGAACCTAGGGTTTCTTCAAGTCCTCAATTTAGTTCTAGGTCTTCTTTTTCTTAGCTTTCCTCTTTATAATTAAGGCTGGGAATGGCTCTTTCTCTTCCTTCCGCTTATATTTTTGAGGCACATGTCTTGAATTGATAAGCTGGCCTAGTCTTGTAGAGTCTCGTCTCATTCTTGGCGCTCCCAAGTGTCTTCTCAAGTAACTCACGTGCCTTTCAATCAGCTCATCCCTTCTTGGAAGCCATTTCTGAATTTTAAAACAATTTTGGTCCTTTCAGTCTCTCGGATCTGAATCTGGTCTATTACTCTTGCTCTGGACATAAAAAAGTAACATGCAAGTGAGCCCTCCAGTTTCATTCTCCTTAATCTTTATTATTAACGGCTTTTGGTTCAAAAGAAAAAAAAGGGGGGGGGGGGGGAGTTTCATAATCTAATATCAGCGTTCACAGGCCACGTTACTCCTCCTAAATTTATAATTATATTTAAATTTATACGTATTTTAGCACTTATGACACGTAACTTTGGGTTTTTTCTGGGTCTTATTTCTTGGAACTTATAATAATATCATGGCAACAAGCAGCATGCTCAAAACCCTGGAGAGGTACCAGAAATGCAACTATGGAGTGCCTGAGGCTAATGTGTCTGCAAGGGAGGCATTGGTAATGGTTATATCATTATGTTTCTTGTTCATTTTTCTCTCTTTTATTTTAAATTTTTGAAAATTGGATGTTTGCCAGTGAGGATATAAATCTGTGTGGATTGTGAATTTTAATAAGAGTAAACATAACATTTAATCACTTAATACATTAAAAGTATGTGATATTTGGCAGAATTGGAGTTTTTGTTTGTACTAGGAAGTTTGAAATTGTAAAGTCCCTCTGTATATATGCAAAGCAAGACTTTTAGTACTAATATGAGTGTTGCATATGTAGGAGCTAAGCAGTCAGCAGGAATATCTGAAGCTGAAGGCACGTTACGAAGCCCTACAACGATCCCAAAGGTATGAACCGGGAACCCTCCTGCTGCTGTGAATGCCCAACTAATTATCTTGTATTGCAGGAATCTGATGGGAGAAGATCTGGGCCCTCTGAACAGCAAGGAACTCGAGTCACTTGAAAGGCAGCTTGATTCGTCCTTGAAACAAATCAGATCTACAAGGGTACGTTAAAGATCCCCCCCCCCCCCAAAAAAAAAAAAAAAAAGAAAAAAGAAAAAAAGGAAAACAGAGTTCCATTTCCAAACATGGCATTAATTATATAGGACTTATGTTACAGACCCAATACATGCTGGATCAACTCTCTGATCTTCAACGCAAGGTAAGTAAAGGAAACAGTTTTGCCATTGTTTTGTGGTGTTTACGACCCATGTATATCACTCCACACCATTCGTGCAGGAACACTTGCTAAGTGAGGCAAACAGATCGCTGAGACAAAGGGTAAGAAAAACATTTTACATCAATTACACCGTCAAGTGGGAAATGGCCTGAAATTGCATCGATTAATTTGCAGTTGGACGGGTACCAATTAAATGGACTCCAACTGAATCCCTGTGCTGAGGATATCGGGTATGGCCGCCAACAACCACCTCAAACTCATCCTGATGCCTTCTTTCATCCCTTGGAGTGTGAGCCTACGCTGCAAATTGGGTATGTCTCTGCACTTTCATGCATATATATATATATATAACCCTAACTGTAACCCTTTATTATATTATATATTCAAAAGAGACACAACTTTTGTAGATTGCATATAAAAAGTTTCTTACTGTTTAAAATTCCTTTTGGTACAATTTCCAATTTATACAAGTTGCAAGGATATTATCTCCTAAAACAAATAACAATAGAATCTCATACGAGGGTCATTATAAAATAAACATGCCTATTTTCGATAAAATTATAATCTTTTTGTTAAAAAAATTAAGTAACACAGTTTATTATGAAATAAGGAATTTTTATAACCTATTTCTTCTCTTCTGATGTCGAATTTTGTTTAGTGCAGATATCAGGCAGAACATGTATCAGTGGTGACAGCAGGCCCAAGCGTGAATAATTATATGCCAGGATGGTTACCATGAACGTGGAGAATAATTAAAGAAAAAAAAAAGAACAGAACAAAAGAGAAAATTGTAATGGCGTGGACTTATATAAGAAGAGTGCAAGTAGTAATTTGTGTGCTTTGGTATGCCCCTCCTAATAATTAGGGTTTGCACCAACTCTCTATTTATCTTAGTTATTATGTACACCAAATTCAATAATCACGTATTATTAGTTTACTACTCCTCTTCTCCTCCTGCGCATAAATTAATTAGTTTCTTTTCTTTTTTTTCACTTTTTATGACAATCCAACGGTTTTTTTGGGGATTATTCATAGGTTAACATGCGCGCATATCTTGTTAGTTTTTACTTAGAACCAATTATTTTTTAATTTTGAGGATTTATTTTACCCATAAAATGATATTTTTATATGATTTTTTTTTGGCATCTCCCCTGCGCGTGTCAACCTCATCTTAATGCTTCAAGACAAAGCAAAGCCCCAGAAATTCTGAAATTCTTAAGAGTGTCCCTCTCTTTCGGGAAAAAAAAATTACTATTCTTTGGTGGAAGGGGGCAAATCTGTTTTGAATTGTAAGATTTATGAACAAAGTTGCAAATTCTTTTAAAAAAGTTGTTTTATGTGTATAGTTTCCCTCCATATAACTTTTATTAAAAAATGTTTCATATAATTATTCACATAAAACTTATAACTTTTTTCATAAATCTCAAAATCAAGGCAGATTTGCCCCACTTTCACTAAAACATAGCAGGCTTGAGATTTTTTTTTATAAATCAATTCCTGAGAATGAGAAACAGACGAAATAACAACCATCCAATTCTGAAAACCATTTCCCCACTCTGTGTAAGATGGAAAAATGATGACATGACAACAAGATCAACATTCTTGGGTTTTTCTACCAGCCTCTGGGCTCTTGTTCTCAACATCCTTCGATCTCACCAGCGTTTCTTGTCTTTGATGCTAAGTGGATCCGTTGCTTTCTTGCATTTATCTTGATTCTCAGCGGCTGAAATGCAAGATGATGAAACAATAAAACAGATTTAATGCATTCACTTATCACGTAATGAATGTAACGAGAATGCAACTAGAACATTTAATTATGATGAAAATTATTGCTATTAACGAGGATTCCCTAGATCCCCATTGTACGTTACAACATAATTTAGAAAGCAAAAGAATTTAAGAATTTAAGTAGAAGAATGGAATAATGTAAGTAGAAGAATGGAATTAAGGTAGAAAGGCAATGCATTCATGTTTAACAATTTTTATAACTGCTACTATAACTCACAAAATAAACTAAAATTTTGGAATTTACAATGAATTGATCTCCCGATTTAACCCTAAAATCATAAAATATCATCAAAAGATTTAAGATATCACTACAAGGAAAAAGGATAACACCGACAACACCTTTTGCAATAACAAAAATTTAGTCATTAGTGATTCATGAGAGAATTTTTACCAACTTTGTTGTTGGTGATGCTTGAAATATTAACGGACACCATTTTTTTTTTGGATTGCAAAAATATTGGCAAGAAAAAGCAACCTTTATCGATGATATTTGTTGTCAGTGAAGGTTATGGACTTTTACCGATGACTAAAGTTATTACTGAAGATTGCCTAGAAAAATCAAGTAGGAAATTCAATTTTTAGCATTTTTACTGACAACAAGTGTCATTGCTAAGAGGGAAAGTACAAGTCCTTATGCTACTCTTTAGCGATGATATGTGTCATTAGTAAAAGGTTTGAACTTTCACCGATGAGATTGTCATCGTTGAAAGACAAGGCATAGTTTTCTGTGCCACTTTTTAGCGACGATAATTGCCATTGGTAAAAGTCTAAACCTTTTATTGACAACACATGTCATCGTTGAAAAAGTGGCATAGGAACTTGTGCCCATAAATATGCAATTTATACTAATGACATTATCATTAGTGAAGATTTTCATTTTTTATCGATGACCTTTCTACAATTAGGACTTTTGTCATCGCTAAAAGATATTTCTGAAAATTGCCACCCAACGTGATTCAACTCTCATTCTGTTTGGTAAGAAGGGAAGCAACAGAACAAAGAAGAAAGGTAAGTAGGTTTTTGTAATTTTTAATAATATAATATATTTTTTATTATATATTTTTATAATGTAGAATAATTTCTCATTTACATTTGATTTGTTACTTGTTGTTACTGTTCATTGTTGCTTGTGTTGGGCATTTAGAGAGTATTTGATTAGTAGATTTATTTAATTGAAATATGTAAATTAAATTTTATAACATTTTGTTTGAATATGTAATTTATAAGATGAATAATATGAAATTAATTTATTTAGTTTGATGATATGATTACTTTGGTATGAAATAAATCTTGTTTAGTTTTATATGTTATAAATGTTAACTTTGTTTATGTAGTTTTAATTTAATGTACAATTTATAAATATAAATTTTATTGTTGTAGTTAGGTATATATGAGATGGAGTTATTGTGGGATTTTGTTTACAAATCTTAGAGTTTAGGATGTAGTGTAGGAGTACAAAATTCTTAGTTACATTGAAGTAATGTAATGTATGAAATCAGAATGATTATATAAATATATTATAGAAAATATATTGATATGAGAATAAACTTTTAGGTATGTAATTAGAATTTTTTAATATAACTTAGTAAAAATAGTTCACTAAATGCATATAATAAAGAAATCAAATGTTATAAATATATTCAATGAAAATATTATGAATATATGAATAAAATATTTTGAAAGTTTTAAAAATTTAGAATAGTTATATATGTAAAGAACAAATTGATATATTAAATGAATTACAAAATATTGAGATATTGAAAGTAGATGTTAAAAAAATATTGAATATCTAATTACATCATTTCAATAGATTAGAAAGGTCAATATTTTTATACAATGATCAGTAAAAGCAGATATCATAAGAATAAACAATAATGATAATTGTACAAAAGTAAATATGCCTAATAGAAATGTAATGACTACATAAATATATTTGAAATAATATATTTATATGAATGTTAGGTTTTGAAAATGAAAATCATATTTGGGTTAATATAAATTAATAAATACATGTTAATAAAAATGTATTAACATAAAAAATTTAAGTTAGGAAAACATATTTGTATAATTATATATTGAATATATGAATAAGAAATTTTGAATATTTAAAAATCATTTTTTATACATTTAACAATAATATTAGATATTATATAAATACATAATAAGAACTAAAAAATACATATAAACTACACATAGAGTAGTAATAATAAGATTATATACGATTATATATTTTAAAAAAAATCACAAATCATAAAGATATCATAACAAAACATAATGACTATTGTGACATATTTTACATAATCTTCGATCGTTAATATGAAAATAGAATTTTAAATATATAATTAAATATTAAAAATATATAACTTGATAACTATATTTTAGTAAAAATGTATAAATAAAAAATTTGAATCTTACAAATGTATTTAATGAAGATATTACGATGATATGAATAGGAATTTTTAAAAGATCGCAGGAATTTAAATTTTTATGCCATTAAGAATTCTGATACAAAATACAATCCATATCAATTTAATGATTATATAATCATAGAAACCTGAAAACTTTGAATGCTTGAAAATTTACTAGTATTTATAAAATATATGTCTTATCAAAAAAGTTAAACTATGCATCTTATGAATGCAGTAGAATAGGTTAAAAAAATTGAATTCTTGATTCCAAAACATTAAACATAACAATTTATATGAATATTTAAAAAATTCAACAATGCAGACAATAATATACTTGAATAATAGTACTTATAAAATGTCATAATGTAAGTTTAAAATTATTGTAAATATATATGTACAATAATTTTAAGTAGAATTGCATTTACATTTGCATTCTAATCTTAAACCTGTTTAAGGATTGGTTGATTTCTATATGTTAACTAACTAACCAACCAACCTTTGAATTGTCTTACAAAGTTGGATAGTTTAGGATATGTCCTGTAGTTATTATTAACAATTTATCTAGTTTTCATTTGACATTGTAAAAATTTCTTGACATCCTAACTATTATCCGGGTGTGAATTATACTGATGTATAATTTACACACTTGAAAAATTATGAAAAAATATTATCAAAATTTCTGCATGTAAGAAATGATGAGCGTAGATAAATTGATAAAATCATAACTACAGAAATATCTTAAATGGGATAAGGCCTTACCCTTTAGAATTGGAGTGATATAGTGGATTTAGAGTACGTAATAAACATTGATCATAATACTTAATTCCATAAGAAGATATCTTCTTCCTGTTTAGTGGTACGATGTCTATAAATAAAAGTTGAATACACCTATGAGATTGCCTGTTGAACAAGTATTGGAATGATACGATGACATTTGTTAAGAGAGCTAAAAACTTTACTGCTGAAAGGGGTTTAATGAGATGCCCATGTAAGAAGTGCGTTAATCTATTGCTTCAAAAATTGATAATGTTGGAGGCAAATATTATAAATAATGAATTTCATCTATTATACACAAATTGGATAAATTATAGTGAAGCAGATTGTTCAACTTCTGGGGGGACAAAGGGGGTATCTCCTGATGATAGGATGAGATAGTAGATATTATATATGATTTGATCGGCCTTCATGTAATTGAAGAAATAATTCCTAATAAAGGATAAGGCAATAAGGATGCATCCGAGGGGAACATTGGATCGAATTATAGCAGTTATGATGACCTTTTTGAATAAATGGAAACAGAACTGTATTCAGGATGCACAACATTTTTATCCTTGAACTTTCTAGTGAAACTCATGTGCTTGAAGATGCTACGTAAATACACTAACAAGTCATTTAATGCTTTTTTGAAGTTGTTGAAAAAGGCATTTCTAAAAGATAATAAATTATTAGAATCACACTATAGTGCAAAGAAACAGCTCAACAAGTTAGGGTTGAGGTATAAGTCAATCCATGTGTACAAGCATGATTGTGCACTTTTTTAGAAAGAACATACTTTGAAGGATAAGTGTGCAATTTATGGAGAGAGCTGATGGATAGATAAAATTATGAAAGAAAAAAAGGTGCCTTAAAAAATAGTTCAATATTTTCCATTGACTCCTTAGTTGAAGTGATTATATGGATTAAGGCATACTACAAAGGATATGATATGACATCATACTAAAAGGTTAACAAAGAATAGGGTGATGCGACATATTATTGATAAAGAAACTTTGTAAAAATTTGATAGAAGGCATTCCAATTTTTTCGTAGACCCACGAAATATTAGGTTAAGCTTAAGTGTAGGTGGATTTAATCTTTTTAGTGATAGGGACTTGTCTTACGTCATGTGGCTAATGGTGATGACTACCTATAACTTGTCACTATGAATTTGCATGAATCAGTCTTTTTTCATATTGACCCTATTAATATCGAGGCTACAATTACCAAGCAAGGATATTAATGTTTTCTTAAAATCAGTT
Organism: Sindora glabra; assembly: GCA_020226215.1. Lineage (NCBI taxonomy): Eukaryota > Viridiplantae > Streptophyta > Magnoliopsida > Fabales > Fabaceae > Sindora > Sindora glabra. Next base: position 82,833,777 of record CM035231.1, on the reverse strand, counting down.
GTAGAAGAGTTAAGGTATCTTTAGGAGAGAAGGGTTGAGACTTAAGATTTTAATACAAATATGATGTTTAACTTCTAAGCAATTCTATTGTGGACTGTAAATGATTTTCTAGCACAAGGTAGTCTCTTTAGATGAATTGGACAAGGTTATAAAGCATGTCCTATATGCAATGGCAATACTTTATTTGAGTTAGGGGGAAAATAACTGATGTTGATCATTATTGTTAGCTTCCAAGGAGTTACGCATAGAGAAATAGGAAGGAATTCAATGGGAAATTAGAGAGGAGAGCCCCTCTTTATTCTCTTACTAATAAAATTATCATAGACCAATTAAGTAAGATGACATAGAAACTTCTTGAAAAACATGTTGAATTTAGTGACCTAAAGCAAAAGAGGGGTGTCAATGAACTTAATTGCAGTAAGAGAAGCATATTTTTTTATCTTCCATATTAGCCAATAATAAACTTGAGGCATAATATTGATGTGATGCATGTTGAGAAAAATATATGTGACAATATTTTAAGTACATTATTAGATATCGAGTATAAAATAAAAGATACATACAATATAAGACGAGATCTAGTAGACATAAAGATAAACTTAGACTTGCATTTGTATGAAGAGAGAGACTAGCTTTTCAAACTACAAGCTACATATACGCTCAACCAAGAAGAATGAAGATAATTTTGCTAATTTACAAAAAACATGAAATTTCCTAATGGATTTTTGTTAGAAGTCTCAAGAAGAATGTGACTAATCATAATATGAAGTTAAAAGGGTTGAAATTACATAACTATCATGTAATTATGTAGAAATTGTTAGGACTTTAAGGAACTATCATATCCAATTATTGAGTTATGTAACTTCTTCAACCAAATACATGCTAGAACTCTCAACAGGAGGGATGCACTGCAAGCTAAGCAAGACATTGTCATCATTTTATGCAAGCTTGAAAGGATACACCCTCTGACATTCTTTGACATAATGGTTTGCTTAGTGATATATTTGCTTGACGAAGCATTGTAGGGCGGTCTTGTTCATTTTTAATAGATGTATCCATATGAGAGATACATAAAAAAGTTGAAGGATTATGTCAGGAATCATGCTTGACTTGAGGGTTCAATTGCAAAAGATATGTTATCGATAAGATGTTAACATTTTATTTTATATACCTAAAAGGAGTGAAAACTAGATTCAATTGGCCTAACTAAAATCAAGATGCAGTATCCAAACACACGAAAAGGGCATTATTAATGTTCATATCTTAATGTTGACTAGTGGAGAAAAAGATTGTTTCTCATTTCAATAGGAGAGATCAAGATGTTATCATATAATACATCTTAAATAACTGTGTCAAGATTGAAAAGTCTCTCTAATAAGTCTCTATAACTATTTGTACTTTTTTCCTAATTAATTATAATGGACTAAAATACATATGTTATATAGTGAGCACCAGTAAGAGCTGGAATGAAATGGTGTTGAAAACATTGATTAGTTATAAAGAACAAAATTCCTTGTGTGATTTTACTTTAAGTTAAAGGCTTGTTCGGTGCCAACTATGTTATACCAATCATGTAAATATTATTCCTTACTTTTACTTTTTCTCTAATTTAACTTTTTATAAAAATGCTATTTTCATAGATATACCATTTACATAATAATGGTTCTTAAAAAGCAATTGAAGAGTCACTATCGTTAGCTTTCGATCCTAATTTTACTCTTATATTATACTTAGCATGTATTGTAACTGGAGTGTGCTTTGTAATTGAAGTTTGAAATGCGAAGCATAAAACATAGAACAATGGCATTTTTGTTCTAGGAACTGACGATAACATGTTTTACGGTGTATTGGAGGACATCATAAGGTTAACTTATTTAAATAAATATAGTGTGACTTTATTTAAATGCAAATGGTATGTCACTGATTCAAGAAAGAAGAAACTTTATATTGACAAGAACATTACAAGTATCTCTTTTAATGGGCAGTGGTACAAATATGATCTTTACATACTTACAACTTAAGCAAAACAAGTCTTTTACATCGAAGATTTTCTTAATAGGCCAAATTGAAAAGTTGTCCATAATATGGTGCATTGCAATATATGAGATCTACATGATGATAATATCAGTTCACAAGACTTGCAATTCTTGCAAGAAAGTAATTCCTCCAATTTCAATCTTACAATTAACCTTGGAAATTCCATTTAGTAAACTTAAGGGATCAGAAAAATGGTCCTTTAATCATTTCATCTTCAAAGAATATTATATTTACTGCAGAAAGAGTAAATGTCTTCATCGATGATGAAGATAGTTTAGAAGACGAAACGATTCAAGATTATATGGATAAAGGGCTTCTATAATTTGATGATGATAGAAAAATTGATGACTATAAGAATGAGTCTGTTAGGTTTATCAACACTGATTCAAATTATGGAAATAACATTTTTTTGTATTACAACTTATAATTGTGTAAAAGTAATTATATAATTTCATTATATAAATATAGTAATTTATATCTTGTCATTAATTGGTTTAATTATGGACTTTTCTTTTACATACTTATATAATGTGTATTATTCTAGTCATAGTAGATATCGAGGCATAACACTATAGATGCGACGTTAGAAGGGACCATTCATATCGGCTCACCCACATTCCATCGCAGTGCGAGGGATTATGTATTTTTTCTTATTGTGCACACTTAAGTTGATTGTTTATTAAATATGAATTTATGGTACTAATATTTTCTCTTATCCATCAAAGCTATAACTCCAAGAAAGAGGGGCTTGAGTAGGCTTGTCAGGTTGTATGAGAAATAGAGAGGAGTGAAAGGGGGGAATTGGTGCCTGTACAATTTAATATTACTAGTACATGGCATGCGGTTGGTGAGAATGTTAGCCATCTCCCCCATAATATATGCAATATTATTCAAGCCCATGTGCTACCTTATTATAAGTTATGATAGTTGGTGCCTTAAGAGTTGCAGAACAAAGTCATGTAGGAAGTTTGTATAAGTATCTATCTCCTTTTATCTTAATTATATTTGATATTGAAATTACTAGATATAGTACTTATAAATTTTATTAAATATCTTCTAATACAGTCCTATTTCGAGTTCTAGGGTATTTCTGAGCTTGAACAGGACAAAACACTTAATGGTTTAATTTAGAATACTGCCTTATTAAATGTCTCCTTTTATCTTAATTATATTTGATATTGAAATTACTAGATATAGTACTCATAAATTTAATTAAATGTTTTCTAATACAGTCCTATTTCGAGTTCTAGGGTATGTCTGAGCTTGAACGGGACAGAGCACTCAATGGTTTAATGTAGAATACTGTCAACATGTACAGAGATGGGAAGTACAGGTTGAACAGGCACTTTTTATAGCACAGGGGCGATTAAGAGTAGGATTTTAACCTAAACCATGCTAAGCATTGTGTGCCACGATCTATCTCACCTTAAATGTGGTAGAGGTGTGTGGATTTTTTTGACAACAATATTTACAGGGTAAGTATGATATTTAATAAAGTTATGTAATGATTTCATATATCTAAATTATAAATGTAACTATATTATATAGTTATTTCTTAATTTACAGGGGCTATTTACAAAGAATACAGATAATAGAGCAAAGAAAGTGGTGGATGATTGGTACAAATTGAAATCTATTGTTGCATATTTTAATGATAAGGTAATTTAATTTATTATTCATGATTTAAATGTATAATCTGTTAGCTAACTTAATAATTATGTTCATCCTTTTTTTTCTTGTAAAATATGAATAAAGAAATAAAGAGACAGGTGAGCTATAGTTAGTGCTAGAGAACTTCAGACACCAAAATACATATAAGACGAGAGAGTGGGTACATCTGATCCCCAAGGAGTAATATGTAAGTTAGCTAAACCTTATATTTTAATGATACAAATTTCATGAATATATCTTGTAATCTTTATAATTGATTTTTATTTTAATAATTCAAGGTGAGATAATTAAGTTGGTAACTCAGTATGTGTAGTCTAGTGTATCATCCACTGACTCACATAAGACTCCTGTACAGATCAATAAGGTTGCTATTGTTGATAAGGTGCTTGGCACTCGTCGAAGGTATAGAAAGGTGGTTGGTTGTGTGCTAGCTAATCAATTGTACCATTTAGCAGGCACCTTTAGCTTTAAGGCGAGCTCATAATACATGTCCCAGGTAGGTAAGTTGCAAGAGTAGTTGCAGCAGAATGGATAGTAGTTGGAGCAAAGCCAAGAGCAACTTCAGCAAAGCCAATAGTTGATTTAGGAGCAGCAACAACAACTTGCTCAGCAGTAATAGATGCAATAGTAGTTTAGGACGTACCTTATGGAGCTCACCTCCCTACTCATATAGCAAGACCTTGTATTGCTTGTGTTTTCATTTGCTTTTGCATAACCTGGGCCAAGCAAATTTATGGTAACACCCTCCACCTAGCTACCCAATTTCATATAGGCATCACTTTCAATGTATTATCTACATCATCAAGATGATGATGATGATGATGATAATAGTCCTGACATGGACAACGATATATCTAGATACCTACACCTTTCTTACCCTTACATTACCATGCATATACTTTTACTAACCTAGAACACTAAAAGGCATAAGCAAGTCTATATTATTTACATAAGTATGATTTATACCAACTTCAGTCCCTTTGACTAGTATATTTACGAGCATATGATCTATAAGAAAATTAGCAATACTCTCATATATTCTCTCTCTCACACACAAATAGGTACATCATACTAAAGTTCACATGTCTAATTAGGTTCAACCTTTTAGACTTGACTTGTTTAAAGTTGAAGTTAAATTGAATCTTTTATAAATTGATCTTAAGTTGCTTATGAATGACTTGACTTGTTTGCATCCTTAAGAACAAATAAAGAAATTTTAAAAAATAACTGGAGGTTTCTCCCATACATATTATTTATCATACTTCGTCATACTTATTGTTGAGATTTAATACAGTATTGACATGCAAAAATGCCACTTACTTAAGCTGATAAAGTTGATATCAACTAAGCCAATTTTACCTTTGGTTGGAGAAGAAAATGACAAGGTTACCCATATCCTTTAATGATATCAAATTGGAGCTCATATAAATGTAAAGTTGACATTGATGCTTAAATAGTAGATTGCAAATTTAGGTGCAAATTTCACATGGATTGACTGCAGTGGCAGTGAAAGTGAATGATAAGAGCAACTTTCACTATAACGATTGTATTTCGTTAAAGGTGGAGAAATCATGTAATGCTCAAGGTAAAAATAAAGGGTCTTGTATTTTCTCTCCATTTTATCACTTTTGGTTCCTAGCATTATGCATATTAAGTTAGTGAGTGCTAAAAAATTTAGGATTGACTCCTTGTATTTGTAAACAATGAAATTAGGTCATTATACGAATTAATTTAAGATTAGGGTTATAGATGAGGCGAGCTGGAATAAGAATTAAACCTACAAGAACCATTATTAGTCACAATGAACCTAAACCATTATTAATCACAATGATCTTACAACAAGTGAAGTAGAAGCTAAAACAGAAAGGATCATTCCATTTTTCTTGTAGAAATTTTAAGCATTATGACCAACATTTATAGAATAGCTATAATAATGGCATGAGCCATCAAGGTTGCCAAATTTGGAAAATGGAATGCCTATATAAATACTTATTAAACTCTTAGAATTTGATGAATTATTTAAGCATTGAGAGATAAGACATTCGTAAAATGCAAATCTTAAGAAAAAAAAATATACATATTAAGTTCAAAGTCATACTAATGGAAATATTAAATGGTAAAAGTAAGACAAAGAAACCATCAAGAATGTGGCCAACAAATTTGTAATCTTTAAATATTCATTAACCATCAAGACTCATATGATTGAACACATGATTTAACTTAAAAACTTTATGAATCTATGTTCATAACTTCATCAATACTAGATCCATTTATATATTAAGCATTATAATTAATCTAATTATTGCTATTGTACTTGAGGAAACCTTTGCACTATTTTATTAAATATACTAACTATTTGATTCCTAATTTATCATCCTTCGACACTTTTTAATTGCCTTTTCTACTTGTGGTTTCTCTGGATGCTTCCTTATTTTTCATTATAAACATGTGGAGACCTATGCTTGAGTTAGAACTTAGAAGATCTGTCTATTAAGTAAAAATATTTTGTTAGAAACATCAGTAGTGTTGTTCTTGATCATATAAGCTTGGTAAGTTCTATTTAGTTTGTTTTAAAACAGGTTTCCTCTATACATAAGGTTGTTGTCATTTTTGGATATTGGAATATCGTACGAGTATAAAGTTTGATATTTAGTAGACTTGAAGATTTTATTCTATCCTCTATATGACAAAACCACACTAGTTAAGGGAACTCCATACTTGGTGTTCATTAGTTTACTTTCTACTTTGACCTTTGCTTCAAAATTAAGAATATATTATCATTAACTCTTTCAGTATTAAGTAATAAAGTGTCATTCTTGTAAATCTTTTAGTAAATTAAGCAACAATTGTTAAGGCCATTTTTTTAATATTTAAATCTATAACATCTTAAATAAAGCTACAATGTAATTAAAGTCTCCTATGAATTTAAATCCTAGTTTTTGGACAAAACTTAAAGGCAAATCGATTATTTGTCACAAATGTTAAGTTAGCATTTTGGTAAAAAAGAAAAAAGTCATCCATTTATTATTACTCCATAAACTTACACTTGCTTCATTATCTTGTAGCATACTTATTGCATGTCCTAAAATATATGTTTTACTATATAGTTTATAGCATACCTTATAATAGGATGTAATCAGTAAAATTTATTTTAATATTATTTGGTAAAGGAAAAAATTTTACTAGTCAATCTCTAATAGATTTTCTTATAAATATTCTAAAATAAGAATATAACTTACTAATATAGGGATATTGATAATGTAAGAACCAAATGCACACTAACATTACTCTTAGGAAAAAAATAAGATTATATAGCTTGCACCTAATTCCTTGCACTTTCTTAATATATATATATATATATATATATATATATATATATATATATATATATATATATATATATATATATATATATAGATTAAATACTTGTTGAATGTAATTGTCTAGAGCCAATGGACATAGAGCATTATAAGTGTAGTTGTAATTATTTTGTTGATATAGTGTCATACATATGCCATAACACCTTTCTACCAATGAAAACAAGAGGGCAATACCTAAAATGGGAAAAGATCTTGGACATGTAGAAGTGAAAGTAGAGGATGAAAAACAAGAAATGAATATAATTGTCATCCATGTTTCCTTTATATATTTGTTACCTATGGGTAATGTCCTTAACCTTCTATTAATAGCTTGAATAACCCATTTTGCTCTTTATATAGCAGGTTTTGTATTAACCATTGGGAATTTCTGGACAACCTTTGTTAGATGGTGATTCTCATGGTTGACATATGCAAAAAACTAGTTACTAATTTCTAGTAATCAATGTTGTACTGATAATTAGGATAAAAAAGTACCATATTTGCTCTATTTTCCTTAGAAATTTAGTTATGGTTTAATTTTTGTAATAAATATTGAATATACATGCATTTATTTATTTATTTTTACTAATTACTTTGTTTTAGGTTTTAAAAATGCTCTAAACAAGCTTAGGAAGTTATCTTTCATGGCTTATGATTTTGATCCATTCACCAATTATTTTACATTTCAATTTCTAAGAATTATTCTCTAAAAGATTAATTCTAGCACTTCATTAATTTAGAAAAACAAATGAGCAATTTTTTTAATTTTGAGTAGACAAGTTGTAGAAAGATAAATAAGCAACCATAGAATTGTCATGCAAATGGAGTAAGTTTAACATTTCTTGAATCTTTCATTTGCATTCATTAGAATGCTCATAAATGTCAAATAGAAATAATGTTAACCATGAATACATAACACTAAGAATAGTTTGCTTTAGGTTATACTTCTTAACTTTATTAAATGTAAACTATTGAGGTTAGAAGACATTAACATCTGAAATATGATGCAAGTTACTATGTTGTTAAGGTTAGATAGGGAAGAACATGTAATGAAAGGTTTAAGAAAACACCCCATACATGTATATTAACTAAAATTGAATAGCTAACTGACTTTAGTTACAAGTTAATGAGCATGTATACTTAGACATCATTGGTCTCAAGATCAATCCTATTTAGTGATTATTTTTATGCTAATGTTTTTGTGCGTAGGATTTTAAATCCTAGTAATTAAATTATTCAATTACGAATTATTTGTCAACTTTGTGGTTAATGGTTTATAAGCAAACTCGTCTAATGATCTCATGACACATTTGTGCATAAATTTTTTTCATTGCTTTCCATTATTGGTTGCTTTATCATATGTTTGTTTGTGGCGTATATAATTAGTTGTGTGTTTGTTGCATTAAGGGCAAAATAGGGAACTAAAAATATAAAATGGAAGAAACAGTTAATGTAGAAAGACATTATTTGTTAAAGAATTTGCTTTGGCTAATTGCATTGCTAGATAGGTTTATATTTAATACATTAAAATTGCCAAGCCATTTGTAGGTGTAAGCATTTGTATTTATTAATAGACTCTATTTGTTTGATAATAGTATTACTACAAATTAAGTTATAAATTGTTTTGTTTAATTGCTTTACTTGAAAAGGAAACATAGTTACAATAGTGGTTTTTCATTGTATTTTTTTTTCAAAATCAATGTGTTATTTGATTGTTTAGTTATTGTCTACTAAATGCATATATGTAACTTTATACATATACTTTTCTATGTTTATTAAATCCTATTTAAGGAGCAAGTATATTCTTCATGTGACTACTTTATAGAAAGTAAACATTAGAAGATAAGTAATATATGTATATGCATATGTCACAGTAGAGGGCTAAGCAAATCATGCCATTGAGTGGAGATGTTACCATACTTGGCTATTAATTAGCATTTAACCAAGTTTAACATTTTGTGAAGATGTTATTCTTGAATGAGAGAAACTTAAATCTAGCTAACCAAATTTTAGTCTAATCAAACTTATAACTATTTTCTTTTTCCAATATGAATAAGATCTTTTATGCAGTACTAAAGAGCGAATAACAAGCTATTGTGAAAAGCATTATAACTAAATTAATTTTAATTGATATTATTGATAATTATGAATGGGTCTTAAAACTCTTCACAAGGTATTAGTATTTACCATACAAACTATATAAAGAATGGAAAGCTTTTTCTCTTTATATTTGGGGTTATTAATATGTTTGATTTCTTTTAAATTTAGATAAGGTGGTTGGTTTTCTAGCTAATGTAATTTATATGGATTAGGAAATTGTTTGCTAACATTTTTGTTTAAAGCTTTAACTTTGAGAGAATTACATATTATTTTCCATTTGTGGTTGCCTTTAATTTTTCCATTGCATACATATGTGTTTCGGAACATAAATGTAAAATTTGCATTCCCTTTATTTTAGATTGTGTTATATAATGCAAATTCGAATGTGTACCACATATAGACTACAAATGGTAGATCATTATAAGTAGTGGTTTCTTCAACGCCTTAGCTTTGCAAAAAAAGGAGATTTCTCATAATCTTCATAATATTTAAGGTAAGGATGTGATAGATATTTATTCATTCAAAAGCTTTTCCATGTTGCACTCTTTGGCTACAATTTTCTATTCCTTTTCTTCTATATTCTATAGCTAATTTTTATGGAAATCTTTGTTATACCTATAATTTTTTTTATGTTTAAGTTATTTGCTTAATGCTTTAAGTATTTATCCATGATAGAGAGTGGAGATTAGCAATCAATACTAATGATTGAAGAAATGTTGTGGTAACAAGAGGTCTTGGAAATGCTTTAATAGCCTATTACTTAGGTTACACTCACATTCACATGGTAAAATGTGTGATAGATTTCAAATTCAGCACTAAAGTCTTGTCATTTATAATTTCATAGCTGTTGCAATGATTTTTATGTTATCTTAATTTGTAGAGGAGCATTAATTTAACTTAATCAGTTAGGTTGTGATTTAAACCTTCCATTCCCTTCACTGTTGGAAGAATATTTTAATTTTTTGTAATACATCATTCTTTATCCTATACATTCATTTCTAATACCTCTATCTATTATCTATATATAATAACTATTTATTCATTTCTAAAATTTAATCTATAGCTTTGTTTAATTTCTATCTACCATTTAATTGTGTAAGTATAGACTATTCCATATTCCAATATTTTATTCAAGGAATCTAGTATCCTTCTAATCTCCCACTAAGTTTATGCACATTGATGTTTTTATTATTAATTTTTACAAAGTAATTTTAACATTTAATTTGTTATTCTCTTTTATATACTTAAGAAAATGTTTTAATCATATACAATGACTAAACCTTTTTTTTTTCTAAAGGTTAAAATTTTAATTCTAGTAGCGACTAAAAAATATTATTGCACTCACCACCTAGTCTAAATTTAGCATTATTCATGTTACTAATAACATGTCTTTATCAGTGTTGAATGCATATTCTCCTTATATTCCCATGACAATTACATTAGCTTAACAAAGAGCTTTGGGGAGTTATATTTATATTTAAGGAGTTAATATTTATTTTGAATGTATCTACAATGATAAGATATTTTATAACTTTATATCTTGGTATTCACTAAATGAAACTTTATATATAAAATGCATCCTCAATAGATAATAAATAATTCAAGCATATTTGTTATTTCAAGGATTAAATAATATAAGATAAATAGAGTCTACATTCAATGGGGATGTCAGCGATAGTAAGGATATTAATCCAAATGACATTCAATCCATATTCCACTTAACTGATTCATTAGGTGATTTTAATAGTAGAACACCTATTACACTAGCCTTAGAAGGAAAAGCTATAAATCCAGCTACCAATGACATTGATATAAGTGCTCATGATGTTTTTTCTAAAGTTTTTAATAGCCTCGATGAAGTTGAAAAGTAGTACAAGAATTATGCCAAGCTAGTGGGATTTGGTGTCGAGAGGGATTGATATGATAGCAATGTGAAGCATCAAATAATTTCACATAGTTAGGTTTGTGATTAGGAGAGGTTCTGTGCAAAGAAGTATTTATCCAACCTTAGAAGGAAAAAAAGGCACATGGATGTCACACGATGTAGTTGTGGTGGCCATTTTTGTGCATGGCTTAATGAATGCACTACAAAGTACTATATGGATTATTTGAAGAATAACATAATGGTCATACTATGGTTAGCCTAAGATATAGCCATCTTTTCCAATCACATCATGTGCTAAGCATTGTTGATATTTCACAAGCAAATAGCATGCTTTCCTATGGAATTAAAATTACCCGTATCATGGGATTTTTTATGCGTGCAATGATATGAAAAATATTTATTATTTTATTTTCTCTTAGTAGGTTACATAATTGGTCTTATTTTATACTTTGAGGTTGATTTTATAATATTTTTAATTTATTTGATTAATACTAAATTTTAATATTATTTCTATTTTTTAGCTATATTTTGAGCTTTGAATATCAAATTGAGGTGATCTTTATATTATTAGAAAGCTTAAAGAGAGATCTTCAGACCTTTTGGAGGTCATATGTGGCTGAGAATTTAAAGTTTTATATCTGTCCCGATTGAGTTTGTTTTTATTTTTAGGCTATATTTGTAGCTATAAAGATTCGACTAACATGGAATTAGTGCCTAAATTTTCATAAGACACATACTTACAATTTGATATTTATGGATTACCCAAATTATCTCATTTTAGTGGTCTTAAACTAATTGAAATTCAAATTTGTAAGAATTCACTAATGTAACTATTAGAGATAATTATGTTGTTAAAAATATGTTTAGGTTTTTAAATTTTAAGAAAGCCTTACTATTGTAATCCTAAAAGACATACAATTCAATTTCATAGGGTTTTGGATTAATTAGATTAAATGAACAGGAAAAATTCATTAGATTTTAAAGACTCTAGACAAACTCATTAGCACAACTTTTCTCTTCTTCTTATTTCTCTTTTATTCTTCATGAATGGAAGCTTAAATTTAGAGTTAATTCAAGGAGTTATAATGTTGACTTTCTTTAATTAATTTCCTTCTTTCCTTATTTAATTGTGTTAAATTCTTGAAATTACTTATGTTGGATGTTGATTTGATATAATTAATGTTCATCCTATAATTTCTAATCTTTTGCTGTTATGATATCAAATTGTGGTTGGTAAATCATAGTTTTACACATAGAGGTAGACGGTTGAGGGATTAATTTGATGAATACTAATTTAATTTCTCAATTTAACTGAATTCTATCATTAAATTAATTTTGATCTAGCTTAGGATTATAATGATTGTGGTTGATAAATCATGATTTTACATATAGAGGTAGAGGGTTGAGGAATTAATTTGGTGAATACTAATTTCATTTCTCAATTCAACTAAATTCTATCATTAAATCAATTTCGATCTAACTTAGGATTATAATAATTGCTTAATTTGGCTAATTTTAATTGATCAAATCCTAAATGATCATCTAGTATAGGATTCATGATTTATTGTAAGGATTTTAGATAATTCAAGGTTGAAAAATTAATTAGAAAAGTTAAATCCTAATTGATTAGTGATTAATCCAAACTAGAACTTTTAATTACTTAATTCGACTGTTTTGATACATTGATTTTCCTTCTTGCTATTTATTTTACATTTTTACTTTGTTTAATACATTTAATTCAATTTAAATTCATAAATCCCCCTATTCTGTGTTCTGTATTCTATTACTGCATAATTCCACATACAATATCAGCATCCTATATATTCTATCAATATAGTGCATCCATTCTATTTACATCAATTGCATTCTATTTTTATATTTGTTCTTGCATTCTATTATGCATTTTGTTTTTGCATACTATTAGTAATTCATAGTAAAAAACAATATCAAGGGATCTAGAGGTATGACTTGGTTTGTGTCACTTTACTACATTACTTTGTAGCAAATAGTTTTTAATCTAATTTTGATGCATAGTACCATTGCAATAAAAAATTTAGCATTATTTTTAGGGATCCTCTTGAATATATCTTTTCATACATATTACTAGCAGTATATTACACAATTATTCAAGCATTTCAATCAGTAGTTACATTTTTATTACCTTACTTACATTTTATGGCAACTATAGTTTTTTTTTTTGCATATACTTGCATTCTTTTGTGTTGTTTGATTTCTTAGTGTTCCTCCACCTTAGTTTATCATAATTTATCATATTTTACTTCATCCAACATTTAAATAAAGGTTTTTAGCCTAAGAAAATAGGTTTTACATAGTTTTACGCCTTACCCTCCCTAGAACCACACCGGGTCTCACTAGCTTCGATTGAGTTAAAATTTTTACAAGAGCTAGTTTTGATTTTTCTCATCAAAAGTTACATGCTTTGCTTGTGAAGTGCCTTATTTTTAGCCAAATTTTATTGATTTTTTTGCTAAATTTTTTAGCCCAAGAAAATAGGTTCTATATAGTTTTGCACCTAACCCTCCTTGAAACCATATTGGATCTCACTAACTTCGATTGAGTTAAAATTTTTAAAGGAGCTAGTTTTGATTTATTTTCATCAAAAGTCACATGCTTTGCTTGTGAGGTGCTTTATTTTTGGCTAAATTTTATTAATTTTTAAATTTTTTTAAATATTTTTTTATTACATTTTTAGGTTCTGCATGATTATAGCAAACTTTTTGTGGTGATTATATAATTTTTAAAAATGTTTAAATAGGTTAATTTTACATATTGTATTTGCATTTTAGTATTTTTGTGTCTTTATAGTGTTCTTATAATTTATTTAGTGTAGTGCTATGTAGCAATAGTATATGACAAAAAGAACTACTGCTAAATTATTTGATTTTGATTTTGATTTTGAAATTGATAGAACTTTTCATTCCATTCATAAGAATAAACATATAGATAGTTCTAATCTTCCCATTCCCCATTCTGCACTTTTAGATACTTTTAAAATCATGGCAAATAATAATAGAACTTGGAAGGAATTAGCTGCACTTGATGTTACCTATCAACTATTAAGCATCAAATATCATAAATTTGATGCTAACTTTGAATTAAAATCTAATTTAATCCATTTACTTCAAAAATTTCATAGTCTTGCAAGTAAGGATCCTTATAAACATCTTAAGGAGTTTCATTTGGTCTATTTTTTTATGAAGCCTCAAGGCATTTTTGAATATCACATCAAATTGAAGGCCTTTCCCTTAACTAATGTAGCTAAGGACTGGTTTTACTACTTATAGCTTGGTTTAGTGATGTGTTGGAATGATAGGAAATAGCTCTTCCTTGAAAAAAATTTCCCTTCTTACAAAGTTATTACTATTAGAAAGGAAATATATGGCATTAGATAATTGAATGGTGAATCATTACATAAGTATTGGGAGAGGTTTAAAAATCTTTGTGCAAGCTACCTTTACCACCAAATTAGTGAGCAACTCCTTATTTAATACTTTTATAAAGGACTTTTTTCGAATAGGAACATGATAAATGCAACAAGTCGTAGTGCATTAGTTGATAAGACTCCTATGGTAACTAGATATTTAATTACAAGCATGGTAGCCAATTCACAGTTGTTTAGCACTCAAGTTATAGTTGCAACCAAAAGCATGAATAAGTTCAATCTCTCTCATTCCAACTAGTAAAAATTGGAGAACAAAATAGATAAGTTAACTTTACTAGTTAAATAATTAGCAATTGGACAATAGCAGTAATTCCAAGCTCTTCTACTTGCAAAGCTTGGTGGCATTTGCTCCTGCCCAAGTCATCCTACTGATTACTTTCTAACATTACAAGATGATGAGTGTCCTCCTTGTTGGTGTGTGTGTCCTAGGAACCAATTATATAGATGATTGAAATAATACATAATGTATTATGTTTTATTTTAGATAATTTAATTATTATATTTTATTTTCATAATTTTATTATTATTCTGCACGATTTATAACTTAATATAATAATTATCCTTAGAATAGTTTCGTTATTTCTAAAATGCCCCTAGTCAAGTATTATTACGAAAAGGATAGTAATAATACATCGAGACTAGCATGTATAATGACTGATGATTACGAATCATGAATATATAATATCAAGTTAATACATGAGTACATTGTTAGTGAACAATGTACTGGACTGACCCACTATGAGAATATTGCATGGATAGACGTGTCATAAGTTATTCTCATATGATCACAAATACATATAAACCTTTGACCTGAAGTTACTACGGTTCAGGGACATGAGGAATTACTCACTTTAATATTATCCTATGCCATCTTTAATTAGGATAACGAATAGGGCATTGATTGGGTGTGTCATGAATCGTGCAGAGGGAAGTGAGTGATGTAGATGAGATTTTATTACTCTTATATAAAAGAGAAATATCCTTGGGCCCCTTGATTGAGTGAGACATAGAAATGTATGACCATGCTCAATTGGATTAATATGTAATATTAATCATTTATTTTAAGTCTACTTAGTATCAAGAAATATAAATTGAACATTGACGAGGATGACACATTCCATGCCTCCAGTTCAATTTGGATATTATTACAAAAAGGATTATGATGCAAAATGTTAATCATATATTAGGTGGATGTTGAATTACAGACATTCTTACTACTTGAGTGGTAGTGATGTATTACTAGATATCGCTCACTGTCTATGGCTCAATAATGAGTCATTGTTAACGTAGTAAGAACCTATAAGGTCACACAAAAGGAGTAGGAATAAGATAATAATTAATTGAACTTTAATTATATTAATATCCAATTAATTGGACTTATTTTCATGCATATATATTATTATTAAGAATAATAATGTGTTATTCATGTAATATATATATATATATATATATATATATATATATATATATATATATAATATTATGTGATATTATTTAATATTAAATAATTACGTTATCAGATATTAGATAAATATATTATGAAATAATATTATTTTGATATTTGATAACTATATGTAATTATCTACTATTAAGATATTTATATTATGAGATAATATTATTTAATATTAGATAATTAATAGATAAGTCCTATCTCTTCTCATTATCTCTACGATAAGGATAAGATGAGTTATTAAGTGTGATTAGGATTTTGAAAATATTATCCTAGTAGGACTAGGATTGTGACTTGCCTAAGTTCTATAAAAAGGGCTTGAAGGCAACACATTAGTACACGCTCATAAGCTTCCTAAAACCCTAAATCACTCACAAAATATTGAATCCTAATTCTTAGAGAGAGAAATACATCCTAGCAGATTCGTGAAGGGCAAGAGGTCGTTGTTCACTCCGTGTGGATATCGTAGAGACGCTGTACCTTCTAGCCAGCATTTGATTCATCCGCTCTCAATAGGTAAAATCCTAATCATTGATTTATATTTTTTGCATGGATCTTAGGTAGAATTCGGATTAGATTTTGAATTTTCACTGCATGTAATAATCCGAATTCCCAACACTCCTCCTCCTCCAACTTATGTAACAATTATTTTCCCTAGGAAGCCTTAATTCTAATAGCCTAACTAATATCCATACTAATAGCCACAATTTAACCAGTACTATCAATAGCAAGCTCAATATTCTGGCTAGAAAAATAACTAGAATTTTATATATGGTAACAATCCAAGCCAAAATCAATTTTTTGGCTGGAGAAATAACCAAAATTTTTGATATGACAACAATCTAAGCCAAAATTAGTATCATTCTCCTGCATATACTAGAATGTAACATAACCTACAATTCCAGTAAAAAATAGAGGCCATTATCATGAATTTGTAAACTCGAATAGGCTAATTAACTTAATCAATGAACTTAAGATAAAAAGTTCTAGATAACCTTTTTCAAGCAATGCAAGAAATAAAGAGGTTGCATATGTAATCATATTGAGAAGTGGTAAACAAGTGGACAAGCTTTCAACCTCACAAGAAACAAGTAGCAAACTAGAAAATAATCAACTAGAACCAAGATATCAACTAGTAACTAATGAACTAGTAGGTAATCAAGTAGAAATAAACAAATAACCAAAAACCAAAAATAAACCAAAAGACAAAGTTTAGAAATAACCAAAAAAAAGAAATCAAGCATGGTGATAGGGTGGTAAATTCTTTCCCTAAAATCTCACTTCTCACCAATTTTCCTTGTCCCCTCCCTTTTCCAAGAAGAAGAATGTTTCATCGAAAGAAAATGGAGGAAGAAAAATATACTTTTGATTCCTTTAGCAAAGTAGAAATTAATAAATCTTTGTTACATTTGATAAAATAAAATCTACGGTATTCTAACTTCTTGAAAAACTTATGCATCAATAAGAGAAAATTAAAGGATGATGAGCAAGTAAGTGTAAGGGTAAATTTGTTTGCAATTATCTAAAGAAAATTACTAACATAATGTAAGGATTCAGGCATATTCATCACATTCCATGCATCATAGGAAAAACTAGAATAGAACATGCCATGTCAAACTTAGGAGCATTAATCATTGTCTTGCCTCTTTCTATTTTTAATGCCTTGAATTTAGGAGTTTTGAAAGAAATAAGAATAGTTATTCAATTAGCCAATGGATCTAACATTTATCCATTGGGTGTTATTGAAGATATTTTAGTGCAAGTTAATGGCCTCATTTTTCCAATAAATTTTTACATTTTGAAAATGGAAAATAAGGATTCTAACATTCTCCAACCAATTATTCTTAGCTGGCTTTTTCTTAAGATAACAAAAATCATAATCAATATTCAAGATGAAATATCAACCATAGAGTTTGATAGTATTATAGCCAAGTTTGACATTTTTGTGGTCATGTAAGATAATTCTATGTCTTTTTTTCAAACTTTAGAGCCTTTATTGCATGATATTCCTTCTCCTAATCCTTCTAATATTGCTAATTCTACTATTTTTACTGTTGTTAATTCTATTGTTCTTGCTATTGCTATTTCTAATTATGATATCTCTATTTTTTATTTTTCTAGTTCTACATGTGTTTATTTTGAATTACATATTAATGCTATTCATGATAAACTATTTGCTAAGTTTCTTGAATTTTTTAAGTTTATGAATTATGTTGATAGCCATCAATGTCCTTGTAGAGATAATGCTATTCCATGTGCTATTGAAATTTTAACATCTTTAAGTGAAAATACTAATGATGATTCAAAAATTATAAAAAAAAATGATAAAGAGATTCCACTTTTAAAGAGCAAGGAGTGCTTTCATATTGACCATCCTAATTCTTTTATTGATCATGTTGAATTTGTTATACAGGATGACTTTGAAATTGAAAATTCAAGGTGTAGAAATGATTTAAAAATGGCACTTAGAGGTATTTTTCTAGAAGATAGTCAATTTCAAAATATCTCTTTCATGGATGTTTTTAAGGTTGGCCATGTGGAAGCAATGAAGGTAACCAATCCTTATGTAGATCTTGGTTGAAGACTTCAAGCCACGCCATGGTCTAACCAAAGATATTAAAGAAAAATACTTCTTAGAAAGCAACTCAAGCTATTTAGATTTGCTTTATCCTACCTTTCTCTTTTATTTTTCATGTCTTTTATTTTTCTTGATGTTGTTTTTTATAATATTAATGTTTTACATTGAGAACAATATAGAATTTAAGTGTGGGAGGAGACTTTGGGATTTACTTTATACTTTATGTTTTCATTCAATGCTTTTCAATGTTTAAAAAAAATAAAAAAATAAAAAAAGAGAAATTTTTTTTTATTTTTACTTATTTTTTAGTCTTTTTTTAGTTATTTTAGTTGCTTTCTATTAATGGGGATTTTGAATTTTCATGAGGAGGATTTAATTAAAGTTAGATGGGATTCATAACATAATTCAATAAATAATTTTGCTTCTTGAAATTAATTGATATAGTGATAAATTTTAAATTGATAGATTCAACTTGGTAATATAACTTACTTTGTAAGATTTAAAGCTTTTTGTTAAAAATTTATACTATGATATTCTTTTTCCTTCTTGTGCGATGTTCTTCAATGAGTTGATTCTCTAAAACTTGCTTTAAATTTTTTTGAGATTATATTTTGCACATACATGTATAAAAATGATAAAAGTATTCTTTCTTTTAAGCTAGAGCCATAAAGCTAACCTTAAGTTTTTATCATCCCTTGAGTTTTGTTACCTTTTCTCTGTTGATTAACCATGAGTATATTTTTCAATAAAAAAATAAATATCTTTACCTAACCTTAAGAATTAATAAAGCATTTGAATTTTTATAAGATAGACTTTTGAGTAAGCGTAAGGGTGTGTGAGTTCATATATTATGAAAAATCATCAAAGGTTGGTTGAAAAAAAAAGAAGAAAATGAAAAAATTAAAAAAAGAATAAGAAAGGAAAGAAGAAAAAAGAATAAAAAATGAATTGAAAAAAAAGAGAAGAAGAAAGAAAAAAAAGAAGTTAATAAGTTTTTAAATTTGGCTTGTTATGTTAAGTTGTAATTATTTATGATTTGTCCATATATTTTTTATTCAAGTGCTTTATTAATTTCTTTAGTTTCTAGCCTCTCACATTCATATTTTTTCTTCCTTTTCCTTTAGCCCCATTACAACATTGAATAAAATTTTTTTGATTTATATTTTGCATGTGATTTGAGTAGTGTAGATTAGATGTTTAGCAAGCTTATGATAGGGTAATTTTATAGAAAGAACTTGAGTGAAACACTTACCCCAAATACTTGAGAAATGGCAAGTGAATTTTATGAGAATTTACTAATTTGATATATTCTTTTTTAATGAAGTTGCTATGTTAGTTAATTTCAAGTTTGTTAAGATTTTTTTTCAAGATGTATTATATTTCTTATTGACTTTTATTTGTTTCTTCATGATATGTTAGTTAGTTTCAAGTTTGTTAAGATTTTCTTTATGATGTATTATTTTCTTCTGACTTTTATTTGTTTTTTGCTTGTGGATTTGTAAATTTAAAGTTTTTGGAAAGTAAAGTCCTTTATTTCTTAATTTCAAATAAAATTATATCTTGTCTAAGGACGTGTAAGAGCTAAGTGTGAAGGAACTTAATAAGAAAAATATTTATTATTTTATTTTCCCTATTTTTAGCTCTCTTAGTAGGTTATACATGCTTAATTTCACAAAATTGGCCTTCTTTTATAATTTGGAGTTGATTTTACAATATTATGAATTTATTCAATTAATATTGGATTTTGACATTATTTCCATTTTTAGCTATATTTTAAGCTATAGATGTTAAATTGAAGCAATCTTTATATTGTTAGAAAGCTTAAAGAGAGACCTATAACTTTTATATTTTAGCCTAAGCCCAATTCAAACTTTTTGAAGGTCATATATGGTTGAGAAGTTGAAGTCATGTTTCTATCTTAGTTAAGTTTGCCTTTGTTTTTGGGCCATATATGGAGTTCTAGAGGTTCGATTAACATAGAACTAGACTTAAATTTTCATAAGACATAACCTACAAATTTGATGTCTATAGATTACCTAAATTACCTTATTTTACTAGTCTTAAATAGTTGGAAGTCAGACTTATGAGAATTCACTGATGTAACTGTTAAAATAAATTATTTTGTTAAAAATAAGTTTAGGCTTTTAAAAATTAAAAAGGCCTTATTATTGTAATCCTAAGAGATAAACAATCTAAGTCTAATAGGTTTTTAGGTTAATTAAGTCAAATAAATAGGGAGAACTCATTAAACTTTAGAGACTTTTAGACAAACTCAATAGCATAACTTTTCTCTTCATCTTATTTCACTTTTGTTCTTCATTAATGGAAGCTTAAATTCAAAGTTGATTCAAGGAGTTTAAGGCTCTCTTCTATCGAATTATGAGATTATAAATTGTGATGTTGACTTTCTTTAATTAATTTCCTTCTTTCCTTATTTAATTGTGCTAGATTCTTGAAATTACTTATATTGGATGTTGATTTCATATAATTAATGTACATTCTTGTGATTTCTAATCCTTTGCTATTTTGATATAAAATTGTAGTTGATAAATCAGAATTTTATACATAGGAGTAAAAGGTTAAAAGATTAATTTGGAGATTTCTAATTTAATTTCTCAATTCAACCGAATTATATTATTAAATCAATTTCATTCTAGTTTAAAGATTATAGCGATTGCTTAATTCAACTAATCTTAACAAATCAAATCCTAGATCATCATCTAGTGTAGGATTCATGAATTATTACAGGGATCCCAAGTAATTCAATGTTGAAAAATTAATTAGAAAAGTCAAATTCTAATTGATTAATGATTAATCTAAAATAGAACTTTCAATTCCTTAAATAGGCTATTTTAATACATTGATTTTCCTTCTTGCTATTTGTTTTGAGTTTTTGCATTCTATGTTTTGCATTTTGTTACTACATAATTCTATATATAGTATCAACATCCTGCATATTCTACCAATATAGTGCATCCATTTTGTTTGTATTTGTTACATTTTACTTTTATATTTGTTCTTACTTTCTTTTATGCATTTTATTTTTGCATATTGTTAGTAATTCACAGTAAAAAATAATATCAAGGAATCACTAGGGGTACGACTTGATTTATTCCATTTTACTGCATTATTTTGTAGTAAACCAATTTTTAATCTAATTTTGGTGCATAGTGGGATTGCAATCATGTAGTTGAGAAGCATTCAAACTATGTTTTCATTAGAAAGGATTTATACAACCGTTTAGACAAAGAAAGGAGGGAATAAATTCGTGACAGAGATATAATAGCTACTCTGTACTATCTATAGGTAAAAGCAGATACACCATAGACTTTGAGAATAGGCTACAACATTTTTTTTAGTGTGTCATACATAGTCAACTTAACTTCCAATGTTTCCATGATATCCTCTTATTTAATACCACTTATAAAAAGAACATATATAATAAGTCATTAGTTATCTTCTTAAAGCTTAACCACCATAGATAGAATATTGTATTTGATACTGCTGTCTTAATAGATGAAACTAAAGTGACATATAAGTGGGTTCTTTACACATTGATCAATGCCATAAAAGGTTTAAAGCCTTTTATTATTGTAATGGATGGGGATAAAGCCATGTGAAAAGCCATTAAAGCAATTTTCCCTAATGCAATCCATAAGTTATGCTTATGGCATTTAGCCAAAAATGCTTGTAGTAATATGTGCAAAATCCACTTCAAATAGGCTTTTTAAGATTGCATATACATGTACATGTCTATTCGTTAATTTAAGCATAGATGGAAGACTATGGTGGAGGAGCACAACTTTAGTGGCAATGCTTGGATTCACCAAACATCCAAGAGACACTATTTATGGGCAACTACTTACTTAAAAGATAAATTCTTTGTTAGTATATGAATAACATCAAGGTGGGAGTCATTGAATGGGTTTATAGTTATATTTGTCAAGTGTCAAGGTACCTTCGTTAACATGTTGCATTACCTTGAGTGGGGGCTTATGGAACTTTGCAACAATGAATTCATAGAAGATTTTTGGTGTCTTAGTTATGTCCTAATTTTTTATTCCTTTCTAAGGGTTTTAGAGAACCATATTGCTTAAATCTATACACATGAAACATTCTCCATCTTCCATGAACAAGTGGTTTTATCTCTGGATTTGGCATTGTTGAATCGTACTTCATTGTTGGGCCATTCACTTTATAAAATAGGGAGGTTTTTAGATGTTAATTTGGAATGGTAATTATTGTATGACAAAAATAAAGAGACTTTTAGTTGTGATTGCTATTTGCATCAATTATGTGGCTTCTCATGTTGCCATATCCTACCAATTGCTAATCTATAAGAGATAGACTTGTAATGCTAAAATCAATGTAGCCCCATTCACCATAGCCTAATAAAAATGTAAATCCAATAAAATTGCAAAAGTTTAGCAGGTTATATGCAAGTTGTAACTAGATATCCCATTTAGCTAGTCAAGATGAAATGGATTATGAAGCGATTAGAAAAAAAGGCTGTAGAGATCATACAAACACTTGAGGAAAAATATAGAGGTCATATCAATGGGATGAGATCCTTTATAACACCATTAGTTGTTGACCTGCCTAATGTTAGGAACAAAGGCAAGTTATTACAACCAAAGAGAACTTCAAAATGTTAACATAAGTGTGCAATGTGCAAGGTGGGTGGCCACAACCAAAGCATGTGTCCTCAAATACATGCTAATAGTAGTAATTATAATGTTGACATTAAAAGCCAAGCTTTCTAATAGACAGACCTTTTCTAGTCATCGCTTAGTGAAATTGAAATAATTTATATAATTACGTATTCATTTTATTTACTTTGTGACACCATCACTATGCAGTTTTATATGATTATGAATTAACTTGCCCGTGGTTGTGCAATTGTTATAGTAAAAGTTTGGATCGTCTTGTTTAAGGGCTTGAGAGCATGATGTCACTAGTTTAAATAATGGTTCCACTTAAGTTAGTTCCCCTAATTTGCATGGCACACTATTTTATGTTCGTATGAATTTTCAAATCTAAATTGTCATATCATTGATAAGTTCATTTTAAGATAACAACACTTTATGAATACAAAATTAGTCCACAAATATTTATGAAAGGAGTTTGGATAAGTTTTTTTTCAATATGGTCTTGGGTACATGGATACCTCAACTATTTTAAAGTTTCTATGTTTTTTAAGTCAGTTATGTGGATTGATTCTTAGGTTAGTCAAACTCATTGCTATTCCTAAGCTAATTATTAGTTATGTCGTGACATTTCATGAATTAGTCCTCAATATATTTACTTATGTACTTTATTAATCAACCTATCTAGTTTGAGCATGCTAGTAGTTGTAATTAGGGATCCTTTGCCTTTTGCTAAGCTATTCAAACTCGATATATTTGTGTTGGATTATGCATATTTCCTCAAGTTGTTATATGGTCCCCATTACCTAAGTAAGTAAACCTCTTATGACCAATAAGAGGGAAATATGTATGCATTATTGGGGTATATTATCAATATCAATAACAACTTTTCACTTATTCACTTTTAAGCCAAAGTTCGTATATTTCACCTAAGAATCCATTAAGGTAGATTAAGTAAGTGTCGAACCATTTGAGTTTAATTTGTACTAATTTTTATTTATCTTTATTGTTTAGTTTATCATAACTTCTAAATTACCATTATGGTTTAGGCCCCAGCCATAACATAACCAAGATAATTCTCTTGGTCAAGGATTTAGTAAGGTTCACTCTCTTGACAACAATTCATATTGAAACATAAAAAGTGAATTTTTTATGCTTTCAGAAGGGATAATGGTTGTTCACATCAACTAAAAGTTACTTTTTAATTATTATGGTTATTGCACACCACTTATATGGCCAGCATTTAGTTAATTTGCTTAACTTAGCCTTTGACAATATTTTTGGCTATGTTGCCTTCATTTAACACTAAATGTAGAAATATATGATTACATATTACTTCTAATTCTATATAACTATTCTAACTCTTCTAATAACTTATTATTATGTTGTCACCTTTAACTTGCAATGTTTTAAACTAACTAAGAGTTAAAATCATGTGAAGCATCTCATATAATGCTTATTACCTTATGATATTGTTGGAAATAATTCTATTTTGTCAATTTATGTTACTTTCTCCTTCATTTAGACAATAATAGTTTATTAAACATAGGCCACAATAAAGGGGATAATGGTTGTTCACATTAACTAAAAGTTACTTTTCAGTTATTATGGTTATATCACACCACCTATATGGCCAACATTTTGTTGATTTGCTTAACTTAGCCTTTGACAACATTTTTTACTATGCTACCTTCATTTAAACTAAATGTAGAAATATATGATTACATATGACTTCTAATTATATATAACTATTTTAACACTTCTAATAACTTATTATTATATTGTCACCTTTAACTTGCAATGTTTTAAACTAACTAAGAGTTAAAATCATGTGGAGCATCTCATATAATGCTTGTTACCTTATGATATTGTTAGAAATAATTCTATTTTGTCAATTTATATTAGTTACTCCTTTATTTAGACAATAATAGTTTATTAAACATAGGCCATATTGGAGTTAAATAGGTTTACGTAGCCATGTTTTACTCCTTTATATCACTTGAATTTGCATTCTATTATTTAATTCTATTATGCTATAGTTTCATTCTTTAATTTGCATTATTTATTTTTTAAATAATTGATGCTTCCAACATAGATTTTATGCATGCATAATATGTGAAAACTATTCTCACTTATGGCTACTTAACTCTCTCACGATTATTTCCACATTGTATAATTATGTCTCTGAGGAGATATTTTTTCACAAATCATACAAGATCTTTAAACCAAGTAATTAGTGCACTAAAATATCAAGTTATACTATATAATGAATTGATTTGATACTAATCGATATCAATGTCCCATTAATTTATAGTGTTATAATTTATGTGCTTTCATTCTTCTTTCTCTATGTATTTTTTAATCACATCTATTATTTTTAGTTACAATGTTCATATATCACTACTCAATAATATATCTTGATCCATACTATTTATTTGTATTATACAATTAAGTTAAATAGGTTTAAATACTTATATATAAAGCATTGATTGAAATCATTAATTATCTTGCTTATTTTATAAGCCATACTAAGTTTATAACATGTGTATATTATTAACAAATATAGTCAAAGTTATCAGTTGTCAAGGAAAACAATAATTTTAATGTCATTATATGTCACCTAAGTTTCATATCTACAATATGTGTACATACACATATAAACATATATATAATGTTCATTGCATATTTTCCTTCTTCTCTTAGCCACTAATGTCATTTAAAATGATAGATGCAAATTGTATCTACCATGAACTAATTGTTTCTTACACTATTATTATGCCTTAATAATAACTAATTTGGTAAAAATCTTACTTATGAATTCTATTTGCCACTCATATGAATGTGTTAGTAATATTTTGTCACTTGATAATACATGAATACTTGATGGTTTATAACTAATTTATTTTAACAATTACTTGAGATTTAAATCCATTTACAATCCATGTATCATCAACTTTGTTGGCTGATAATAATGTTATAACTAAAATAAGGATTTCATTGATTTAAACTAGTGAATGTGCTTTATATTCCTTCTACAATTTTTCACTTTATGATTTATGCATCATTCTTATTATTTCTACTCATTTTAGTGGATATTTTTTTGATATTCACTTTTGCTATTTGTATTTGAAATGCTTATATCACTCGGTAGTATTCGTTTAATATGATAAATTTTACTAACCAACTTATATATAATATCTTACATTTTTTTAATACTTGATTGTAGAATACATAATTACTAATTACTAAATTTAATTACGTACTCTAATATACAATAATATGAAATGCATGTTAATATAATTTTTTTAGTTATTTGATGATATGAATTAAATGTGCCATATTTTGGATTAGGTACACACTAATAGGATGTTTCTTCATGTTCACATTAATTATTAATCTAATAAATAAATTTTATATTTTTATATTCTTTTATTAGCATTTTTCATTTATTGTGTACCCCACTCACCTAACCTTGACCAATTTGGATTTTGTCAAAATTGTATTTTATAACTTAATGTTTGACTAGATAAGGAACATTAGATTAGATTATTTTATCAAAATTATTTTATAATAATCAAATTTTTTTCTTTTCATTATCCATTTTGGACTATTACGTATAATCTTTTTTTAGAACTCATCTATATGCCTTTATAAATAACGATTTTTTTAGGAAGATAATATCCATATCTTAATTATTCCTAATAATTAAAGATTAATATTTTACCAAACTTTAACTATGTCACTTATTTCTTTGTTTTTAGTTACAATGTCAATTAACACAAATTCATTAAACATAAGTTTATTTATTAATTAGATATAATAAAATTGTATATTTAAAAGCTAAGGAACTTATTTGCTTGAATCAACTTCTTTGGAACATAAACTCAAAATAGGTGCCACTCAATGGTTAATTTCATATAGCCCAATGACATTCCATTATATATGTAATGTCCAATGAGAATGCCTTTCTTTTGTAGCATTTTTACAAATTACATTAATTAGATGATTTATTTTACTCCTCACATGTTTGTTTTTGCATTATTTGTCACTTACTTTCATATTTACTTTTCACATGTACTACATATATAAATATTGCCTACCTTCTTTTATGCTTACCTTTGTAACTTTGCATTGCCAATATATATACACATTTGCATGAGTTTCCACATAGGATATAGGATATAGTACCTCAAAATCTTTAGTAGCAATTGACCGCTATCCCGCAAGTGCACGGGTTAAGTCGAGTTATAGTATAAAAGATTATTGTTCTCCACAGGGGTTGTAGGTTGAGTACTAACTAAATCTCAAGTAAAATTATCTAGGCGGATCAATTGATTTTGAGAATCAAGAGTGAAATGTAAAACAGAGCTTAGCTATAAAAAATAAGATTTGATTCAATGTAATAAAAGCGTACTTAGCTTAAGGATCCCTTGTACATTTCATTATGGAATGAATATAATTCTCCAACTTGGTTTACTGTTAATTAAGATTGCTGGATTACTAAAATTAAGCTATACCTCATTGCAAGGCTACTAGCTATTAACCAAGAGATTAAGTGCCCAGAATTACTCTAGTAATCACTCATCTAGGTTGCATTAACTTTGCTTAGAATCCATTCTTGGACATTTCATTCTGTGCAAAAGAATCCAATTAGCTTAATTCCTAAGTCTAATTGATATTCCCAATGATCATGCAAGATCCGATTAATCAATTGGTCATTTCAACTTAGAATCAATTAATCCATAACACAAATCCAATATTCCGGATATATTGGCTTGTTCCAGTCAAAACAGCATAATCAAATCATAAATCAACAGTAAATCAAGCTATATTATATAAAATTCAATTCCATAACTCAATGAACAAGTTCACCCAAGCTGAGCACAAGGGTTTAGTGTGAAAACATTACAAAATCAGAAGAAAACCAGAAAACAGAGAGGGAAGTCAAACAATTCATGAAGATCTACAAATTCCTTGCTTGAATCCACGTTAGAAGATGCCCTTGGTGAGTTTGGGTCTCCTCTAGGGTTTCTCTTAGCAGCTCTCCTTGTTAATTCTCAATTTTTCCTCTTCCTCTTCAAAATTTCGCACAAAACTTATATTGCTGATGTACACGGGGTCCAACACGGCTTGTGTTGTACCCCGTGTTTCTTAGCGAAAGTTGAGCAGCACGATACACGTTGTGCGACACGTCCCGTGTTCTTCTCTGAGGTGTCAAGCAGTAATGTACACGGGGTATGACATGGCCCATGTTGTACCTCGTGTTCTTTAACGAAGGCTGATCAGCATGTTACACGGGGTGTGACACTCCCCGTGTTTTCCTTAGAACTGAAGGGCAGTATGATACACGGGGAATGACATGGCTCGTGTTTACCCCCGTGTTCTTCTCTGAGCAGTCCAGTGAAGCCTCGAAGCAATCCAGAAGGAAATACGGCCCTAAACACGGGGTTCCCATACCCCGTGTTCTTTGTCAAGTGAACAAATTTGCTTCGATTCTTCACAATTTGAATGGTTTTGCTTCCGGATCCTTTTCTAATGCTCATATGTGTCATTTCAAGACCTGAAAATAAAATATAGAGCATCTAAGTATCCTTTTCAATCAATTTATACAAAATACTAAGTAAATGAGTGATGAAACACATAGAATTTAGGTGCATTTGTGCATTTATCAATTCCCCCATACTTGAATCTTGCTCGTCCTCGAGCAAGGAAGTAAGAGAACAAGAAAATCTACTCCAATTTTTATTCTCTTCTTTTTTTTATATATATATAATCAGGCAATCATTCAATAAATCAAAGATTAGGATTAAGTCATGCCAAGCAACTAAATGAAAATAAAGCAACTAAACAAGTCAATCCTTAGCATAGAAGCAAAAGAGAATAGCCTCACAGGTAAAGTGTTTACTCTCACTCTCAAAACAAGGCTTGTGTTTACTCTCAAGTCAATCAGCTCATGACTTAATGCTATCATATGCTTGTACAAACTCTAATCTCCACTACTATAATGTAAAATGCATGTAAATCAGAGGACTTTATTAGGAAAAAAGGTGAGGATAAGGGAAAGGAACATCATGGGGTGAAAAGTGATAGAACCCTGAGTTTGTAGGAAAAAGATACATTGGTAATAAATTTGACCATTGTCGAGTTCCATTACTCAGCTTAACATAAATACCCTACTTCTATCCTTGCTTCAACCTCCATTCTTCTCCTTTTGATTTTCATCATTTTTTTCTTTTTATACAAATTAATCAGCAAACACAACACATTTTTTTTTATTTATTCCCAAAAAGCTTTTCTTCCTTTTCTTCTTCCCCAAATTATTTATTTGACACCATTTATTTTATGGTGTTTTGTTACTTTTTTTATTATTATTATTTGTTTGATTATTTTTTTATTTTTGCTTGTTTTATTTTTTTTAACAACCAAAATTATAAATCAACTTATCCAACTAGCAGCACTAAGTAAGGACCTCTAAGATAGTCAAACTCATATAATATGTCTAAGTTTCCTTAAACTCTAAGGTTCAAGTTCACTTAGGCAGTGACTTTGGATGTACATGGTATGGTTAGGCTAGAAATGAGGGTCCAAGGCTCAAGGTGGCTAACTAGGGAAAAAGCTGAAAAGTTTAGGGTAAATTAAAGAAAAGGATTCAAATAAGTCAAGCAAATAAAAAAGGTAAAGAAACATGGCCTCATCATTTTTGACATGCAAAATACATAAAATGTAGCCTCAAAAAGAGTAAATACAAGTTCTAGAGCAAAAAGTCAAGAGTGATGACATAACCCTCAAGAAGAAAAATGAGCTTTGATTTCTAATGTGAAAATTGCTCAAAAGGCTCAAATTTCACAAGGGTCAATTATGCTCATTACTGTTAGCTTCAAGCTTTAGATTTTCCTTACTAGGTTGCCAAATATTCATTAAAGAAACAAGGCATGAATCAATCACTTTATTCAAAAGATTGCCTTAAATTTTTTTTTTACACATTTTTTTATCATTGAAATTGGAGCAAATTTCAGTACTCTAAACTAATTAAACAAGTTCAAGTGCAAAACATTGCAAAACACTGCTCCCCCACACTTAAAATTGGACATTGTCCTCAATGTACAAAAGAGTAAATGGGTAAAATACTTTGTGCATTTATCAGCAATGAATGCTACTAGGGATGCTATTATTGTGTACATTACTTGGGGCCATTTTCTATCTCTAGTATTACAAGGCATGCCACCAAAGATACTTGTGCAAGCTCGATAATAATTACCCCTCTACAAAGAACTATTTGTTCATCTATTTAGATTCAATCCATAATGTGTAAATCAAAAGTAGTTTGCATGTGGTCTTTCATGTCCTTTATTGCTCTATCCACCACTTAATTTTTAATCAGATTATAACTCTTCAAGATCAACTCTAATGCCAACCTCGTTTTGTCGTAGTCCTTTTTAGGCTATTATTTCATATGATGTTTGACTTAGATTGGAATCCCTAATACAATCAAAATGTTAACATTTAATTTAAAGAAAAAGTTGAAATTTCTTACCACAATATGATATATTTTTCTCGTATAAGCTAGTGCCATCCACCAAGTAATCTACACCTCATAATCACTACAACATATAGGGGACATTTTAGCAGTTAGCATGGCAATTATCACTTGTAAATGTTTTATTCAAGCATTAATTAATAGACTTAGAATTCACTGAATATTTCTTATTATGCACTGCTTTTACCTTCCAAATTAGGTTAGAACACCCCAAGACTTTTCTATGTTTAAGTCAAACATCCACAGTTGAATATCATATGCTTTCTTATAAAAACATCAATCTTCTAACATCTTATCCAAGCATGCAAGCATATTGTTTGAATTAAACCTAGTGAAGAATGGTAAATTTATAGTAATATGATGTCAATTATAGATATTATAATACTATGTAAATATGCCCAACCTTACCATCTCCCTAATGCAATTCACTTGTTAGTCTCGATGGTCATTTGATGGCAATGAGTTAATATATCATACTTTTTTTACAGTAAATCCATAATTATAAGGTACTAGTGATTTTATTTATTTAACGAGATGAATATTTAAAAACATAGCAATTAGACTACTGCCTTAGTTCAGGCAAGAGAATAATGCCTGTCCTAAGATTTCTAATAGTAGTACAATACAGAGCAAAATATATTGTTCTGAACATACCTTATTCATATCACTTATGCGACTTATATACCTATGCTTGTATCCACTTACAATGCGACTCATATTTACTAACAATGCTAGTCCAACCTGCTATGAGATGTGCTACTATGTATGCTTTATTGTAGATTACAATCTTTATTAGAAAATGACTAACTCTACTTATGGGACAATTACATTAACCTTACCTACATTAGTAAGACATATCCCCTCTAAATCTTATTACATGTCTTTACATATGAAATCCACAGATATAATATTATTTATGTGTTTAAGCAAGTGGTAAGCAAACCTCCTAATAGAACTCCACCCAATACCCTTAAAAACATAGGTTATTACACTATAAATAGAACCCTACTCTTGCTACTAGAATCAAAACTTTTATTTTAGAAAATGATTTCTTTCGGTAATTGATGTAAATAGAAAAGTATGCACAATATGTCCAAATACATACTGCAAAATGAGTTGAGAGGTACCATGTATTCGAAGAGTTATGCTTCATCCTCTTCTCATAAGTTAGTCAACATGCCTATGCCGTGAGGATCTACACAACATCCAAGCAATCATGATTTATAATTAATACATTATAATTGAGGCCTTATAAGAAAAAATAAGTATTTCATTAATATGTCCCACCATACCATTGATGTAATTTCTTAGGCATAACAAAAGCATATGTCTTCTAAGTAACTCCAAATGCATCCCGCTTACTAGCATTTCCTTAATAATGCAAACATTCGATTTACACTTTTTAGTTGTAATTTTGCTGGTAGTATTATTATTAACTATGTTACTAGAGGAGGTCTAACCTAAACTCATATTTTATTGATTAGGCCTAGCATAGCCATAGTATATATGTAATTTTTTGTAAGGAAACTATCAACAAATTCATATAAAAAAATTCTATATAAATACTAAGTAAAAACTATCTCTATAATCTATAAAGATGTAGTAAACATCTTTAATACCCTTACTCATATGTGGTCAACTCATTCTTCCCAAAGTCATTGAATACTATAGACAAAATTTGAAAATTTATATAGTAATAAAACAGAATTTTTTTTATGAATACTTATAACAACAAATGAAGATTTTTCTAAAATTCAAGATATATTGGCATTTTAAGTAAAATTTCTATTTTTAATGGATAATAATGATTACTTTCTAACTCAATATATAAAACTAAAATTTCTATCACATTATAACTTTAGCATGAAATTGCATATAAAGTAAATGACAATGTCAACATTGGATACGTTGAAAGCAAGTAGGGTATGGACATAAAATGTCAAAAAGACATTATATATTTATAATGTCATATTATATGGATACTTGTGGTGTCGTGCCCTATATCTTTCTAATTATGCGCCCAAAACAAAATTGTATTTTAGTTATTATATAGCAAACTTGCTCTGAATTTTTTGTCTTTCTAAAGATATATCTCATAATTGTCAATTCCTTCAGCTTTAGCCGTATTCCTTGCAATAGGTTGAATAACAACTACACACCTTATATATTAATAGGATAAGACATGCATTTTATATATGTAAATTAACTAACTCCCAGGGCCAAGTATGTTCTCTTGGTAAAAATTGCATTTGGTTAATTTTCACATATTTTTTATATCTCTAAGCCACTAGTAGCTTAATTGGTTATCTTTAGTGCTTATCCTTCTTGACATAAACTTTATCCCTTCACATGTAAACAAGCTTTATCTTATTAAATTACATTACTTGAATCTATTCCATATTCATAATTAATGTTAGTAACAGTGCAAAAAATGCATTGAAGCATATGTGCAATTTATTAAAAGGGCACACAGTTAATGCTAGTACCTTCCCAT
The DNA here is from genome assembly GCA_020226215.1 of Sindora glabra. Classification (NCBI taxonomy): domain Eukaryota; kingdom Viridiplantae; phylum Streptophyta; class Magnoliopsida; order Fabales; family Fabaceae; genus Sindora; species Sindora glabra. The sequence continues at coordinate 82,800,557 of CM035231.1, read as the reverse complement.
ACATGGCAATTACAAGGGTTGGGTGATTTTTCTAACATTTTCATTCTTTTTTTTTATTAATGGTAGGTCCTTACCAAGGCTTGATGATATATGTATCATGGGAATGATAATACTTTTTCCATCATTAATAGCTTGCATACATTGATTATTGCACCACGTGCTTTTGCCATATATTAAGTGGGATTTCACACTAGTTCGTTGTTTATTAGTGGGAGATCTTTACCTTTGATACCCAACATTAATTTATGAATAGTATTAATAATTTTCTTTATATAGTTTTGATTTAGTGACATCCGATGTTCCTTTAGTATATGGCCATATTAGTATCTATTTGCACCAATGAGTGTCATTAATGCATATTTAATTGATTGCCCCATCGTGTGTGCCACTACAAGAAATTAGGCTTTTAGCGGTGATAATTATTATCGTTGTAAATATCTTGGTTGTCAATGAATATAAAAGTCACTGGATATAAAAATTATTGGAGAAAAAGTTATCGATAAAAAGTGGTTAATGTTAGAACTAACACTAATAACAAAGTTATCGTTACTAAAAATCAAATCTTCTACGATGATAAAATTATCATTGAAATTTTTTTTTAAATTAACAAATTTTTGAAATTTACTTTATAACAACAATGCCTTCACTTTAAGTTTAAATTAAAAAATATAAATTAAAATTTTACTTTTATTATCAATATTATCATTGCTAAAATAATTTTTAAAATTCAAATATTTTTTAATTTTACTTTATAATGATGACCATGTTATCATTCTAGGTTTGAAATAAAAATATAAAAATTAAAATTTTACATTTAACAATAACAACGTCACTAAAATTTCAATAAATTTAAATTAAAAATTATAATTTGTACATATAGTGATGATTTTATTATTATTGAAATTATAATTAAATTAAAATTTAAATTATTAAAATAAATTATATTAAGTTAAAATTATAATTAAATTAATATATCATATTTAATAGCATAAATATTAATATTTTTATTTCAATTAAATTGAATTAATTTAGAAAAATTTAATCATAATAAATTAATTCAGTATGTTTAATTTGATTTTATGTAATTTAAATATTAAAAATAAAACATGCCAATATTATTAGTAATAAAACAAACAAACATAATCTATATGAAAAAATGAATACTCATAATATTCAAGATATATAAATATTGATACATAAAAATAAAAAAATTGTTTATGCATGGTAAAAACCTAAAGGAAGGGGAAGTCAGAATTTAGATATTCAAATGTATCATTGTCTATCTCAAGATTATTATCATTATCATCTTGATGATGTAGGTGATACATCAAGGGTGATGCTTAAGTGGAAAGGGTGGTTAGGCTGGGGGTGCTGTTGGTGCAAATCTACTTGTCTCAAGTTATGTAGTCACAAAAGGAGGTATAAATAATTGAGTAGGGAAGTGAGCTTGATGAAGTAAATCCCCCATTGCTACTGCACCTCCTATTGCTAAGTGAGTTGTTGCTCCTAAATTTGCTCAAGATATTGTTAACTCTACTATAGCTGCTCCTACAACTTAGTGACCTGGAAGAAATGTTGTGACTCTACCTTAGAGTTGGAAGTGCCTGGGAAAAGGAACGATTGGTTAGTAAGCACATGACCGACGACCTTCTTATACCTTTGACGAATGCTAAGCACCTTATCGACAATGGTAGCTTTATCGACCTGTATAAGAGTGCCAGGTGAGCTAGTAAATGATACACTACACTAGACTATGTATGCTGAGTCATTAGCTTGGTTATCCTCACCTTATTTTATTAAAACAAAAATTAATTATAAGGATTATATAATATGTTCGCCTTGATTCATGTTTCACTAAAAAAATTAACATGATTATTGATTTAGCGAATAGATTATACATTTAAATTATGAATGATAAGTTGAATTACCTTATCATAATGATATGTTGTCATAGATTTTAATTTATGCCGATCATTTACCATCTTTTTCATCTTATTCTTTACATTTCTCATAGATAACTCCTACAAATTGAGAAATAAACATACAAAATTATTATATGCAAAGTTTATAATTGAAATAAAATTTAGACAAATGAAATAATCACATAAATATCATACTTACTCATAATAGTTGCTATCAAAGAAGTCCACACATCTTTATTAGGTTTGAGGCAAGACAGATGGTAGCACGAAGTGCCTAGCATAATCCAAGTTGAGCCCTTGCTTCTAATCACTCTTGTGCTGGAGAAAGTACTTGTTTAGCCTATATTTCCAACGGCTATAAAGGTTGGCAGCAATCTACATCAAACCACTGATTACTTTCTATCGCTCAATCTCAGAAAGTCCTTGGAACTAGAAGTGAAACTGCATTAGAAGACATTTAACAAATTTGTGAGCACTATATCTAATATTTTCAATATTGAATATAAAAAAATAAAGATAAGAAGGAGATTGATACTTACATAGACCTCTTATATGATTCTATCTTGCAATTACTAAAGTATTAACTGCCATGATTTATAGTAAGGCAGGATGTAAGCTTAAATGATGCTACTAATATTGCTTGGGAGATGGCTAGCATTTTGACTGACCACATGCCATGTATTAGTCGTATCAAATTATACAAGCACTGGTCTTCCCCTTTTTTTTTTCCATTTTCTCATATAGCTTGAGGGACTTATTCAAGCTTTTCTTTCTCAAAGCTGTAGCTTTGGTGGATAAGAGAAAATATTAGTACCATGAATTTATATGTAATAAATAATTAACTTAAATATACACATTAAAAAATACTTGATCCCTCACATTGTGATGGAACACATATGGGCCAATGTGGAAGGTCTACTCCACCATCACCTCTATGTTATCGTGCATTAACATTAACCATGGCTAGGTTAGTGTATATTTTATAAGCATATAAGAGAAAAGTCTATAATTGAACTAATTGATGATAACACAAATTATTATATTCATATAATAAAATTATACAATTACTTTTACATAATTTTGAGTTATAATATAAAAAAATATTAAACCTTAATTTGAGTCAGTATCAGTGAAGGTAATAGGCTTATCCTCATGTTCATTAGTTTTTCCATCATCATTAAATTGTAGAAGCCCATTGTCTATATAATTTTCAATCGTTTTGTCTTCCAAACTGTCTTTAACATTGATGTAGTCATCCATTCCTTTTATGACAGAACCAGTATTCCTAGAAGATGAAATGATTAAAAGACCATTTTTCTGATCCTTTAAACTTACTAAGTGGAAATCTCCAAGGTCAATTGTGAGATTGAAATTGGAGGAGTTAATGTCTTATAGTAATGGTAAGTCTTGTGTATTAACATTATTATCGGATAAATCCTATATGTCGCGATACACCACAGTATATACTGACATCATCTTTACACCATTGCCCACTATTGGAGATACTTGTAATATTTTTATCAATGCAAAGTTTATTTAATATTTTTTCATATCTTTTATTTTTAATATCTTAATACTTTTTTTCTTATTTAATATATAATTTTATTTTTTACATATATAAATATTCTAAATTTTAAAATTTTTTAAAAATATCTTATTTATATATTCATAATATTTTCATTAAATGTATTTATAAAATTTAAATTTTTTATTATACATTTTTTAAAATATTTTTATTAAGTTATATTGAATAATTTTAATTATATGCCTAAAAGTTTATTTTCACATCAATATATTTTTTAAAATATATTTATATAGTTATTCTAGTTTTATACTTCACATTTTAATTTTTATTATATTATTTTAATTTTAGAAGTGAAATATAACTAAAAATTTTATATTTTAAACTACACTCTAATCTTTAAAATTTGTAAATAAAAATTTATAACAACTTCATCTCATATCAACTTAGCTGAATAATTCATACACATATCATATTATGCAAAATTAAAATTTACCCACTAACATAATAACGATAAAATTTAAATTCATAAATTGTACATTGAAATAAAACTATATAAACATATTTTAATGTTTATAACATATAAAACCAAATGGAATTCATTTCGTATTAAAATAATCATATCATTAAACTAAATTAATGTATTTCATATTAATCATCTCATAAATTATATAGTCAAATAAAATGCAATAAAATATGATTCATATTAATAGCAGTAAAAACTAGCAATTTAAAACAATATAAATAAGAAAATATACTACATTGTAAAAAAATATAAAACTTGAACAAAAAATAAATATATCTTATCGAAATCATTGTATCTTTACTGTGCCTCTTCCTTCTTCATGCAAATGAGATTGAAATGGCACTAGGTGGTATTTATAGTCAAAGGCCCTTTCAATGACAACATAATTCTCAGTTGTCGTTAAATGGTCGTTGGTAAAAATAAAGGCACTTTCAGTAATAACATGGTCATCGATAAAAGTTTTAGTGGGAAAATGAAATTTTCAACAATCATAGTTTTCATTGATGAAAATAAAAAAAAAATTGACCACCAGTCTACCTGATAAACTACAATGATATAGTCATCGTTGAATGCGCATGGCATTTTACTAATAACATAATCATTAGTAAAGTATATGAAAGTTCAAGTGGCATAATTTTCCTAAGTGTTCTTTACTGACGATAGTGCTGTCTAAAATGCCATGTGCTTTCAATGACAACTAAGTCATCGTAGTTTATCAAGTAAATTAATGATTAAAATTTCTTTATTTTTATCGGCAATAACTATCATCATTGAAAATTTCATTTCCTTGACAAATTTTTTTTCACTATTTTCATTGATAACTTTGTCGTTGTTATTAGTTCTAACCCAATTTTTAGTTAAAAAATTTTGCACCCATGGAATTTTGATATATCATCGATGCCTATATCGTCAGTAAAGTGTTATTATATATCATCGATAATTAATTTTTCATTGTCACAAACAGTGTCATTGCTGAATTTGTTATTTCTTGTAGTATGCCACTAATAATCTTGATAATACCTATATCTTTCTTATCAATGAGTTAATTGGTATTTACACATATATCTTACAAAAATAATATCAAGTGATTAGAATCTTATAATATGAATTATTTGCTACATATTACTAAATAAAGGTTTATCAATAAGGATATCTAATTATGGCAAGATATAACAATAAATTTGTCATCTTAAGCTAATCCCACTTTATGTTGTCTCCTCATACGGAGTAAACTTAGCAATAAGTGGATTGCAGTGCTGACATATTATAATTGGGATCCTATGGCCATTGGCCCATGATGTTGGTATGTAATTAATATTAGTAAGGGGGCCTTCAGCATTGGATGAAGGCACCTTACCCTAAATTACAAAGAATACTTAAAAGGGTGTTACAATGTTAGAAAGAAAACAATATTGATTGTAAGCCATGCAGGCACTAACATTCATGGGTACTGATCATTTCCATGACAAGAGAATAGGTACTAATTGGATGCAAAGTATGCACAAAAGTACCACATGACCGATATTTGTCATACGTGACATTATAAATATGAATGCATAATTTAAGTCAACTAACATGAGTACTACTCTTATGTTTTATATTAATCATTTACATTACTACATTTCCATTATATTTGAATGCCTATTCTACTTTTATTAATTTATTAATATTTGAACAATTATAGTGCATGCCTGACACTTTCTAATTGATATATCAAGTGGATGACTTAAGTGTATTGGATCCATTTACAATTGTCTCCTAATGTGGTGTTAATCTAATATAAGGGTCGCCCTTATGGTATAGCAATAATAAAACTTGCATAAATAGTATGTTAAATAGATGCAAACATTTCAAGAACTAATATTGATCCACCCCATTTGCTCAAAAAGGCAATATGGGTGGCTATCCACCAATTAACCATGCATTGCAATATAACTCACCCTAAAGCTTCTAATTTTGTCCACAACACCAAGCTCCTTCATGAAAAAATTTATCTCTTTCGTTCACCAAGTGTAGAGGTGGTATTCTACCAACCTGCACATTTTTAGTATATAAGTTCTACATTCAACTTTACAATAATTATCACATAAAATTGAATAACTTCTTATGCCTTGGAAATTCACTTTATATAGTTAAATATTATTTACTAGGAAAATGAGCACATAGCCTCACAAACTTAATTAAGTACTCATCCACATGTATGATATAATGCATTTGTTTTAATAAGTTAATGTGTATAAGCCATGTAAGGCTACAACTATAGATACAATCACTACTTTTAAGGCATAGAAAGCATTCGACACATAAATGTGTAAATTTTAGTTAAATTCTTTATTACATATATATGATTTTATAAAATCAATTTTAAACTTATTAAATGATATTGGGAATAAAACTCTTATCTCATATGGCTAGTATTATTTAAGTGAGCCCATGGATTTATGCAGACTAGTAGAAATCTTTCGATTCATTATCAAAATTCATAATGATTTTCTCATCTGCTACCCTAAAACTAATGCTAGCTCCATGAATGTTAAGCTGACTTCTCTGAGGATTAAAGTTTATACAGAGTCACTTACACATGTGTAAGTCAATATATTAGCAATTCAAATGAAATAAGGACTTAGATCGGAAACCTTAATGCAACATAGCTTATCTTTATTGTCTTTTGCACTACATAGTTTTAATATTAACCTTGTTAATTGAGTAGGGTTATGGAAAATAATTGGAATAAGATCCTATGAAGATACGATATTAAACTAACATTAAGAGCTTATACTACTGATTGTACTACAATTCATATTCATGTTTAGCTAAACTTAGCAATGGCATATAATAAGTTTTAACACTTTATTCTTGAGTAGATTATGAATACTAGTACACATAAATTAGCAATAAAGTACCTTTATCATTTCTCTTTTCACATCGAGTGGGGTTATATTTGCTAACTTGATTATAGGTAACAAGGATGATGACCTTTATTTTGTTATGTAGGTATTGTAATGTGTTGTGCATGTGTTTGCAATAAACTTACCAACAGATGAAGGGCTTGTTAAAAAAGTATATTTCTACTTGGGCCAACCCCCACATTTCCTATTAGAAACTTTCTGGCCTTTTTTTTCTGCTCACAAATAATAGCCTTTTATAAGAGATAAATAAAAAATGGAGGGAATGATCAATGGGTAATGGAAGTCCTCTAATTTTCTAGCCTTCTACTTAGTTTATAAGAATGGCAAACTTGATCCATTACGATAAATTGCAGGCCACATTTTCTAAAGTCTTACATTAAGCCAATAAAATGTTGACACATTGTCTTTAACCACATATTGGTCAACATTCATCATAATCTTACAATGAGCCTTAGAGTAGATCATTATTAACATAAAAAGATATAGGTTAGGTTTGCACTTTTCATTAATTGTGATTAGAACCGATTAAAAACTAGAGATGATTACCTAGTTTGGTCATTAACTCACTAAGGAGTGTTTCTAACAATATATGGCATCAATGGTATCCATCTTGTCCTTCTTAGTTATTATCAATAACATCGAAGAGGCTAATGCAATTTACAGGAACTAGTAACCATATATTTGTGTTACAGAGGCAATTGGGATCAATTTTCATAGCTAGATGTCCACTAACCCAACTGCCTCAAACTATGTAATTTATAATTTATGTATTTTTAATGAAAGTAGATATTACTCATTTTAAATGACCTAAACTAAATTTATTCTAACTAATACATACATATATTTGACATAATATATATATAACACTAATTCAAAAAAAATATTTTTTTCATTTTTTATGCATGAAAGTTTACATTTCCTAAATAATATATGTATTAAGTATATAAAGCTTGAAATTCAACTAATACAATTTATACATGGTAGTTTTTAATTTACTATCAAATTTACATGTATAATAAATACTAGCATCATATGTGGAATTATTCATTATAGTTAATTTTTCATAATTGTAAAAGAAAAAAGTAGCTTTATACTTCTTACTATAATTTTTATATTGCTTAAAAATGTGTTTTCATTCTTTACTTGAACATATTTTTCCCCATACAACTATTTAGCACTAATAGCTATAAAATAGTAAATAAGAAAATTGTTACCAAATAAAAGGCGGAAACAGAAAACTAGTCTCCTTTATGAGAAATTACAAGTTTTCTATGAAGCCACAATTATATGGATTTGCAAACATATGTATCTCTTTGAGAGAGAATGCCTATAAAGAAATTATAAGATGGTTAATTAAGGTTATTTTCAAATGCACGCATTAAGTATACAAAATGTAAATTGCGTAAGTTTAAAATATATCCATATAGGTGAGGTTTTATTCAGGGTAAATGATTAATGAATTGCCCTACAAGGTTAAGTAGATTTCATCCTTTAAAACTATTAAATTCTCTAATGAAAACAACCTTGGTATTTTGATGAAAGTCAAAGGAAGTTGATAGTGACATTTCACTGCATATGTCACTCACAATCTTAAGCAATGAACTAAGAGGTTATTAAAGAGTTTGTACTAGAGATCAGATTTTCTCCACACAACGTGAAATTTTTTATTAAATATTTTCTAAATATATTAAAAAAGGATTACAAAATTTTTTGTATAGTTTGATTTATAAATCATTTATGCTTGCATTTTTATGTATTATAGGCTATGATCTGCACTATGATTTTTATTTTTTTTCTAAACCATAAATTTGCATACATTTTTAGTATGGAACCTATTTAGGATCAAATGTAGTGAACAATAGACCTCTACTAATATTCTGACCTTCTAGGTTCAAGTTAAAAAAGTATTAGATCTAACACTACCTCATGATTTAACATGCTATCCTTCCATAAACTACTTCTTTATTATCAAAGATCTTATTTTTATCTAATGAGGTTATAAAATAAACATGACAAATTCTTTTATGGTTATATTATTTATATAGATTTGTCAAAATTACTTCACACAATAATATATGTACCATTAATTTATGAGAATTGATAATGTATATAAGATTTATTTATTAAAAGGAGTTTCATTAGATCAAATCAAATACATGAATTATATTAGTTGTTTAATCAATAAAATGAATAATTTTTTTTTCATCTTCTATAATTACAGGTGAACAATGTGCATATTGAAATGCAATAATTCTAAAAGTTAAGAGATTACTCTACTTAAGTTAATTGGTTATCTTTCTCCCTCCTTCTATCCCTAGCTTGAATAATAAATTTAGATGCTTGATAAATCATAGCATGTGGGAGAGTTATCATGGATATTTTCAACCCAAATGGATGACATAGATTATATAACTTAATATCAACTTATTTTTTTTAAAAAAAGGAAAATAATCTCAATGTTTTTTATACAAATTTAACTTTAAATTACCTAATATTAATTTACTATATTTTATGGAGTCTGCTCTAAAAATTAAATAGATATAATTTAGTGTTTTATTTATTAATGATATCAATGTAAGTTATGAACAAGGTTTAGGCCAAAATATCTTATTTTTCATATTATATGAAAATTAATTATTTTAAAAGACTACTAATACTACGATTTTTATAATGATTAGTAAAGATTGGTAAATTGACTTAAACAATAGAATAAAGATTATTCAAATCAACTAATACGTGAATTACCAAATTTAAAAATACCACTACACCATGTAAAAATGGCAACGATTAATTACCAAACATCATTTATGTTTGCTATAGCAGGAAAACCTTGATCTGATCTCATGTTATAATGATTGGAAAGTAAAATTACATTTAAATTAATGTAAGGATTAACCAATTAGGACATAGAGAGAACTAGGTATTGATGGTAATCTAACTCTTAGTAATATCATTAATCACCTATAAATTAAACCTATAGATGCAATAATTCTTTTACCATCTATACCTTCTACACTTACTTTAGTTATCCTAACTAGATTGGTTCTTTTCAAACTAAATTGCAGACACTTATTTCACAACACAATGTAGTACACATGTCCACACAATAAGAATTAAGATTTTGATTGTTGAATTACTTTAACTATAAAAGGCAAATTGATGTTGTTGTTGCAATGTGTCTCATCTAAAGTTACAAATATAACACTGACTGCTTTAGTGGGAAAGAGATCCATGGCAAAAGTTGGGTATTATGTATGTTTTAAAGGAACATAGCCTAGTGTGTATAGTGCTTAGGAGGATTGCCAGCCATATGTGATTTAAGTTTTAGATTTTTTATTTCATGGATACTAGACTAGGGAAAAAATGGAAGAGTCTTTTGCTCACTAATGTGTAAATCTCGACCTCACAGGTGGTGGCTATCATGCAACACAAATTACACAAATAGGATTGGGTGATGTATAGTTAAAACTATTTGACACTAGCGGGTTCCGACACTAGTGGCTTCAAACTTGAGAATGGAAGCACATTGGCTCTTCAAGGAGATTAAGCAATAGTGATAACCCTTACTCCTTTTGCATTGGTTGCCATAACCCCTCCAAATACAAGTATATGTTATCGGAGTTTGCTTCAGTTGACAGTGCTAGGTTAACACTTTCACCTCTAATAAGAACCTTATCTAGAGATATCAAGCAATTGGTGATAACATAAGTACACTAGTGGTAAACCATCGAAAGGGATGCATGGTTATTGGGGTTTTTCATTGGTTTAGTTGTTGAGGTGTTCCTTATAATGTTAAGTTAAATATTCTTCTAAATGAAAGGGGCAGGGAAAAGTAATTAGCTTTCTTATAGGTTGACCTATTTTTAGCCTAAATGTTTGTAACTATGGATATGCTTTATTTTGTTAGCCTTAATGAAAATAACATGTTGCATTGTAAGCATTCCTTTTATTACATGCTAAGCTATTGGAAATTTCATGCTTTTTACATAAAGGTAGATATTGTAACCAAGAATGGCTAGATATGGCTATAACATACAAGTGGTGACTAATATATGGCATTAATGCTAATGTTAACATCAATGCCTCTTGCAGTATAGTGGCAAAGGTTAAGATGTAACTTGTGCCATAACCAACCACATCTAAAAAAGAAAGTTTATAATTAGTGTTGTATAACAAAGTGTAGGCCCCCACCTAGAATAAATCTCAATAACAACCTCCCCATGCCATCTTCATTATATTAGCTAATGCCATTAAATGGAGGTTAATCCATGCAATTTTTAGTACTTTCTTATTCATGTGTGAATGGTTAATACGAACTTAATACATAAACATAATTGTATAATAATAAAAATTAGGAAACATCGATTTATCATAATCATTCTAAATGAAGATAATGATAAATACAAATTACAAAGCCTTGATATTTTAGCTGAAGATCTTGTCTAAATTTTTATAAATTTATATGCATTAGTAAACTTAAATACATCGAACCTATAACAAATTGAGAAAAGATAAATCATTAAGACATTTATTTAAAATGTACTACATGTGAAATACAATTTTTTTAGAATTATCTTGAAATCCTATAAGTAGAAAAGAATTTCAATTGATCCATATATATTTTGAAGCATAAGATTTACAAATAGGAAAAAAAATTTCAGGTCATGTGCTCTACTAGCTTACTACATTAACCATTAATTGATTGCACTAACTATTTACTAATAGTTTAATGTATTAAATGATTTGATTAGTTGATACCATTAGCCATTTATACAAAGTTGGTTGATATAATTAGTTATGTATTATTACTTATTTGCATATAAAACGATATATGTAGATTTTATGATTTATATTTATATTCTTTCACTTTAGTATAAATCCATATTACAATATATTAAAATTATATTAAGATATGTAAACAAATAAGAATTATAATTTTCCAATTTATGCTATACTTGGAATGTTTTAGTAAATGCAATACTTATAAAATTGAGTTTATTTTCACTTTATGGGTAATATTAAAATTGAAATCCATATGTTCATCACTGAAAATATTGGTTGATTACACAATTTAAATACAAAAATATATTTTTCATAAATATTAATTAACTATTGTCTCTTTTATTTTTCGTATAAATACAAAATATATATCTTCCACAAATATTAATTAACTATTGTCTTTTTTATTTTTCGCAATGTGTATTGTTCTTTAATGCAACAGATATTATTTGACGTGAGATTAATAATTTTCTCTATATATTTTCTAATATTTACTATGAAACAAAACATATATTATCTACTTATTTATATATTTGATTGGAAAAGACATGATTGCAAGTTGTATATTTTTTAATTATCATACTAAGAATAGTTTCATAGTTTTTGACACTTGTGTAGTTTCTTTGAAGAATAAATAATTAGTTATTTATTATAGGTATTAATTTACTATAAAAATGAAATAAATTAATATAATTTATTATTTTTTTAATAAGGATGAAAATTTCTTAAAATTTTTTATTATAGGCAAGAATGTCTTATTTAGTACTTTTAACTATTTTAAAATGTTACTATTCTTAATTTTGTCTACTCTTAGTTTGAGTGCTAGCAAGGTGATTAAAACAACTAATTGTTGAACACTCAAATCTAATGAATATATTTGGTTAAATAGTTGTAGACACTAACTGTATATAAAACCTAATCATAAAGTTATTTGCTTAACACTCTCATAATTGAAAAGAATGAGTTTTTGATAACTCACAGTGTGATATGTGTTTATAAAAGTTTTATAACATAATATAATTGATTTTCAGATCACTTGTAGAATATATTGTAGGCATTAAATTTAAGCATAATTGATGAAGGACTACGTCTTATAACAATTTTTATCTGAATATAAAATTTAACTTAATGGTATTAGAATTAAAAAATTAATATAAATATATTACAAATATATTATGATCTTTAAAGTTAGGAGTAGATTAATTATGATTTAATAAATAAATATTTTACACATTGTTAAAGCAAGATAACTCAATCAATTCCTCCATTTGGTGGTAGTAGATAGCCAAAGCAAATAGGTGGAAAAAGAAATTGATCAGATTAAACTTTTTATTGTAACAAAGATCGAGTCTAACATATTTATCGATGATGAAATATTTTCAATATTATCTTACTAATTTTTAGGCTTATGCATATGCACAATAAGAATGTTAAATATCTCAATTGGTTAGTTTCTTTCATAATTATTATGTGCTTAAATTTAGAATTAAGTGGAGTTTTTTAATGTCATACAAGAGATAAAGTATATGTTTATTAAAAGATAGAATAGCGAGCCATATACTTCAAAAAACCAATATGAAAGAAACAATGGAATATAAATTACTTACAAAAATAATATGCAAACATTAAATAAATCATAAAAGTGTGCAAAACATACATAAGGTGAAAAAAATTAAGTAAATTGTAAATGAGAATTAAAATACTAAATAGAATACATAAATTCATTATTTGATTTGATTAAATTTTTTGACTTAGTTTAGTTTTATATCTAGAACAAAATAAATACTTTATAGAGAAATTAGTGTCTCAATTGTAAATAACATCTTCAAAGATTAAAAAAAAGTTAGAAATTTGAAAAATGAATGATGGAATAAATTTGTATAAAAATATATTGCAATTTAGATGCATACTAATATGAAGAAAAAATAAAATACATAATTAGGTAAATCAAGTCAATTATAAATTTGCATCTATCTAAAGGATTAAAAAAAACTCTACATGGCTATATTTATACAACTTAATAACATTAGTAATAGAGTTGTAAGTAATAGAAACATATATCACGAATACTTTCAACCCAAATGTATGTGATATGTGTATAGTATTATGTTTGTTATGTTCATCCATTTTGCCTAAAAAAATATTAAACCACTTTATGTATTTTCAATCCTCATGTGAATTCCTTAGTGCTAATTAAAATAAAAAATCACCCATGAATACAATATCATTAGTAATCTCCACTACAATTTTGGATATATAATTTTTATAGGCACTTGATGAGTTGTCATGCTCATTTGTAATTATATTATCTCAAATTTATGCAATGATATTTACTTTGGGCTTTAACAAAGATAAAAAATGATCAAACTATAATATCAGTGTGGAGTAATTAATAAGTTTAATTTTATGCACCATCCTTAAATCAAACTTTTTGATATATGAAGCCTTTTTCAAGTTTTATTTGAAACACACCATTACCATCAAATAATAACACCATATGATGTGTTTTTGCATATGGTTAATATTTCTCTATATAGGCTTAACAGGGATATGGTTAATATTCATACATTAGTATGTTAAATTGTAAAGTCATTAAGTTTTCTGTTAGAGTGCTTTTGATCTATTGCATTTATAAAATAGATTTTATATATCATAGACCTAATATTTTCACTGAGATACTAAGCTCACTATAATTACAAGATGTCATGACAAATACTTAAGATTTATCTACGATTGTTGTTAAAGATAAATGGTGTGAACCAATCTTGAGATTTATGAGTTAAAAGTTAGTTTATATACTTGTTGCATGTTTACATTAATGGGAATAGTGATATAAAATACATTACACACATGCACAGTTTACTAATTAGAAACTATAAGTGAATTCACATAGGTGGCTAATAAGATACTGCCAATTAAGTATCAAACTATTCTTTTGTAATATTTGTTCGATGATTAACCAAACACATTGATCAATTTCAATATATCATTTTGGTTTATCTATTTTCCATCGATGGACGGAACTAATCATCAATAATCTAACACTTTATTTATTAGGGCACTTTAGTGTTATATGGGTAAGACACATATGAACACTTACCTTATTTAAAAGTTTGTTAACTAGTATTTATATTTATGCTATGTATACATTATGTTGGCTTTTTATGCAACCATAGACCTAAGCTACAAAACCTTGTCAATAATTAACATGGCAATGCAAAATATAGTGTCAAAGTAAGAAAAGTAAAGTTAACCAAATATTACAAATATAGTGGAGAGAAGGTCAGATTAGTAACTTATTCCAATAAGTGGCTGTTACTTTTATATTTTATACCATATCCTAACCAAAGTAATCTAAACTTTGTATACATCAAACAAAATAAGATCTATATAACCATTCATGTAGGTGACTGTATCATTTATGTTTCATACCTTATCCTAACCAAAGCAATCTAAACTTTGGATATGTTAAACAAAAAAGGATATTTAGAAATAGCTATATTTCACTATTTATGTGCCTTTTCATAATCAACTTGCCTAAAGAATAAATTAATCTTATATTGCACTTTGTAAGTACAATTATCGTGTTATTGAAATTTTGCACATGTGACATATATGTTTATGTTCTCATGCTAACAAAACACTAAACTATCATTAGTAGTAAACTTTGGTTCTAACATGTTTTAGTTTTTTTGCATAAATTTTGCTTATAGGGTGTTAATATTTTTATGATGGCATTAGTATTATTGGGGCTATGAGTCATTGGTTTAACTAAAACTTAGGACTTCAATCTGGTTTGGTGCAAATGGCTTCTCCTGCAAGATTCACAAAGTTTATGCTCCATTTTTCAAAGTATAAAAAAATAAAGATGGTAATGGTTCTTTAAATGTCATTATTAAAATATATTACCATAACATAGGTACAAATTTTGAATATTTTATACAGCCAGAAGGCACTTTGTTCATCTCTATTATTGCACCCCTATCTATATACCTCACTTGTAATATGGTAATACTAGGAACTAGGAAGATTATTGAACAAATTTTATGAGAGATACAAATTAAAGTTGGTTGAGGGTGCTATCAAGTTATATGATAGGTATAACATCAAGGGAGGGAAGGCATACTTTGGTGCTGGTTGGATGGAATTCTTGGCAGGTGAAGATGCTAAATCAAGATTAGCATTTGAGTGTGAGTTCATAATATTTTTATCTTTTTTTTACAACTACTTATGGCCAAATCCAAATAATAGCCTATATGTTAACACTCACTAAAGCCTTTCTATGCTTATCTAATAAGCATGATATAAATGTAGATGACTTAAATTAAGGAAACATTGACCCCATTGTACATATGGATGATAGGACCTTAATGATCGTGATTTCATTATTGAATGTTAATGGATAATCATTGGAGGGAACTGTAAAGATATACAATGCCACATAGACTTTAAGCTCTAAAATTAGTTGTACAAAGGGTATGCAAAATAAAGCATAGGTAAAACACAGCCTAAGCCAATTTGCTTTACTTGGCAGATTTTGTTTTATGTATTAATGATGTCAAACAACAACTACATGTGTTTATGTCTTCATGCTGAACATAATGATATGAGCCAAGATGATGTCAGAGTCATTGATCGCGGCTGTCGAACCAGTCAAATTAAATTTTTTGATTCCTAAAAATGTTTGCAACAAAATTAGTGGAAACCAAGTCAAACCTCTAAAGATCCTTTTCAATAATTCTCTATGATTATTTACTAATTATGTTATCGAACATAGAATGCTACCTAAACAGAATGCTATCTACTTATGCAATTTATCAAACACAAAATGTGCAGACTAAAGACTATAATGAAACAGAATTAAAAACAATGTTGTATGCTCTGTGTAATTAGAAATTATGCAGAACAAAATGCAGGATTGGGGGGGTTGGTTGCACGAATCAAATGATTAATTAGCACAAAATTAAGCTTGAAAAATAGAAGCAAAACAAAGGTAAATTAATGAAATCAAACAGCCAATTCAAGGAATTCAAGGTTTCTTTGAAGAATTAATCACAAATCACTATAAATTAGATTTTGCAATTGATTATTTAGCTTTGAATTATCTGGAATCCCTGTAACAATTCATGAATTCTATGCAAGACAATTGCCTCGGATTTGATTGATTAAGATTAGCTAAGTTAGACAATCGTCATAACCCCTAAGTTAGATTAAAACCAATTTAAAAATAGAATTCAGCCAAATTAAATAAATTAATTCAGAATCCTAAATTAATCATTCATCCCCTTTTCTTTCACAAAAAATTCTAATTAATCAACCAAAATTTACTACCAATTCAGATTAAAAACATAACTTACAGAATTGAACAAAGATTATATCAAATCAATAGCCAAGTCAATAGATCATGCAAATAAAAAAAGATAGATGAGGAAAAAGGAAAATCAATTATAGTTATTACCATACAAACTAAGATCTCATAATTCCAGGGAAGAAGAACCTCAAATTTTCTTAAATCAACTCAGAGAATTAGCCTTCCATTAGAGAAAAAAACTCAAGAACAATAGAAAAATAGGAAACTGTCTAGCTCCCTTTCCCCCCTTTTTCACGTTCTAATTTTGTAACCTCTTTATTTACAACCCTAGAGGCATAATTAGGACTGGACCTGAACTACAAACTTGTAGCCTAATATCTTAGGAAACTACCACAAAATTTCAGCCCAATCATACATTCCTAGCTCAAGTTATAGCCAAAATACTGAAAGTAGTCCAATCCAGTCCGAGATGAAATAATGAGCCACAATCCATCTTCCTTGGCCTTCAAAATGACTCAATTTCTTCAAAAGGGCTTCAGGAATGTTTAGATATGGATTTCATGAAGTAATTGGACTTGGCCTTGCATCAATTAGGCACTTAGAGCTCAAGATATGAATTAATCATTGCAATTGGGTTCGGTTTGGGCTTGGACAGCAACTATGCTTCGGCTTTGAGCTAATCTTTGACCTCCAAGATGGTAGAACTGGATTTTATGGTCAACATGAAAATTGTAGCTCTTTTTCTTAGTTTTCCAACGGTGTATAGATTGTCCAAATCTAATATCCGAAGCTCAAGTTATGACTAAAATACTGAAACAACATAAAAAAATCCAACATTAAGCCTGAAATTCAATTAAGCCCAAATTAATGCAAAATAAATCCCATTAAGTATCATCACCTCCTAAGGGACCTAAATATAAGGGAAAATATTAATATAATACTGTTCACATCAAATTCCCCCACACTTATCTCTTGCTCGTCCTCGGGCAAGATAAAAAATTTATTTAAAACTAAAATACAAAAGACTTTACTTTCCAAAAACTTCAAATTCACGAATCCACAAGCAAAAACCAACCAAAGGCAGCGAGAAACATAACATATCATGAAGAAAATCCTTGACAAACTTGAAACTTAACTAACACAACAACTTTATTCAAAAAGAGTAAATTGAATTGGTAGATTTCTTACAAAATTCACTCTCCAACTCTTTCAAGTATTTAGGTTAGTGTTTCACTCAAGTTCATTCCATAAATTTCTCTTCCATAACCTTGCTAATCATCTAATCTCCATTACTCAAATCACATGCACAATCACAAATCAAAAAGACTTTATTTATGGTTGTAATGTGGCTAAGGTAAGGGTAGGAAAAATAAGTATATGGAATGTTAAAAACTAAAGAAATCAATAGAACACTTGAATTTTATATGGGCAATTCATAAACAATTACACTCAATCACAACAAACCAAATTCAAAATTCAAACACTCTTCTTTATGTTTTTTTTTCTTTTCTTTTTCAATTCAAAATTTTTCTTTTTTTTTCATAATTTTTTTTCTTTTCTTTCTCTTTCTTTTTTTTTTCATTTTTTTTTCTTTTTTGAACCAACCTTTGATGATAACTTTTCACAATACATAACCTCACACACCCCCACACTTATTTAAGAGCCCATCTCATAAATTTTCAAAGACATTTATTTTTAATTGAAAAAATATGTTCATGGATAAATCAACAAAGAAAAGGCAATAAAAGTTTAATGGGGCTTAATAAAGGTAAAAACATCAAGGTTGGCTTTATAGCTCTAGGTTAAAAGAAAGAAAGAATGCCTTAATCATGTTTATACATGCATGTGCAAAACGTAATCTCAAAAAGATTCAAAGCAAGTTCTAAAGAAATAAATCATGGAAGAACATCACATAAGAAGGAAAAAAAATATCTTATAAATTTTTGACAAAATGCTCAAAATCTCACAAGGTGGGTAATGCTACCAAATTCAATCTACTAATTCAAAATTCATCACTATATCAATTAATTTTAAGAAGCAAAATCATTCATTCAATTATGTTATGAATTATATCTAACTTCAATTGAATTCTACTCATGAATGTGCAAAATTTTCATCAATGGAAAGTGATTAAAAATGACTCAAAATCATTCAAAAAAATTGAAAAATAAAATGATTTTTTTGTTTTATATTTTTTTTATTTTTTTAAGGAAACAGAAACAGAAACGGTAATGAAAACTGCAAGATTAAAAACAGAAATAGCAAAAACAAAAAATAGAAACATTAAAAACAGAAACAGCAACATAGAAACTAATAACACCAAAACTAAAACAACAGCAAAATTAAAAATATAGACATCAAAAACAAAATTTACAGAATTAAAACTAAAAATAGCAGAAACAGTAATAGAATAGTGATAAAACAGTAACAATAAAGCAGTAGAAACAGAAACAACAGCATTAAAACAAAGACAGTAAAATGAAAAATAACAGAAACAGAAATAGAAACATTAAAAATAGAACAAAAACATATATTCCCTCCCCCCACAGTTAAATTTTACATTGTCTTCAATGTAAAACACATCAACATCAAGAAAAGATAAAGGACATGTAAATAAAAGAGAAGGATAAGAGAAACAAATCCAAAGTAGCTTGGGTTGCCTCCCAAGAAGTTGTCCTTCTTTAATGTCTTTGGCTAGACATACTCCTCATCATTCTTCATAGATTGGGATTGCTAACTTCAATTCTTCTACCACCATTTGGTCTTGCACTCCTTCATGAAAAAGCTTAAGCTTATGGCCATTCACTTTAAACAATTTGTTAGATGTCATGTCTCTAACTTCAACTGCATCATGAGGAAAAACATTAGTAACAACAAATGGTCCATCCTAACGGGAACAGAGTTTTCCCGGCATCAATTTAAGCCTTGAATTAAACAATAAAACTTTTTGGCTAATTTTAAAATTTTTTCTAAGAATGGACTTGTCATGGAATGCCTTTGTTTTCTCTTTGTAAAGCTTAGAACTCTCATAGGCTTCAAGTCTAAGCTCTTCCAATTCTTACAATTGTAATTTCCTTTCCTTTCCACATGCCTTCAAATCCATGTTGCATCTTTTTATGGCCCAAAATGCTCTATGCTCCAACTTAACCGGAAGATGACAAGCTTTCCCAAAAACAATCCGATAAGGAGACATCCTAATAGGAGTTTTGTATATGATCCTATAAGCCCAAAGTGCATTATCCAATCTAAGGCTCTAATCTTTTTTATTAGGCTTCACAGTTTTCTCTAAAATTAACTTCACTTCTCTATTGGAAATTTCTGCTTGTCCATTTGTCTGAGGATGGTATGGAGTAAAAATTCTATGACAAACCCTATATTTCTTCAACAATGCCCTAAGTGTTTTATTGCAAAAATGAGTTCCTTGGTCACTAATCAAAGCACGTGGAATGCCAAACCTACTGAAAATGTGAGATCTAACAAAATCCATAACAACTTTAGAATCATTAGTTTTTGTGGCTTTAGCTTCCACCCACTTAGAAACATAATCAACAGCAAGAAGAATGTAAACAAAGCCAAAAGATGAGGAAAAAGGACCCATAAAATTAATGCCCCACACATAAAAAACTTCACAAAAAGCATAGGAGATTGAGGCATCTCATGTCTACGAGTTAAATTTCCTATCTTTTGACATTGTTCATAATTTTTACAAAACTTGTAAGTATCATGGAACAAAGTAGGCCAATAGAAACCACAATCTAAAACTTTTCTTGTTGTTCTCTTAGGTCCAAAGTGACCTCCACAAGCATGAGCATGACAAAATGCAAGTATGGAATGAAACTCAGAATTATGTACACATCTCCTAATTATTTGATCAGCACAAAATTTCCACAAATAAGGATCATCCCACACATAATACTTAGCTTCACTCTTGAACTTATCAATTTGAGCTTTAGTGTAATATGCAGGAAACTCATTACAAACCAAATAATTCACTAAATCAGCATACTAAGGATCCTTACCTAGCAGCTGAAAAAGCTGCTCATCTGGAAAGATGTCATGGATGGGAAGAGTGTCTGCATCTTTTGAAATTCTGCTCAAATGGTCAGCTAGCAAATTTTCAACATCATTTCGATCTCTAATTTCAATATCAAACTCCTGCAAGAGCAACATCCATCTAATCAAGCAGGGTTTTGCCTCCAATTTCTTCAAAAGGAACTTTAAAGTTGCATGATCAAAAAACACAATCACCTTAGAACCAAGCAAATATAATCTAAACTTCTCTAAAGTAAAAATAATGGCTAAAAGTTCTTTTTCGGTTAAGGTGTAATTTGCTTAAGTAGCATCCAAAGTCCTTGAAGTATAGTAAATCATATAAGGTTGTTTGCCCACTCTTTGTGCAAGAACAGCTCCAATTGCATAGTTAGAAGCATCACACATTAACTCAAAAGGTGAATCCCAAGATGGTGGCTAAATGATGGGAGTAGTGGTAAGAGCTTGCTTTAACTTATCAAAAGCTTCCTTGCAAGGTTGATCAAAATTGAATTCTGTTTCTTTTTGGAGCAACTTGGACAATGGAAGAGCTATCTTGCTGAAATCTTTTATGAATCTTCTATAGAAACCTGCATGACCAAGAAAAGAACCCACTTCCCGCACACAAGTGGGGTAAGGTAAAGCACAAATCACATCAATCTTAGTAGGATCTACTTCAATGCCTTTATTACTCACTATATGTCCTAGAATTATGCCATGCTCTACCATGAAATGAAAATTTTCAAAATTCAGCACAAAGTTTGTTTCAATGCATTTATCTAATACCCTAGAAAGATTATGCAAGCATGCATCAAAGGAAGAACCATAAATAGAAAAGTCATTCATAAAAACTTCAATGTAATCTTCTAAAAATTCAGAAAAGATGCTCACCATACACCTTTGGAATGTACCAGGTGCATTGCATAAGCCAAAGGGCATCCTCCTATAAGCAAAAGTGTCAAAAGGACATGTGAATGTTGTTTTCTCTTAATTTTCTGGTGAAATATGAATTTGAAAATAACCAGTGTAGCCATCCAAGAAATAATAATGTGATTTTCCAGCCAATCTCTCAAGCATTTGATCAATGAAAGGTAAAGGAAAGTGATTTTTTCTAGTTGCTTGATTGAGTTTCCTATAATCAATGCACACTTTCTAACTATTCTGTACTCTAGTGGGCAACAAGTCATTATTCTAATTTTTTATGACTATCAAGCCACTTTTCTTAGGAACAATTTGGCCTGGACTCACCTACTTGCTGTCTGAAAATTAAATATATAATTCCAGCCTCCAAAAGCTTAGTAATTTCCTTCTTTACCACATCCAAAATCAGGGGGTTAAGTCTTATTTGTGGTTGTCTTACTGGCTTGGCTTCTTCTTCTAGCAGAATTCTGTGCATACATGTTAAAGGATTAATTCCAGGAAGGTCTGCAAGTGTCCACCCTATTGCTTGTTTGTGAGCTCTTAAAATCTGCAATAATCTCTCTTCTTAGTCAGGTTGCAATTTCCTTGCTACAATTACTGGCAGCTTATCATCCTCTTGTAAGAATGCATATTTTAAATGATTTGGGAGAGGTTTAAGCTCTAAATTTGGTGACTGGATGACAGAGGGAAGTAATTTCATGTTGGGCATTCCAGCAAGGTGAAATGCTTCTTGGTCATAGAATTATGCTTCTACTGCTTCTTCTTTTGCTTCTGGTTTTTCTACTTTTGCTGCTTCTTCTGGTGTTTCTGGTATAATACTAGTTTCTTCACTTAAGAATGTAGAAATCTCTCTACATATGGTACATTGGTTATCATCGTCACAGCAGATACATCCAGAATTGTGGGAAAATTCAGCAACAAGTATGTCTTCAAGAGCATTTGCAGCAAGTTCATCAATCATCTTGATTTGGAATACAGAATGGTCCTCAATAAGAAATCTTATGGCTTCAAAGATATTAAAAGACATTACTATATCTCCAACTTCCATAGAAAGAATATTTGCATCCACATCAATTTTTGTCTTTGCTATTTTAAGGAAAGGTCTTCCTAAAATCAAAGGTGCAGGGCTATTGAGAGACTCATCCTCTATTGATAGAATGTAGAAATCCACTGGGAAGATTAATTCCTTTACTTGAACTAGCACATCTTCAATAACTCCAGCAGGTTATGCAGTGCTTCTATTTGCTAACTGGATAATCACACCTGTCTACTTCAAAGGACCAAGCTATAAGGAGGAGAATACAGACATTGGCATCACGTTTATGGAGGCTCCCAAGTTAATCAAAGCATGCTCAAATTTGCTATTGCCTATAAAACAGGGTATGTCAAATGTCCCTGGATCCTTGCACTTTTGGGGTAGATTTGGTTGAAGAATAGTTGAAATATTATGGCTTAAACTCACTCTTTCATTACCAGAAAGCTTTCTTTTTCGCATGCACAGCTCCTTGAGGAATTTAGCATACTTGGAAATTTGTTTAATAGCTTCCAACAGTGGGATGTTGACTTCCACCCTTCTAAAAGTTTCTAGGATCTCTTTGTCTCAATCAATTTCTTCTCTTCTCTTAAACTGTGTTATTCTGTTGGGAAAAGGAAATGGTCTTGTGAATTCTGCTGGTTTCTGCATTATCTCTAGTTTATTTGAGTTCTCTACAGAATCTTCGACAGTTATTGGTTATGAAGTCTTTTGTTGTTGGTGTGTTGATTTTGTATTGGTGGCAACATGAACTTCCTTGACACTTCTTAGCATGATGGCAGAGACATTACCTTTGGGGTTGGGAATTGTTTGGAAGGGTAATTTGTTAGAACCTTGTGATTTAAGCTCGCTTACAGTGGAAGCAAGCTGTCCAATTTACGTCTAAAGGTTTTGCATTATTGCATCTGCCCTCTATTGGAATTGTAAGCTACTAATGGCCATTTCTTGACCAAATCTTCAAGAGATGGCTGAGAAAAGGATGAGGAGCAGCCTGGTTGTTAGTTCTGGAAGTTCTATTGCTACTAGATTAGCTTGGAAGGCTGTTAGAAGGGAGCTCTATTTTGATATGGTGATGAGGCTGGTTTGGTTTATTGTGTTGGTGCATTGTCATATCTGAAATTGGGATGGTCTCTCTAACTAGGGTTATAGTAATTTGAGAAGGGATCATATTTAGGTTATTGTTGCTGGTATAGTGGTTTCCCAGGGAAAACTGCTACAACAATAGCAAAAACTTAGTATTAGCCATCATCCTCTTGTAAGGTTAAACAGGCATCAGTGGAATGACTTGAGCATGAGCAAATGCCACACAGTCTAGCAAGTGGAGGGGCTTGTATTTGCTGCTGGTGTTGTCCCATGACTAGTTGCCTTACCAAAGAGGTCAGCTCATCAATTCTATACTCTATTCTCTGTTGGTCTGCATAGGATGGAAGGCTTATCTCATTCATATTTCTGGTTGTAGTAGCCATGTTCCTTATTCCAAATTGTTGAGAATTTGTTGCCATGTTTGCTATTAAATCTTATGCAGCCATTGGAGTTTTGTCTACTAAAGCTCCACCAATTGCAACATCAACCATGCTTCTATCCATGGGGAGAAGGCTTTCATAAAAATACAGAGTCAGCAACTGCTCACTAATTTGATGGTAAGGACAGCTGGACACAGCTTCTTGAATCTCTCCCAGTACTCATGCAATGTCTCTTCATTCACTTGTCTGATGCCACATATTTCCTTCCTAATTGCAACTACTCTGGATGCAAGGAAGAACTTTTCAAGGAATTGCTGCTTCATGTCATTCCAGCAGGTCACGGATCTAGGCTGCAAGTAGTATAGCCAATCCTTGACAGCATCAGTAAGGGAGAATGGGAAGGCTCTCAGCTTGATGTGATCTTCAGAGACATCTTATGGCTTCATTGTTGAGCACACTACATGCAATTCCTTGAGATGCTTATGTGGATCCTCACCTGCAAAACCATGAAATCTTGGAAGCAAGTTTATCAGCCCAGACTCTAATTCAAAGTCAACATCTAATGCAGGATATTGGATGCCTAAAAGTTAGTAAGTAACATCAGGGGCAGCCAATTCCTTTAGAGTTCTATTGTTTGCTATATTTTTTGGATGAGAAGGGGGTTAGAACTATCTATTTTTTTAGTCCTACAAAGTGAATGAAATATCCTATCAATCTCAGAATCAAAATTAAATAATTCAATAGGATTTCTTCTTATCATACACAACCACTAAACAGCCTAACCAGTAAAATCAACAAAACCAATAAATAGAAGCATCAAAACACCAAAACACTAAATGCATGCACATATGTAAAAATTGACTATAGGAACTTCAATTAACCTATTTAAACATTTTTAAAAATTTTTAAACCACCTCTATTTGACTAATTTGACCATGAGGAACCCAAAAATACAATAAAAAATATTTAAAAATCCATAAAAATAGAAAATAGTGGAATTTGGCTAAAAAATGGGGTACTTCACAAGGTTATTTCCTTGTAATTATTGTTCCTAGGGGCGGGTTTTACCTTGACACTAAGTTTGAAGCCATTTGGACATTGCAAAAATTTTTCAAAAAAAATTTAAGGGGGTCTAGGTGACTAACCAAAAAGGCTTTAAAGGTGCATCTAAGGGTGGGCGTCCAACCTATGGGATGTGGAGGGATGGGGTAAAAAGGCCATTTGCAAAAAAAAAATGAAGGAATTTATAGGTTGTAGTTCAAAGTCACTATTCACCAGAAATGAAAAATGCAAGTTAAAATGACCAAATGGTAATGAAATTATGCCAAATTTGGTGTGCAAATCTTATTCTACTATATCTAGTACCATGAAAAATTTGAACTCAATATGAAATGGGATTATATAAAATCATGCAAGATGAAACTAGAAAGGCAGTGAAATAAGGGTCAAACCGTACAAGGAGTGAGGTTTACTACTTAAAATGCAATGACATGTTGAAGAAAGTGCATAACATGTCTGTATATGATATATATGTGATGCTAAAGTGGAATGAGAGGTTGGATTGCAGAGATATGTGAATTATGAACCACAATGCACATTCATGACAAACTTATGGCTTCAATCCGTACAGTTCGAATGATGCAAGATGAAATGCAATCCAATTGGCTATGACATGTAAATCTAAATACAGAATGAAGTTTAATATGTTGGATGAGGATGGAATGCAGTGGCAGAATGATCAAAATGAGAGGAATGTAGGAGGAATCAATGCTATGAGAGAATGACCACATGAACAGTAACTATAAATCTTCAGCAAAATGAAAACTAATTGAAAACTAACAGCAACTTGACAATTCAACCAAAACTAAGGCCTAAACCTAAAATAAACTAATATATGATGCAAATGAGTGAGGCAAAGTGCTAAAATAGGATGATATAATGTAAAACCAAAAAAACTAACAGAAACAGAAAAATAGATAAGAATGTAGAAGGGGCAAGAACATATAAGAAGAGAGTATATTGAAAAGAGAATTCTCGGCAACAGCGCCCAAATTTGATCACTGCTGTCAAACCGGTCGAATTAAATTTTCTGATTCCTAAAAATGTTTGCAGCAAAATTAGTGGGAACCAAGACAAAACTTTTAAGATCCTTTTCAATAATTCCCTGATTATTTACTAATTATGTTATTGAACATAGAATGCTACCTAAACAGAATGCACTTTATCAATAAACAGAATGCTATCTACTTAAGCAATTTATCAAACACAAAACATGCAAACTAAAGACTATAATGAAACAGAATTAAAAACAATGTTGTATGCTCTGTGTAATTAGAAATTATGCAGAACAAAATGTAGGATTGGG
The DNA here is from genome assembly GCA_020226215.1 of Sindora glabra. NCBI lineage: Eukaryota > Viridiplantae > Streptophyta > Magnoliopsida > Fabales > Fabaceae > Sindora > Sindora glabra. The sequence goes on along the minus strand of CM035231.1, from coordinate 82,773,777 downwards.
GGGTTGGTTGCACGAATTAAATGATTAATTAGCACAAAATTAAGCTTGAAAAATAGAAGTAAAATAGAGGGAAATCAATGAAATCAAATAGCCAATTCAAGGAATTCAAGGAATTCAAGGTTTCTTCAAAGAATTAATCACATATCACTATAAATTAGATTTTGTAATTGATTATTTAGCTTTAAATTATCCGGAATCCCTGTAACAATTCATGAATTCTACGCAAGACAATCGCTTAGGATTTGATTGATTAAGATTAGCTAAGTTAGACAATCGCCATAACCCCTAAGCTAGATCAAAACCAATTTAAAAATAGAATTCAGTCAAATTAAATGAATTAATTCAAAATCCTAAATTAATCATTCATCCCCTTTTCTCTCACGAAAAATTCTAATTAATCAACCAAAATTTACTACCAATTCAGATTAAAAACATAACTTACCGAATTGAACAAAGATTATATCAAATCAATAGCCAAGTCAATAGATCATGCAAATCAGAAAAGATAGATGAGGAAAAAGGAAAATCAATTACAGTTATCACCATACAAACCAAGATCTTATAATTCCAGGGAAGAAGCACCTCAAATTTCCTTAAATCAACTCAGAGAATTAGCCTTCCATTAGAGAAAAAAACTCAAGAACAATAGAAAAATAGGAAACTGTCTAGCTCCCTTTCCCCCCTTTTTCACGTTCTGATTCTGTAACCTCTTTATTTACAACCCTAGAGGCATAATTAGGACTGGACCTGAACTACAAACTTGTAGCCTAATATCTTAGGAAACTACCCACAAAATTTCAGCCCAATCAGACATTCCTAACTCAAGTTATAGCCAAAATACTGAAAGTAGTCCAATCTAGTCCGAGATGAAATAATGAGCCACAATCCGTCTTCCTTGGCTTTCAAAACGACTCAATTTCTTCAAAAGGGCTTCCGTAATGTTTATATATGGATTTCATGGAGTAATTGGACTTGGCCTTGCATCAATTAAGCACTTGGAGCTCAAGATATGAATTAATCATTGCAACTGGGTCGGGTATGGGCCTGGACAGCAACTATGCTTCGGCTTTAAGCTAATCTTTGACCTCCAAGATGGCAGAAATGGATTTTATGGTCAACATGAAAATTGTATCTCTTTTTCTTAGCTTTCCAACGGTGTATAGATTGTCCAAATCTAATATCCGAAGCTCAAGTTATGACTAAAATATTGAAACAGCATAAAAAATCCAACATTAAGCCTGAAATTCAATTAAGCCCAAATTAATGCAAAATAAATCCCATTAAGTATCATCACCTCCTAAGGGACCTAAATATAAGGGAAAATATTAATATAATACTATTCACATCAGTCATGTTGATTATTCTACTGATGGTGCATTAAATAAGATGCTTTTATTTGTTAAGCTAATACAGGAATACACAAAAACTTTAAGCACTTGATGGTCAGTACAACATTTACCCTTTTTATTTACCTTGCAAAAGATTCATTTTATATAGTAAGTGTTAGATTGAAGGAAAAAAATTGTGTATAGTTTATCCCAAAGAATGTTGTGCAACCCTTATTCTCACATCAAAAGCAACTATGGAAATTATTGACTAGTAATGGTAAGATATGGGATGCCCAGTCAATTAAGTAGAAGAATATGAAGGGTTATAGCTTTAGCAAATGATGATTAAGATTTATGTAAAATAATGGGTTGTAAGTAAGCAATTGTTGTAAGTTTTAGAAGGATGGTGATCAAATATTGGTCACTATACAACACCAATGAATATATTAATATGAAATGTTACGAGCACTATTTCATGGTCCATTCTTTTTTTTTTTAGGAGGAGGGAAGGGATTTGGGACATTGTATAACAATATGTCAAATGTATAGACCATTGTCAATGCGCAAGAAGGAAAGGTAATTTATATAGGCTAATCTGAGCATAGATTGTGTAGTAAGTCCAAAGCATTTTGTATGGTATGTTGCAAGTGAAAACAAAACCTAAACAAAGTTGCATCTTGAAACTGTATAGATACCTTGCTTAGTCCTGTGAAATTTGGTCTTAAGAATTTCATCTTCCACCTAATCAATAATACTTTATTTTTCAATGTGATCAAGTGTAGATCAAATTAATGTATTGAATGTGGTAGCCCAGTGTTAATTCTGCATTTATTGATGCATAGCAAAGTTGAGGAACGTAAATGTGTAAATTATCCTCATAAGTAAACAAAGGTCTAAAAGAATTTAGAAAATGATACAATAGTATGTCATAATGTAGGGTAATCAAACTCTATATATTTTCTTGTGAGGACATAAAATAGAATAAATAAAAAATATTTTATAACAAAAATATGTTGTGATTGTAAATTTATGAAAAAAAATGCAGCAAGATAAATTGATATTCAAATTTATGATATCACATCATTTACTCATTTGTGTATTATGGATTATAATGCTCAGAAGTCACCATATTTATTATCATTTAGCCTATTTAGTAAATATTGAAGTTAAATCCATACCATTATAATTAAATTTTATTTAATATATATAATTTTAAATATAAAAGTAAAAGAGAATGTGAAAATATTAGAAATAATTATGTCATATAATTTTAATTGTTAGGTACAAATATTTTCAATCTATATACAATCAAGTTATTATATATATAATATTAGTTATATATATAACTATATATATATATATATATATATATGTAATGTCTATAATATTCTAACTAGTAATATTAGAAATTAAGCTATTCATTATGGGCATGGAGATAGACAAAGGTGCACAGGAAATTATTTAATAAAGTAATTAAAAATAGGGGATCTGCCATGTTAGTTATAAAATATTGCTAGTTTATATCAAAGTATACAATTAATGCTTAAAGCATTTGGTTCAAATGGCATCTGATATGCCTTGAAGGCTTTATGCTTTTTACTACATTTAAGGTTCGATCCTTAACGCTTGCGTGTGTGCGTCTAGTGATTTAATCACTTCTACTATCACAAAAATAAAGTACATAATTAATAAATTCAATGAATTAAGTTATAGATTTAGCTAGTATACTCTTTATAATTGGCAAATACATTAAAAAAAATAAGGGCAAGTAAAAAGCCATGTGATGAAGATTATGAAAAATAGTTTTTGGGATATATAAAATAATAGAAATGGATGCTACTATGAGTGGAAACTAAAATTCAAAAAGACAAAAGTAAAATAAATATATATGGTAGAAAACTATTTATTTTAATGAATGGAAAATAAATTTTGATGGGACATATTTGCAATCTTAACATTCACAACAATATTACATTATAATATATTGCAAGTTGCATTCTTGTTAGATAGATTTTGTAACATAGTGAATATATCAAATAAAAGCAATCACGAGTAAGTGCATTCATACATTGGTTATTGGTTTCAATGGATTTGCGTTAATTAGATAGATTAAAGGAGTCTAAATTCTAATATCTCATGTAGCATGCTATCCAATATGAAGTAACCTATATTGGTTGTTAGTTTGGATAGGTTTATATTAGCTTAGATAGATTAAATGAGGTCAAATTCTAATGTCTTAACCTGAATGCATTAATATATGATCTAAACAGACCATTATGCAGTTAAGGTCTTAGTTCAATTGAATTCATATCTACATTTTTTTGACAAGTCAAACCTGCCCACAAGATTTGCAAGAATAGTGATTTAAATAACTCATATGTATTTTATTCTATAGTTCTTCACTGCTCATTGAGGCCGAAGCAATATCGCCTATATTATGTAAGTTGGCTTCCCATTTGATAGTTGAATGAATATCTAAGTAAGCTCCAAAATTCAAATTTTGAAGCTATAAAACCTAGTAACAAACCTAAATAATGAACTTAATCTTCTAAATTCATTATGATAATAGAAGAACATCTTCATCTATCTAATATACTTTAGCATTACTCGAGGAAATTTATTGTCATTTTATACAGTTTTTATTAATACCAAATTATGTAATAAGCAAAGTAGGTAAATGGTACACAATAAAGATACAATAGTAATAAGAAAGCATAATCGGAACATCATTAAGAACAAAATATTTATGCCTTTTCTAATAAACTAAAATCTTATGTAACCTAAATGATAGAACTGATTTAAAAGGAAATACTTATTTTTCAAAAAGTAATTACAAAGGCTTGTTTTTGAAAGAGTAATTACAAAGATGACACACCATGATTATTCTAAATACAAGGTAACTTCCTAAAGTCTATAACTTCTTCAAAAGTAGGTTGTCAATCCCTTGCACTTTGTTAAAGCCATCTTAGTTATTTAAGATTATCTTAAGTGATGGCCAAGGAATTCACTTTCGCCACTTTCAAGATAATGCACAAGTAAGAATGGAGAAACCATATATATACCAAGTGAAGTTATGATTGGGTATAAATAATATAATTTTTTACAATTAAATTTTCCATCTATAGTGTATGATTTATTGGCTTCTTCACATTATGATTTTTTTATATTAAAAATATAAATTACAATTAACAGCCTTACCCATGTTTATGATTTGCTTTAACATGCTTAGTTAGTACTTCTATAAAAGATAGTCTTGTCTTGATTATAAGAAGCTCTTAAGAACCAGTTTGTAACTGTTGATATGTAATTCACGATTGATGGAATTGACCTACAAAATACATCAAACTAAGTCTTGTAAGTACTTTGGACTACTTACATATAAAGGTCCTTAATGTAGTAAATACTTACATACTTGTACTATAGAAATTGAAAAAAATAATAAAACACCTATTAAAGAAAACTTTCGTTCCTTTTATATTAGAGAAAGCTTTTTATCATTAATGTCATTCCACTAGATTTATAAACTAAGCAAAAATAGAGCTTATACCTCTTCGTTAGACTTAAACAGCCCTTAAACCTGCATGACACCAACACGCATCATTTTTTTATCATGACATCATAAAAAATACATAGACTTAGAAATTAGTACCTATATATTACGCTTGTTAGATAACTAATGAAGTAGGAACTATCCAGATGACTATACTGAAAGTAATATGTCAGCAACTACTTTTTTATAAATTGGATAGCAAAAAATCTTAAAATTGTTTCATTAATGTAGATCAAAGTTAAAGCTTATAAAAGAGAAAAATTCATATACCTATTTAAAATCAAGTATTTTTTAAAGTTCCACTCTTCAATATTCTCTTGCGGAGATAAAAGACACGTACTTGCTTCAACAATGTTGGGATGTCAACTTCACTGTTGTTCTTCTTGCTTTCTAAACATGTTAAGCATTTAGATAATTTATAATTTTATGCACTTTTTTCCAATGCTAACAATTATGAGAAAAAAAAGATTAATAAAATATAGGAAGACAAATTAAGGTAGCTCTTAGACTAATAAATTGATTCAATTGTAATAACCAAAATGGTGAGGAATATGCTTTTTGGCCAAATTGGATAAACTTGAGTTTGTTCATTTATAGCATGGCTAATTTTTCCTTCCATTTCTGTATGGGAAAAATAAATTGCATGCCTAAAGCAATCAAGAAAAGACTTAAGTTGAACCATAGCATCCTTTGCATTCTTTCTTAAGAATTTCTTAAGATCTCTAATTGGTGAAAGTGACTAAAAGTATCCACCTAGTGAACCAGCAGATACCTATCCTATTCCATTAAGTATTGCATGGTGAAAAGAATTAATATAATCCATTAATAATGAAGCATAATAAAATAATATTTGTATTAAAATATATTAGGACCAAGTTAGCAATCAAGGAAATATTATGAATTTATTCTTTTCTTGTTGATTTAGTAAACGATTTCTTTAAGGAAAATAGAAAGTATTCCATAAATAAGATGTACATGTATTCCATTTGCTTTATGTAAAGAAACTTACTTCATTTTTTTAGAATATTCCATGAATAAGGATACAAATGATTAGGATTTTGAAAAAAGAACAAATAGTTACCATTAGAATCCATTACAGGTGAAAGTCAGCTTTGTTATATGGTCGAATACTTTTTTGCCATAAAATAGTACTTGAAAATACATTTAGGGCCACCATAAGAGACTTTATTGGAACTGTTACATATAAATGACCATGATTTCCTAGATTGATAGTGAAAACTTTACATAATGAAGTTAGATCTTGATTCTATATAAATTGATGGCTACAAATTTCAAGCAATATAGTTCTCCTCTAATGTTTGGTATTTAAAGAAGTGAAAACTTGCATACTTTCAATACAAAATTATGTAATAGGAATGACACTTCTTGTGCAAATGGTTTTAAATAGTCCAAAAATACACATCAACCAATTTGCTAGTAAAATATTATAGTCCTATAGAGAGCACTCTTGACTATCAAGCAAACTTTTAATTATCCTTTTAGTAATTCTTAACATGCAGTCCTTTAAGATGACTTGCCTAAAAAATTTTCATATATTAATCTTGAAAAAAAATTCAAATCATCAATAGTAGACAAAAGAAAAAGGATATTTCAAGTACAATGAACAAAAGAAGATCTTCATATAAGTATAACTCCAAGCAAGTTGATTTTGCATCTTGCTAGAACTTAAGTTAGTAAAAATCGAGATGTTAAAGGATAATGAACATGAAGAAACAATAGCTGGCTGTGAAAGATGGTAATCTTATGGAACTTTACTTGATTTCAGTTCCCAATGTACTTGTTTTTGGAAAGTTTTTAATAATTTTAAATTGCATTTCAACTCAACATGCATCCTTTCGCATCAATTGCTACAATTTTTTAATTGTACACATTATACTTTAGTGTAAACATTAAAGCTGTAAAGGCAACTCAAAGTTTAGAGTTTGTATGATATGAAATTATAAAATTCTTTGCATAACAAAAACATTAACAATTTCTTATCCAAGTTAGTACATCACTGGCTAGATGACTGTCCTTTAAATTTGCTATTCGCACAAGCACCATATGTTTTACAAAATTATTGGAAAAGGAATTACCATGCAAAGAAGATGTAAGCAAATTAATTAAAGATAGAATAACATATTATCTAATCATAATTATCTTGTTCAATAAACATAGATAAACCATGCAAGGAAACCATATTTAGCTTTATTTCTCCAATTTTATAATAGTCCTAGAGGATGAGTTTATGTGCAAAGTCATTTTGAATTAGAATCACTTTCCAAGGTTGAAAGCCTACTAGTTTGTGAACTGACACACTCTCTATGCATTTTTATTGCAATTTTCTTATGAAATGACAAAGGTATAATTATTTTTCTATGTGGCCTTATAACTTGCTCCAAAAAGTTACAGGTGAGTCATAATTAAGAGCTTAAATGTTTTATTTATTTATTAATGGCTTGGATATCCTATTCTTGTGATGCTTTTACATTTGCAATTAGTATTGTAGACTTGTCAAAAATAATTTTCTTAAACAAATCTTTCTATCTCCAATACCTTTTGCACAATTGCACTTGGTAAGTATGAACTAACGTTGGTTACATTGTTGGAAATGGATGATCAAATGAGAATAACATTTCTTTTAATTTCAAGGAAGTGTTTAGTTCACAGAATATTTTTAATATTTTTGAGAATATTTTAGGAAAATATTACATTTTTGTATTTAGTTCAAAATTTGAAAAAAAATAATACCTAAAAATGTTACATTCTCAAGAATATTTTTATCTCAACTTTCTCCTAAAGTATTCTCATGGAGGAAGATGAGTATCTCATATTCTTATAAGATGAGAAAGTTGATGCTAAAATATTTTTACATTTAATTTGCTCTTTTATTTATCATTTTATCAAATAATTTTTAATTTAATTTAGGAAATAATTATCACTTTGTTTTTAAACTATGTTTATTATTAAGAAATGCAATGACATTAATTTTTTAATTGTAATTCTTTTTTTTATTATTGTTCCTAATGTTTGGAAGATTATTTTAATATATTTATATATACATACCATTTCTTTCATTGAAAAAGTATACAATAGGTTTGAAATTTCTTTTAAAAAAAGACATATTTATACATAAAAAAATATAAAATAATGTTTTTATATTAAAGAAGAAAGTATAATGTAAAATTTAATATGAGTATGAAACATAATTGTAAAAATGATCTAGCAATAAAAAATTATAATTTTGTAAAAGGAAAAATATCAATTATATTTAATATTATAATAATAATTTAAATAAATTATACTCATTTTATTTTAAAAATTAATCTAATAATAATAATAATGTGACTAATGATGAATATACCTTGTAAAGAAAAAGAGTGTAGAAAAATGAAAAAATAACTAGTTTATACATGACTTATTTTTAGATAGGATTATAGCATCTAATTTTTACCCTTATAACGTCTGATTACTACTAAAAATAGCAAATAAATTATATTATAAATAAAGAATATATTAATTATTAAAATATAATACATTAAATATTAAAATATAACGATGTATAAAATATTTTTATATATATTTCAATACATTTTTAAATATTAAATATTAAAATTTAATTTATTAAGTGTTAAATTTTTTTAATTATTTATTTTTGAAATAATTTTAAAATTTTTAAAAATATTAAATATGAATCAAATATAATAATATAATATAAAAATATGATAAAATATTTTTTAGAAAATTTATAATAAATCAAAATTATATACTTTTTTGAGGATGCAAGATTTCGTAAATGCTAAATGTGAAATCAGAAAATAAATCTTTGACTTGTTTTGTTAAAAGCCCAAGCTTTCCGTCGTAGTTAAAAATTGTATTCGGCATGTAAGATTGGTCCGAGGAACACGATGACGTCTGTCAGGTCAATGCGACCACAATAACGTGTTTGTTGTTTTAACCAACTGCTGAAAAACACGAGAGCATTCCCCCTTGCACAATTTCGCACGATCAGAATATCATTCACTCCTTCACTGTACTAACTTTTTGAATTATCTTGCAGATTAAGAAGAAAAAACACGATTTAGCTCCTGAATTTCGACGAAGGTTCTCTGCAAAGCAAACACGGGGTCGATAACCAGGGTCTTGCTTGCTCTTCGTTTGCATCATCATCCCCACCCCTCAATTTCGGGGTTCAACCAATTTCTCTTCTTCTTCGCTCCAGACTAAAAGCCATGCTTCCTGGTGAGGATATGAAAATCTTCTTCTGTTTCCTTTAGTTCTCTTAGTATACTATTCTTCAATTGACTGCAAAAAGCTTGGTTTGGTTCCTAAATTGATTTTCGATTTGTTTGTCATCTCAGACTTTGATATTAATGATCTGCTTCGAGAAGCTCAGACACGATGGCTGAAACCTGCCGAAGTGCTCTACATATTAAAGAATCATGAGAAATACCAGTTTACCCAAGAGCCCCCTCAAAAGCCAACCAGTAATATTCATATTTTCTTTTGTTTGATTAATAGAAACTATTTACTTGACTGATAGCAATTTGTTTAACAGGTGGATCCTTGTTTTTGTTCAACAAAAGAGTCATGCGTTATTTTCGTAAAGATGGTCATAATTGGCGGAAGAAAAGACATGGAAGATCAGTCGGGGAAGCACATGAAAAACTTAAGGTATCATAAAAGCATCTACGTGCTTGAACTGTTTGTAGTGGAAAAGCAGTTAACTGAGAAGCTATATGTAGGGATGAGAGGAATTTTGAAGAATATTACTCCTGGCTCAAAAGAAATGTATATTTGACACAGTGATATATAGACTTTCTGATAATATTAAAAACTATCTAAAATTCCTCTTTTAAAGTATGCATTTCAGATCTAATTTTTAACCAACCTCTACAATGTAGAGACCTTCCGATACAATTCCTTTTGTTTTTCACTAAGTCTTGCTCTATTAATAGCATTGACATTGTGACTAGAATCTATACTTTGTTGTTCCAAGTCTGAGTAGTTACACTTGTTCAATGGCTAAGGTTGGAAATGTTGAAACCTTAAAATGTTACTATGCACATGGAGAGGAGAACCCCAGTTTCCAGAGACGGAGCTATTGGATGTTGGATCCGTGAGTAATTATTCCCAATAGCTGCTGCATTCCCTTCATACTATGAAGTTTGTTGCCATGTGTTATATCTATTACTATGAATATATGAACATGCATAGTTTGGGGAAGCTTATACATCTTTAAGTACCCATTATCCTTATGCTGCACACATGATTATATGTACTGTATGGTGTGTCCATATCTTCTCACAGGCAACTATTCTTGACAGGGCATTTGAGCATATTGTTCTTGTACATTACAGAGAAACAAACGAGGTGAGTCAACAGAACATGATTTACGATATGTAAAATACTAGTACTTGCAGCTTCTAAGAAGTGTGCTATTAGAAAAATCTGGAACTCACCGTTCTTTTGGCCATGAGGGGCCATTGTTCTCCCATCTCTAGAAGTTATTTTGAATGATTTTTTCCATCTTCCTTTTATATCATTGAAGCTTTCATACATTACTTAGTTCCTCATGCCTGCCTGTGGTTCATTTCTGAATTCTCCTGGTGCATTTTTTTTTTCTTTTAAAATATATAACTTATGTAATGTCCATGGGCTGTTTAGGTTATTTATATTAAACTCCAAATCACCTTCCGCTACACCATCACAGCTGATAGGAATAAACTTGCTTGGTTTTTCTTTAGAATTAACATTCTGGCACTAGTACAATTTCTTGATAGCTCAAGACCTCAGTGTCTTAGGTGAATGATTGACTATATTTGGACTCTCCATAATGCTCGAGTGTATTGCTAATTCTTACTAGTACCATGGTTAGATGTCTCTAAGATACACTTTTCTTATGGACAAGATTTTGGTGTCTCTCAATCATAATTATCTGATGGGAATCACCATGTACTAGCAATGAGATTGCACAGTCTAGCTTTGGATCAGTGTCTGCAGTTGCTTGTTGCAGGAAAAGCTCAGCTGCGGACCTGTTGCACAATTGTCACCAGGAGGTCCAGGACCCTCTTCTATATTTAGTCAGAGTTCCAGTTCATATAGTACTGAAAACCTAGGGACAAAATTCTTGTTTGGTGATTTATATGAAGAGTTTACCTCTGATATAGTCATAAAAAACAATGGAGTGGATCACTTGAATGGAATGGATGCAGAACCAGGACTTGGAACTGAACTTGAGGTTACTCAAGCTTTGTGCCAACCGAAGGAGCAATTAAGTTTTAGTGATAACAGCTTCAAAGAAATTGCTGCCTTCTCCAGTGGGCATGAAAATGCAGATAATCCAGTCTTTCAACATAACAAAGGAGAGATCTGCAATGAAGATAAATATGCAGCTTGTCAAGTTGTAGATGATCATGATCCATGTTATAACAGATATACCGCTACACAAGGTAATCTGGACAATACTGTGTTGTTGAGCATGCATGCTCAGTAGAGCATAAAAATCCATCAAAACCTAAGAATAAATATGAATCACTAACCATATTCTCTTTAGTTGCTCAGTTATAGGTAAAGATGCTGTCTTCTACATATCTGAGTTGTGCTCCTGGCATCATCTGCCTAGACAGCTATAACTTATTTGAAGCAAACTTGCTTATGTGAAATCCTTCAATTAGAAAGTATTTACTATTTACTATGATTGTTCTTTTCACTAAAATTTTCAGGTGTATAATTGTGTATTCCAATATTTGAGTGGCTTTCTGTTTGCTGAAATGCAGTGTGTGCTGAAATCATTATTCCTCTAGATCTTATAGCTTTCAGCCTTTCCTACATTCTCAAACTCAACATATATTAAATTAATAAATTCAACAACAGCTCTTCTGGTTTAGGTGTTACTGCAAAGCGAAGTTGCTCGTGCAGAAATCCTCAATTGCTAAAAGTTGGTGGTTTCATGTGAGCTTTCAAAGACTGTAGGGTGCATATCTTAGTAAAGAACCAGAAAAAAGTAAAATGATATTAAAAGTCACTGTCTGAACCAGGAAATTTTTATGTTATCTGGCCCTACTCCAGTTGCACTCACAGGATCTTACTAATAATATATTAAACATACAAAACAGTCTCAGAAACTCTAATCAAGAAAGAAATTTTCTTATTTTATCATTTAAGATATGAAAATGTCGTTCTTCGTATTTCCTGGATGATAAGTAAAATGTCAAAAGTAATTTCTTCATCATTTTTTGGACTGGAGTTTCAGAAGTCAAATTTTGGTTCTAGATCAGATCTTCATGTACTCCCCAGCAGCTCTGTAGCTAGTTTTTTCTTCAGTGTAATTACAGCAATAGGGATGGCAGCAAAGAAAAAGGTGCTAAAATGAGTGTATTTTCTGTAGATGAAAGTGTTGAAGATTATAGCAAAATAATTAACCACGATTGCCCCAATGAAAATGGGAATTCTTTATCTTGGACGGAGGACATGCTCAGTTCATACCAAGGCTCACACATGCCCAATTTACCAGAGAAACACAAATACGATGCAGTTGGAGAAGTAAGTAAACCTGACCCACATCGTTACATTCATTTGCTTTCATTGGATACTCGTGTTCAATTTATGCGTTTGAGTTTCTGCATGTCTTAAAACAATGTACTTAATATTTAAAGCTATGTTGTACTTTACTTGCCAAGAAATAAAAATTTTGTATTACTTAAAAACAGGAAAAGCAGCTTCTTTCCTCTGAAAGTGGACCAATTGCCAACCCAGAAAACACTGACTGGCTAAACTTCAGAAGTAGTAACAATGCTGAAAACTGTATGATTTATTGCCACCCTGATAACATGACAAGATTTCCAGTATGTAATGGAATTTTTTTCACACTCTAATGTTTTCATGTTACCAGCTGCATTTTCACTGCTTGAGGGACTTGGTGGTGTCAAATTTCCTGCATGTCCTTTGATAGGAATTCAAGAAAATAGTTCCGACTACTATTCAACTTTGGTTGACCAAAACCATATTGGAGCACCTCCAGAAGCCGATTCAAGATTGACTGTTGCACAAAAACAAAAATTTACGATTAGGGCAGTATCTCCAGAATGGGGCTATGCCACTGAAAATACAAAGGTTTGGGCCATTCAATTCAGTGTATACATGCTCTATATAAAAATTTATGACTTTTATCTAAGAGGTCATTTAGTTCGTCTCAATAGTATGGGAGTTCTATTTTCTAAGAAATAGAAAATTAATAAGTTGTTTGGTTGACTATTATCTGATAAATTGGAAAAAATAAAACTTCCTGAGAAGTCCTACTTGCCACAGAACATGGGAAATTACTTTTCCACCTCTCCCTAAGTAAGTTCTATTTCCCATATTATTTATAAATATAATGATAAAATTATTTTCATTAAATTTAATTAATAACAATTAAAATTTATTACTTTATGTTATAATAATATTGGGGATATAGTAATTATTTTATTAATATTTCCTAAGATATTCAAAGTTGAACCAAACAAAATATAGGAAATTACTTATTTAGGCCATTAAAAGAGCTTTCCAAAGTTGAAATTAAGAGGGTAAATGAGCCGAGTTGAATTGAGTTTTAATATTTTCAAACTAATTTCTTTTTTAAATGAATGAGCTCAAGCTTAACTTGTTCATCAAATAAGCGTAAAATTTATTTTAAGCTCGTTTGTTTATTAAATGAAGAAGCTCAAATGACCTTGCACTCCTCTATTAAAATCGTTTGAGGAAAAAAAAAATAATCTCTAGATAATAAAATAATTTTAAAAAAAAGATTATACATAAAAAAATTTTACACAGAATTTTATACAATTAAACTAATGTCATGTTCATACCAATGTGCATATGTGATATTAATATTAATATGTACAATAAGTTTTGAAATATATTCTCTAATTATTATTATTTTTTAAACAAGCTGTTCATGAACTAAGCAAATTGGGCTTTAAGATTATCAAACTTGACTCAATTAATATGTTCAAATTTGTTTATTTATTAAATGAACTAAGTTGAGCCAAACTCAAATAATTCATAGATATTTGTTTCATGGTCTTTAGTCCTATGAAAAAATATAAAGGGAAAGCAAAAAAGACATTGAAGGAAGTTATAAAAAGGGATTTCTTGGTGAATAATATCATCGAAAATCTAGTTTTTAATAGAACCTAATGGCATCATGCGATCTATATAGTCAATCTTACTTAGTGGGATAAGGCTTTGTTATTGTTGTTATTGTTGTATTTACACCACCAGTTCAAATGTATTTGAAGCCATTTATGTTAGTTTTGTTATTTATAAAGTTCAGTGCATATATATTGAGGGAAAGTTCACACAAACTCAGTTAGTTGAGGCATAAAGTGTTATACTGCTGAGACATTCCTAGTCACTCCACCCCCTGTGAAGGAGAGAAGTAGGCACATTTTCTTTGTGCAGGGGAATGCACATCCTTCTCATAGAAATCACCAATCTATCTTTCTTCTCTGTGAGTAGGCGAGAATGTCTAATTGTAGCACAAATGGTAATCTAAATATGAACTCTAAAGCCAAATCTTCTAAACACAGGTCATAATTGTTGGATCTTTCCTTAGTCACCCCTTGGATTCTGCCTGGGCTTGTATGTTTGGAGAGGTTGAAGTACCTGTTGAGATAATTCAGGATGGTGTAATCTGTTGTGACGCTCCACCTCATCTTCCTGGAAAGGTTACTCTCTGCATTACTTTGGGAAATCGTGAATCCTGCAGCGAAGTCAGGGAGTTTGAGTATCGCAATAAGACTAGTAGTTGTTCTCAATGTAATTTACCCAAAACAAAAATCACTAGAAGTCCAGAAGAACTACTATTACTCGTTAGACTTGCACAGATGCTTCTTTCTGATACTTGTGTGAAGAATGAGAACATGGAATCTGGAAATAATTTGCTGGGAAAGCTGAAAGCTGATGATGAATCATGGAGTCAAGTCATTGAGACTCTTCTAGTTGGCAGTGGAACATCATCTGATACTGTTGATTGGCTTCTTGAAGAGCTTATAAAGGACAAGCTGCTTCTGTGGCTTTCGTCCAGATCCCAGGAAAGGAATGAACAGACAGGCTGTTGTTTGTCCAAGAAAGAGCAGGGGATTATACACATGGTTGCTGGCTTGGGTTATGAGTGGGCCTTGAAACCTATCCTCAATTCTGGTGTCAATATCAACTTCCGTGACATCAGAGGGTGGACTGCCCTGCATTGGGCTGCTCGTTTTGGAAGGTAATTGAAAACACCATGATGTTCATATCAAGTTTGGTTAATGTTTAATCAACATCTTTTTTCATTCATTGCTTAGTTGTTCCATCCTAGAGTGTTCTGAATTCTTATGCCTTAAAAAAGTATTTATCGCTCCCATGTAGGGAAAAAATGGTTGCTTCACTTGTAGCATCAGGTGCATCTGCTCAGGCAGTGACAGATCCAAGTGAGCAAGATCCAACTGGTAGAACTGCTGCATTTGTTGCAGCTAGCAGTGGCCATGAAGGACTTGCAGGTTATCTTTCAGTGGCTGATCTAACAAGCCATGCGTCATCCCTCACACTGGAAAAAAGTGAGCTTGCTAAAGGGTCTGCCGAGCTTAATGCAGAGTTAGCTGTTTGTAATGTCTCCAAGGAAAACCTTGCAGCCAGTGAGGATCAGCTTCCATTCAAAGACACGTTGGATGCTGTCCGTGATGCTGCTCGGGCAGCTGCACTTATACAAGCTGCTTTTCGTGCACATTCCTTCAGAAAACGAAAAGAGAGAGAATCAGCAGCCATTGCCGCTAGTATAAGTGAAGGAAGCTTTGATAATATTCCAGAGCTTTCTACTATATCAAAGCTCACCTTTGGCAATGCACGTGATTACAATTCAGCTGCCTTATCAATTCAGAAGAAATATCGAGGTTGGAAAGGTCGCAAAGATTTCTTAGCATTGCGGCAAAAAGTAGTAAAGATACAGGTACTAACCGTTTAACATTTACCTGGCAAAATAAATAGTTCCCACATTTGGAAGCGTGACATGGTAATCTTATATTGGGCAGGCTCATGTGAGGGGTTACCAGGCTCGGAAACACTACATGCTCATATGTTGGGCGGTCGGAATCTGGGACAAGATGGTCCTACGATGGCGGAGAAAAGGATTAGGTTTACGAGGCTTCCAGCATGATTTGGAATCAACTGATGATAGTGAAGATGACGATTTTCTCAAAGCCTTTCGTAAACAGAAAGTGTACGCAGCAATCGCAGAGGCCTTTTCACAAGTGCTGTCAATGGTCAACTCTCCAGATGCTCGACAGCAATATCATCGCATTCTTAACAAGTATCGTCAAGCCAAGGTACAAACTGAAACGAGAGGAGGGCATTTCTTAATTTTTTGGGGCTGCCTAACTTCGAAATATCTTGCAGGCTAAACTTGGTAGTACGAGTCAAGAAACGCATTCACAGGATGCTTCCAATATGGATGATGATGATCCGTATCCGTTTCCGTTTCCGTTTCCGTTTCCGATGGAGCATCACTAAACTCTCCAGTGGTTTTCGCATCTGCAATTGTAAAATAAGCTTAACTTGCTAGTTTGTACAGTTATCTTATTTGTACGGTGATATTGAGCGGTGAAGCCTTGTATCTAATATAATTTAAAATGCCGTTTAATGCAGCTAGTACAGTTTGGAGAGGGAAACAAGTAAATCCACTTTGTGATGATAGGAACGAATTTTCGGTTTTCATTACTAGTTACTTGTTTGGCCCAATAGACGTGCTTAATAACAGGCATTCGGTGCTCAAAAAATGTTTAAAAATTCATGGACAGAATAAAAACCCACTTGCTAGGAGCAAATTTTGACTTGATGCTTGGCACCCATATCGCAGATCATACACTTGGACATAAAAATCTTTCGACATTAAAATACCTGAAAGCGTTCGAACCAATCACACCACAGCCTTCTAAACAGAAAATGCACGTTTAAGCGTCAAACAAACCAATCAAATAGAACCCATATTGAGTTTCATGTCTACAGAGCTATGGGCAAACTTGTTGGCCACTGAGGTCACATATATATCTTCATGCATAGTTCAAACGGAATATGTCATTCAACACATAATAGCTTCCTTGTGGTGTCGGAATCAAATGGAACATCTGCGAGAATAAGATGAAAGACTTAAGTACGGTCAACATGAACAACAATAAATATCAGGACAACAGCAAAAGAAGATAAGATTATTTCGTGTGCCAAAAGTAAACTCAAGATCGCTATAACAGCTCGTAATCCAAAGCAAAAACCAATAGAACTACATTTTAATAACATACATACCAAAACAAAAAGAAAAAAGACTTTACTATGAAAGGTAGAATCAAAAACCTACACAAGATCACACGAAACACAACCAGAAGCTATCTTTATAAGCTAATCATGAGTGACATCAAAAAGGTTTTGGAGGCCATAACAACAATTTCAAAATGGTTTTGGAGGAAATAGCACTAATTTTAGCAGATAAGCAATTATTTAACTACCAATGAAAACCAAATAACTGTTCCTATCACAAAAATAAAGGTGATTAGAAACGATGCAGACAAGTAGATAACCGCAAAATTCTTCATTCAAATTGTATTTGACGACATCATTCTGCCAAATAAACATTCTACGCTTTCTTAAATTAGAAGTGACATGAAGTGTCATACCGTCCCAAATCCAGCGAAACCAGCCAAATTACAGCAGAGTCCAAAAAAAATAGTAATATAGACCTCACAGTATGCGCATGTCACAGTAATACAGTTATTATCAATTCATCATTCCAACTTACTATTGTGTCACCCTTACCTTCATTTTAAATGTTAATGTCTATAACAATAAAATTCAAGAAAGTTACTTCTTATGAGCTACAAATTGACTCTTTAAATCAAATATATGTTTTTATCAAAGCTAACTTTGCTTTGTCTTTAATTCAACTCAATTTAGAGGAGTCATATTCTATAGAGTGCAAAGCAACACACCCAAAAAGCAATCGTCACTTAATTTAGCCCATAATTTTTTATTACATTTGGAGCACAAATAAACATCCGTATTACAGTGAACAACCGCAATAAATTTCAAGGTCCGCACAATATCATCAAACACACATACGGCTCATCTAGCAGAAGCATTAGAAAAGCCACCAGATCAAAAACTGGAAAACAATATATTGAAGCCGCTAAAACAGCAACACAGTCCTAATCCTGTAGTTATTTTAACATATAAAGTTGACTTGAACAAAAGAAATGACAGCCGGAAGTAAAACGATTGTTTTCAGATCTCGCAGCCAAAAGTAGCATAGAATAAGTATTAAAAAGAACTGTAATAAGTAAGCTTGGAGATGGCAACAGGGTGAGGCAACGAAAGATTAATGGTATATTGTCTCGTCTCACAACCACGATAATTTGCCCTCCCCCATCCCTAATTGCAGAGTAAGTTACTGATCCGTCTTCATGATTCGTGGGAAAATTAAAAAAAAATTTTAAAATTTATAAATTTTAAATACATATATAATTAATATTTAATATTCAATATAATGTAATAATATTAGTTTACAATTATATTTAATTTATTCAACTAATCTTACGTTTAAAAAAAGTAATTAAAATAAATATTTTTTAATTATAAAATTATTAAAAAATAAGCTTATAACAATATATATTTTCAAATATAATATAAAAAATAAAAAATAATTTATAATTTTGGAGCAAATCAAGATACCGCAGAGTAATATTTCCTTATCCCACATAATTACTACATATCAGAAACTTGTTTAATAAGGTAAAAATTTACACCAAATCTATACTTTGGAGGGCAAAATCTACAAGGCAAGCCCAAGATCTGGTTTTTTGTCAATCCTAAGTAAGCTCTAAATCAAGAGAATTTAAAATAAATTGAATATTATATTAATCTTGACAAGAGATTCTAAATATTTCCGATGCGAATTTCTAAACAATAGAATTGAAAGATTAGATGGTTCAGCCTTTTTTTTTGGGCAGATCCAGTACCATCCTGCACAAGAAGAGCCTCAACGTTTCCGTTCTGAAACCAGACATTAGATATCAATACTAATAACAAAAACTGTTTCCAAATTTATGGAAATAGAATCGTCCCAAGCCGACCAACTGAAAACTTAAACATCATTGAAGGAAAACCCTAAAATGATAAGAAAAATCTCAAAGATCTGCGAGATATTGGAATTAAGATCATAAGACACACCTGGCTGAACTTCAGGGCGTGTTGCTCGCCGGCAAGCTGAAGGTTGCCGCTGACAAACACGAGCATACCGCCATTGACGCCGGAGGGTTGGCAATCAACGGTGGTGATGCTGTGCTGGCACTGCTGGAAGGGCAAGGAAGTGAGTTTGGCAACAATGTTTTGGGCACCTTGGATCTTTTGACCCTCGAAGCTCAACATAGAGCCTTCTTGATAGAGATTGGCCAGACCGGCACGATTACCATCGAAGGTGGTGTAGTAGTGCTCCACGAATGCCTTTGCTAACGCGTCTGGATCCATCTCGCTCGCTTGCACCTGCTCACCCCCCCCCCCCTTTTCTATTCCTATGGCTTAATCCTCACGCTCGGCACACAGGACTACAAATACAAAATGCAAATCACAAGTAAGCAGAGCCGCTTGTGAGGAACAAACAGACTGCCATTGTGATCACCCTAGATTGTATGCACCGGTTAATGCTTCTGTCGCTGCTCTTTAAACTTCTTAACTCATTCTCTTCTGATAAATGGTTAGGTGCATAAGTTTTAAAACCGGGTTGATTGGAGAAGTTATCAGTTCACTGATTCACTAATTTATTAATTGATTGAATTAATTTTAAATTAAAAATATAAATAATATATATTATAGTATTATAAATATTTATAACAATAGATTATACTAAAATTAAAAAAATATAATTTAAGTTAATAAGATAAATAAATAATAAAATATAATAAATATATTAATAATTTATGTTAAAAATATTTTTATAAAAAATATAAATTCAATTAATATGAAATTATAAAAATATCAAATTTTAATTATTATAAAATTATAATTTTTTACTTTTTATAAAAATATATAAAATTTATAAAAAAAAATTAATCCATTGGTGGATTTGACCAATTTTAATCGATTCATATCATTTCTGATTGGTTGAAACCAATCCATAGTGGTTCATATACATTTCGATTAAGTAGAAATAATCAAACTAATTCATTGATCAATTCATCAATCCAACCAATTATTTCAGTCTGATTTTTTGAACTACAATTAGGTGCACAATTTTAAGAAAAGATTATATTTCATTCCTTTTTACTTATTATATATATATATATATATATATATATATATATATATATATATATATATATATATATATATATTTCCAAATATTAAAATCATTTGCACATATTTTAATATTTTATCACCTAAATTTTTTATTCTATTTTTAATAAAAAAAATTCTATAACAAGATAACAAGTAAGCTAAGTGAAATTGGATAAAATCACGTGTGAATAAAGCATAATTTCTTTATATTCATACTAATTGATGTGAAGAATTGTTAATCTTTTTCCCTTGTTAATAACACATCTTAAAATATATAAAAAAAATATTTTAGGGCATATAACATGAACATGAGTAAAAAAAAATCAATTAAAACCCTTGGCATTTGTAAATAATAAAATTTGTATATTTCAATATTCATAATTTTATAAAGAATCTAACAATAACATATAATTTATATAGTTTAAACAAGGAAATAGAGTTAATACAATCTTTTCAGTTCTCATCTAACTGTTAAAATAAGTTAGATCTAACGGATTAACTTAATATAATTTTACCTAACTTAAAATTGAAATTGATATAAAAAATGATAATAATGACTCGATTTAGTAAGGAACTAAGATTAGTCAACCCAACTTAGTGAAGAATTGAAATTAATAAATATTAACCTATAGATTATTAGATTAATATATTAACTTAATAATATATAATAAATAATAAATGATTGATTAATTAATATATTTATATGTATATATAATGAAATTATAATTCTATTATATTAATATATATAATTATTTTATTATTTTAATAACATAAATATATTAAAATTATATATAAAAATAATATTAAATAATTTTTATTGTTAAAATTATAAGTTTTTTTTTCTAATATTATCAAGACATATATTACACAAATTTATTATAATAAATAAATATGTTAAAAATAAAAATATAAGAAAAATTATTTAAAAATTTAATTTAATTTGTTTTGTTTTTTTAATATAGTGATTGAATTGAAATCAGTGAAATGTATTTTTCTAACTACAATTATATGTGCAATGTATCTATCCATTTTTAATTTTAAATCAAATATGGTTTCTTTATATATATACATACATGTATGTATATATGTATATAATGAAGGATTAGTGTTGCTTACATTTTATTTGCTTAACTTTAACATAATATATTAATATTAGCCTGCCAAAGTATGCTAGAAAGTGTTGACTCTTTGATAATTGTTCCATTGTGCTAGTGCCACTACTAGTGTATTTGTTTGTGATAGCCACTCTTATAGCCATTGAGCAATGCAATGACACATTGATAACGAGTCATTGCTCAATAGATAAATTTTTAATAACTTTCTCTTTTTAATCTCATTCCTATAATTTTCACAAATATAATACATTTGTGTTTTTTATCTTTCTACAAGTGTGGGAAATTGGAAGTGGAGATATGGTGCATGAAGTTCTAAAGACTCAAGTATTTGATCTTTCACTTCAAAGAAAAATATTGGAAACATTGTTTAATTTTTTCTATTTTCTACTTTTATTTTTATATATCTTATTATGTTTTATATATTTCAACTTTTATTGTATTTTAGTTAATTCAGCTGTTGTTATTCTTGTTAATTTAAATATTAATAATCTCATTTTCATATTGTTAATAAATATTTAACTATGGATTTGAATGATTCTAATGATATGCAAAACTATTTTGATAATCAAAATTTTTTAGAAAAATGTAACTTTCAATTTTTTAAATAATAATTTTATAAATATTCCTTTAAGTATACTTGAATTTTCATCCTTTCCCTTTCCTCTTCAACATTCATCCTTTTCAGAACATACTTATAGTTGTAAAAATGTAAAGACCCTTACATCCTCATTCTATTTAGCAAAAAGATAAAAAATTTTGAAATATTGAATCATTTTAATTTTAAAAAAAAGTAGATGGTATAAATAATACATTTCATAAATATTGTCCAAAATATTATAATTATGATAGTTATAGCCGTACTAGTGCAATAAGATGTTATTATTCTTAAGCATGCAGATATTATAGATGTTCTAAGCTAAAATTCTAACATAACTAATCAAGATAGTTATAAGTATAAATTGTATTAATAGATTTGTCATGCTGAAATACCTTTTAATTTAGTTAGTTGTCCAAAATTAAATGAGCTTTTTCAATCTTATATGTTGTGATATAAACAAGAACACTAGTGTTAATAAATTAAATAAAAATTTTCAAGAAAAGAAAATGATTTTAGCTAATTTTTTTCTAAAATTCAAAGGTATAATTGCACTTATATTTGATATTTGGACATCACCATCCCAAATGAGCTATGTTTTTGTAAGCACACATTATATTGATAATAACTTTATTTTATATGAAGGAATTATTTATTATAAACCAATTCTGCTATTATATTATACATCAACTATTGCTTTTTATATAATAAAATACTTGTAATGAGTATCTGATATTAGATAAAATATTTTCAATTACCTTTGATAATACATCTATTTATATCAGTGTTATTAAAATCTTAATTTTATCTTTAAATCCTATTTTTGAAGGTTAATTTTTTTATTTCAAATGTGCATGTGATATTAAATTTGGTTATTCAAGATGTATGAAAAGTTATTTCTATGTTTATACAAAATCTTATATAAAATCTTATTAGTATAGTTTTATATATCAAATCATTGTTTGCCAGAAAGTATAATTAGGAATAATTATGTATGAAAATGTCTAAGAAACATAAAAGACCTCTATAAGATGTTTGTACAAGATAGAACTCTACTTTTAAAATATTAGAATTTTGCTTAGAGTATAAAGATTTTATGAGTGCTTTTTATTAAAAAAAATCTAAGTAAATAATCATCTTAAAAATGTTAAATCGAAAAAGGTAGAAATTTGCTTAAAATTATTACAAACATGTTATAGAGTAATTAATATTTTTTTTATTTTTATTATTCTACATATCACTCAATGGTTGGTGTTTGGCTTAATTATAATTCTATATTTTTAAAATTTAAAAATATTAATGGTTTTAAAATTATTATTAATGAATATTTACCAAGATGGAATAAATATTTTAGACATATTCCTTGTTTATATGTTATAACTGCAATCATGTATTTTAAAGTTAAACAAAAAATATGATAACTAATATGTCAAATTTTAATATTTTAGAATATGATAACTACTTAAGTGCAACTAACGATACTCCATTAATCAATAATGAGTTAAATTTTTACTTATTTACACCTATTATAACTAATATGTCAAATTTTAATATTTTAGAATGGTGAAAAATATAAAAGACACAATATTTTATATTTTCTCTTATAACACATGATATACTAACCTCTATCAATGTTCTCAGTAGTATTGAAAAATACATTTTCTCTTGATGAGAGAATTTTGAACAATAAACATCTATCTGTAAGTCATCAGAACTTATAAATGATTATTTGTTTAAAGAATTTGTTTAATGTGGAAGATAGATAACAAAATAATTTGAAGAAAGATAGATCATCCTCAAATGAAGATCATAACTAGAAGCAGTGATATATTTATACATTATAAATTTGGTTGACAAAATATTTATATTTATTTCTAGTAGTAAAATTTTTCTACATTAAGTCTTTCATAATTTGAACTTCATCATAACCAACATAAATTCCACTGATTGGCTTCCACCATCCTTAGCATTGATTACACTAATCATGCCTATTGGAAATCTCTCTATTTTCATGGGAACTCAATTTCATTATAATTTTTACAAAAAAAATGGACAAAGTCTCCCCTATTTGTATGTTTTAAAATATAAAACCTATAATATTGGTAGATTCAACAATGATCCAAAATACACACAATACTACAACTCCGTTTTACGCAATAAATAAGTTACCTTATAACTTATTGACTTAGTCAATAAATTATAAGGTAATCTTTAGAAATATTTCTTGTACTAACTTATAAGTTATCTAAAATAACTTATAAGTTCTAATTTAGGTTCTATTTCACACAATAAATAAGTTAACTTATAACTTATGAACCAAGTCAATAAGTTATAAACTAACCTTTAGAGATGTTTCTCGCACTAAATAAGTTTTGATTTAATAAGTTACCTAAAGTAATTTATAACTTATAAGTTACTACATTTTTAAATTTTTTTTCAAATCTACCCTTATTCTTTTTATTAATTTACAACTCATACCTTTTGTAATATAAATTTAAATAATTTTTATAAAATATAATTAATTTAATTTTAATATAATTATATCCTAATTTTAAATTATAAATATATAAATATATAAATATATATAAATAAATAATATCATAAAATATAATTAATTAAGTAATTATAATTTTATAATAAATAATAAAATAAAATTTATATAAATAAATATGTAAGTTTATAAAATATAATTAATTAAATATTAAATATTATACTTTTATTTTAAACTTTTAATTATATTAATATAATTTAATTTTTAAATAAATATAAATTATTTTAATTATATATCTATTTTTATTAATATATCCTTTTACATTTTTTTACAAATTCAGCTAATTCAACAGCTAATTTTGTGAAACGCTTTAACTAGTTTATTAACTAATTATAAGTTATCAGTTATCAGAAACTTATTAACTATCAAGTAACTTATATATCTATTTTTATTAATATATCCTTTCATATCCTTTTACAATTTTAACTAGTTCAATAACTAATTTTACGAAATACTTTAACTAATTTATCAACTATCAGTTATCAGTTAACTTAATAATTACTAAATAACTTATCAGTTATTAGTTAATTTATTAGTTACTTATGCAAAACGGAGCCTTAATAAACTATCTAAAATAACTTATAACTTATAAGCTACTACTTCTTCAAATTCTTTTCAAATTTATTTTTATTTATTTATATTAATTTACAACCTATATCCTTTATAATATAAATATAAATAATTTTTATAAAATATAATTAATTTAATTTTAATATAATTATATCCTAATTTTAAATTATAAATATATAAAAATATATATCTAAACAAATAATATCATAAAATATAATTAGTTATAATTTTATAATAAATAATAAAATAAAAATTATATAAATAAATAAATATATAAATTTATAAAATATAATTAATTAAATATTAAAACTTTAATTACATTAATATAATTTAATTTTTAGATAAATATAAATTATTTTAATTATATATTTATTTTTATTAATATATTATTTTATATTATTTTACAATTTCAACTAATTTAATAGTTAAGTTTATAAAATACTTTAACTAACTTATTAAGTACTTGCGCAAAACAAAGCCTACATAGGTTCTATTTCACGCAATAAATAAGTTAACTTATAACTTATTGACTTAGTTAATAAGTTATAACTTAAACTTTAAAGGTGTTTCTTGCACTAATTTATTGAAAAAAATAATTTATTAAAAAAAAGTTCTAATTTAATGAGGTATATAAAATAATTTATAACTTATAAGCTACTATCTCTTTAAATTTTTTTTTAAATCTATCTTTATTCTTTTTATTAATTCACAACTTATACCCTTTGTAATATAAATCTAATTTTTTTATACAATATAATTAATTTAATTTTAACATAATTATATTTTAATTTTAAATTATAAATATATAAAAATATATATGTAAACAAATAATATCATAAAATATAATTAGTTATATTTTAGGTAATTATAATTTTATAATAAATAATAAAATAAAAATTATATAATTAATTAAATATTAAATATTTTATTTTATTTTAAATTTTTTAATTATGTTAACATAATTTAATTTTTACATAAATATAAGTTATTTTAATTATATATCTATTTATATTAATATGTCTTTTTACATTATTTTGGAATTTCAATTAATTCAATAGTTAATTTTGTAAAATACTTTAATTAACTTATTAGCTATTAGTTATTAACTAACTTATTAGTTACTCGCATAAAATAGACCCATAACCTTAACATATGTAATACTTATATAGACTTTAATAACTTTACTCTTAAACTTGATTCAACTGTAAAAAATTTTCAACTAGGTAATCTTTGATTCCCCATAAATGTAACAAAGATCAAATGCATTCATTTTAACCTAAAAACATTAAAAATAAAAAGAATGAATTATGAGAACTCAATAAGCATATATCTACTATAACCATATTTAAAATCAATTGCGTAAAGTGACCATATGCTAAGTAAGTATCAAAATGGAAAACAACTATAAATTAAATTCCTGAAATTTCTAAAACATGCATTACTAATTCTTAAATTATCATATTTACTTGCACGTAACTCAAATTCCCTATTTAACATAACAAATTATAGTAATCACAATTATTCAATGATATACAATATCATACACAACCCATTCTAGAGGATTATTAGATTTTTAAATAGCTAACAAAGCTCACTCACAATCAAGTCTTAACAATCATATCAAGTAGAAGCATTCAAATCGATTAAATTTTAATGTCACAACATGATACATCACAATTTATAATAAATATACATGTATCCATCTTATAACTTCTGAATTAGTCTTATACCTTACCTTCTTTCTATCCTTATTACTCTTAGGTCAGCTTTATATCCTGCTCGTTTTTTTGTCAAGAATTTTCCATCTAATTTTGACATCGCCCTTTTTCACAAATTCCTCAATTTTAATACTAATCATGGCATAATTCACAGTATAATATATACACTAGAATTTAAGCTTTACATATCATAATTTCAATGCAATTTTAATATAAAGTAGATGTTTCATCTTCACAAGGTAATGTTAAAACACATCACAATATATATAACACCACCACCATGCCCTTTTACATGGCTATAATAGTCATTCATATTCTAATATAGTTCATACTACATTTTTCAACATATAAGCAACAACTTAACTTAATCTCAGTCGATCAACAATTAGTAGTGCCACCATGCTCTCTAAACACGATCAGTCTACAATTACTTAATACATATATACATTCACAACCTATTGTTACATCAAGCATAAATGTCATTAAGCAATACTAAATCACAATGATACTTTGCTTTTACCTCAAAGTCTTAGACTTAGTATAAAAACATATTATAAAATAACCATATGAATATATATATATGTATATATGTATTAATAAACCAATTATTTTGACAATTTATCAATCAAGCAACAGTCACTAATATCGAGATTAAAGTTCTCTAATCATAGATAGGTTCAATTCCATGTATGAACATATTTACAATCCATATAGCTAATAAGGAAATTATAATCATAACAATCAACCAATATAAGTAATAGGCAAGTTTTGGGATAAGATATATACTCACCTAAAAGCATCTATCCACTTTTAGAAGTTTTGGGATATCCATACTCATCTTTCCACCTTTTCTTTTTACTTCACAATTCACAAGAATAATTCATAAATACACTAGACTTACTTTTTTTCTTCCTAAATTACTATTTTGAGATTTAATCATAATATTTTAATCTTTTATATTATAACTTTATTATTTTTTCTTGAGTTAATCATAGGAAACTAAAAATATGCCAAAATATGGAGATTCTCAAATTGAAATCATACAAATAGAAATATTGAAGCATAATGCTATAAATAGTATCTATCCACACTATTTTATCATCTTGTATCATTATCTTCTTAAATTTTAAAGACTATCATAAAAAATTTAAATATTTCTATAAATAAAGGTTTCTTTGAATTGAGCATAAAATAAGTGAGATATTGGAACTTTATGCTCTAAACATGCTTTTATCATATCATTACATAAAGCCACATATTTAATTTCTAATATTTTACCTTTATCCCAAAAATTCACATAATCACATTTTCACATTTAAAGGATTTTTTGAATCAAACTTGAATATTTTGAAGTAGTAAAATGTAGTGCTCCATATTTACTTCAATTAATTTATTTTGGCATTTTTCAACATAAAAATCATATTGTTATCATGCATCATCTGTTGGGAATTCGGATTATCACATGCAGCGAAATTTTAAATTTTGATCCGAATTCTACCTAGGATCCATGCAAAAAGCATGAGTCAATGATTAGGGTTTTACCTATTGGGCACTCGTGTTTCTACTAATCAAAACTTGAGAGCGGATGAATCAAACGCCGGCCGGAAGGTACAGCGTCTCTACGGTATCCACACGGAGTGAACAACGACCTCTCACCCTCCACGCGTCTGCTAGGATGCGTTTTTCTCTCTAAGAATTAGGATTGGATGTTTTTTTGAGTGATTTAGGGTTTATATGGAAGCTTAAAACGTGATTATTAAGTGCTGCCCTCAAGTCCCCTTTTATAGAACTTAGGCAAGCCATAATCCTAGTCCTACTAGGATAATGCTTCCAAAAACCTAATCACACTTAACAACTCATCTTATCCTTATCCTAGAGATAATGGGAAGAGATAAGACTTATCTATTAATTATCTAATATTAGATAATGATATTATCTCATAATAAATATCTTAATATTAGATAATTGCATATAGTTATCAAATATCAAAATAATATTATCTCATAATATATTTATCTAATATCTGATAAGATAATTACTTGATATTACTTTAATATCAGATAATATCACATAATATATATATATATATATATATATATATAAAACGTGAATTTATTATTCTAAATAATATATATGCACGAAAATAAGTCCAATTAATTGGATATTAATATAATTAAAGTCCAATTAATTATTGTCTTATTCCTACTCCTTTTGTGTGACCCTGTAGGTTCTTACTACGTTGACAATGACTTATTATTGAGCCATAGACAGCGAGCGGTATCTAGCAATACATCACTGCCACTCAAGTAGTAAGAATGTCTGTGATTCGACATCCACCTAATACATGATCAACGTTTTACATCATAACCCTTTTGTAATAATATCCAAATTGAACTGGAGGCATGGAATGTATCATCCTCGTCAATGTTCAATTTATATTTCTTGATACTGAGTAGACTTAAAATAAATAATTAATATCACATATTAATTCAACTGAGCATGGCCATGCATTTCTAAGTCTCACTCAATCAAGGGGCCCAAGGATATTTCTCTTTTATACAAGAGTAACAAAATCCTATTTACATCACTCACTTCCCTCTGCATGATTTATGACACACCCAATCAATGCCCTACTTGTCACCTGATTAAAGGTGACATAGGACAATATTAAAGTGAGTAATTCCTCATGTAGGGAACCGTAGTGATTTCAGGTCAAAGGTTTATGCGTAGTTGTGATCATATGAGAATATCTTATGACACGTTTATCCATGCAATATTCTCATAGTGGGTCAGTCCAGTACATTGTTCACTAGCAATGTACTCATGTATTGACTTGATATCACATATCCATGATTCGTAATCATCAGTCACTATACATGCTAGTCTCGATGTATTATTACTATCCTTTTCATAATAATACTTGACTAGGGGCATTTTAGGAATAGCAAAGCTATTCCAAGGATAATTATTATATTAAGTTATAAATTGCGCATAATAATAATAAAAACAAAATATAATAATTAAATTACCTAAAATAAAATATAATACATTGTGTATAACTCTAATCATCTTATATGATTGGTTCTAAGACACACACCAACAATCTCCCACTTGGACTAGAGCCAATCACTCATGTATCTAATACCAAGTGACATAGTATGACCATCATGCTTTTTCTGCGCTAAAGGTTTTGTCAGTGGGTCGGCGATATTATCATCTGTTGGTACTTTACATATCTTCACATCTCCTCTATCGATGATTTCTCGAATGAGATGGAAGCGCCTAAGTATATGTTTGGATCGCTGGTGAGATCTGGGTTCCTTGGCTTGTGCAATGGCTCCATTGTTGTCACAATAGAGATCCATTGGGTTTGTAATGCTAGGAACAACGCCAAGTTCAGTAATGAACTTTTTTGATCCAAACAGCCTCTTTTGACGCATCAGATGCAGCAATATACTCAGCCTCTGTAGTAGAGTCGGCCACTGTTTCCTGCTTTGAACTCTTCCAGCATACAGCACCACCATTCAGGCTAAATACATAACCCGACTGCGATCTAAAGTCATCCTTGTCGGATTGGAAACTGGCATCAGTGTAACCTTTTACAACAAGTTCTTCCTCTCCTCCATATATTAAGAATGAATCCTTAGTCCTTCTTAAGTACTTAAGGATATTCTTAACGGCAGTCCAGTGAGGTTCACCTGGATTTGACTGGTACCTGCTCGTCATGCTTAAAGCATACGAGACATCAGGACGAGTACATATCATGGCATACATGATAGATCCAATTGCTGATGCATATGGTATCTTATTCATCCGGTCCTTCTCATCTTGTGTCGAAGGACACTGAGTTTTGGACAAATTTATGCCATGTGACATAGGCAAAAATCCTCTTTTTGATTCTTGCATGTTAAACCGTTTTAACACTTTATCTATGTATGTACTCTGACTTAGGCCAAGCAATTTTCTTGATCTATCTCTATAGATCTTAATTCCTAATATATAGGCAGCTTCGCCTAAGTCTTTCATCGAGAAACAATTCCCTAACCAAGTCTTTACTGTTTGCAGTGTAGGGATATCATTTCCGATGAGTAGTATGTCATCCACATACAATACAAGGAAAATAATTGTGCTCCCACTAACCCTTTTGTAAACACAAGATTCATCTTCATTTTTATGAAACCAAATTCTTTGATTGCCTCATCAAAACAAAGATTCCAACTCCGTGAAGCTTGCTTTAATCCATAAATGGATCGTTGTAGCTTACATACCTTTCCAGCAGTTTCAGGAATGACAAAACCCTCGGGCTGTGTCATGTACACATCCTCGAGGAGCTTTCCATTAAGAAAAGCAGTTTTGACATCCATCTGCCAGATTTCGTAATCATAAAAAGCTGCAATAGCAAGCAAAATCCGGATGGATTTAAGCATGGCAACTGGGGAATAGGTCTCATCATAGTCTATACCATGAACTTGCCTATAACCTTTTGCGACTAATCGTCCCTTAAAGGTTTGCACGTTACCATCCATGTCGATTTTCTTCTTGAAAACCCATTTGCACCCAATGGGTTTTACCCCTTCAGGTGGATCAACCAAAGTCCATACTTGGTTAGTGTACATGGAATCCATCTCAGATTTCATGGCCTCAAGCCACTTCTCAGAGTCTGGCCCTTTTATAGCTTCTTGGTAAGTTGTAGGCTCATCTTGATCCATGAGTAAAACATCGCCATTTTGAGTTACAAGAAATCCATATCTCTCGGGCTCATGGCGTATCCTACCAGACTTACGTGGGCCTTGTGTTACTTGAGCTAGTTCCTGACCCACAACATCTTGTGGTCCTTTTCCAGGCTCTATTATAGGTTCAGTGTTACTTTGTGGGTCTCGTACTTCTTCGATTTCTACTTTTCTCCCACAGTTTTTCTTAGAGATAAATTCTCTTTCCAGAAAAACACCAGTTCGTGCGACAAACACTTTGCCTTCAGTAGGATTATAGAAATAGTATCCCTTAGTTTCCTTAGGATACCCCACAAAGTAGCACTTATCTGATTTGGGTCCAAGCTTATCAGAAACTTGACGTTTTACATAGGCCTCGCAACCCCAAATCTTCATAAAAGACAAGCTAGGACGTTTCCCAGTCCATATCTCATATGGAGTCTTTTGAACCGTTTTAGAGGGAACACGGTTGAGCGTAAAAGCAGCTGTCTCTAGAGAATGCCCCCAAAAGGAGATTGGAAGATCTATATGACTCATCATAGATCGTACCATGTCTAACAAGGTACGATTCCTCCTTTCTGAAACACCATTCCATTGTGGCGTTCCAGGTGGAGTGAGTTGTGATACTATACCACACTCCTTTAGATAGTCATCAAATTCTTGGCTTAAGTATTCTCCACCTCGATCTGATCGAAGTGTTTTAATACTTTTACCAAGTTGGTTTTGCACTTCATTCTTGAATTCCTTGAACTTTTCAAAGGATTCTGATTTGTGTTTCATAAGATACACATATCCATATCTACTGAAATCATCAGTAAATGTAATGAAGTACTGAAAACCTCCTCTAGCAGGTGAAGTAATGGGCCCACATACATCAGTATGTATGAGACCCAATAGATCATTAGCCCTTTCACTGTGTCCAGTGAATGGTGTTTTAGTCATTTTTCCTAGCAAACAAGATTCGCATATTTCATATGATTCAAAATCAAATGAATCCAAGAATCCATCCTTATGAAGCTTGGATATGCGCTTCTCATTTATATGGCCCAAACGATAATGCCAGAGATAGGTTGGATTTAAATCATTTGATTTAAATCGCTTAGTGTTTATGTTATAGACAGGCATTTCAAGATCAAGAATATAGAGCCCATTGAACATTTGTGCACTACAGTAAAATATTTCATTTAAATAAACTGAACAACTTTTGTCCTTTATTATAAATGAAAAACCTTTCTTGTCCAAACAAGAAACAGAAGTAATATTCCTGCTGATAGCAGGCACAAAATAACAATCCTCTAATTCTATTACTAAATCAGAAGGTAAAGATAGATAATATGTCCCTACAGCTAGCGCAGCAACTCTTGCTCCATTGCCAACTCGTAGGTCCACTTCGCCTTTAGCTAGAGTCCTACTCCTTTGTAGTTCCTGCACATTTGTACAAATGTGAGAACCGCATCCGGTATCTAATACCCAGGATGTAGAAGTTGAAACATTAATTTCTATAACATAGATACCTGAAGCGGAAGTCTCACTTCCCTTCTTCTTTTTCAGATCTTCCAGATAGACCTTGCAGTTTCTTTTCCAATGTCCGATTTGACCGCAATGGAAGCATGTCCCTTCCTTAGCCACACCCCCTTTTGGTTTCAGTGCAGAGGATTTAGACTTGGGCTTGCCTTTGGATTTGGAATCCTTCTTGTTTTTGCCCTTGCCTTTTCCTTTTCCTTTGCCCTTTTGAACCATCATTATGGTATTAGGCTTAGTCTTTTGCAAATTTTGTTCAGCAGTTCTTAACATGCTTAACAATTCTGGCAGTGGTTTGTCAATTTCATTCATGTTGTAATTCATGATAAATTGACCATAACTCTGTGGCAACGATTGCAGAATTAAGTCAGTGGCCAACTCTTGACCTAGTGGTGCACCCAATCTTTCAAGGTTCTCAACATACCCAATCATTTTGAGTACATGAGGCCCAACAGGGTTTCCTTCTGCCAGTTTGCACTGAAACAAGGCTTTTGTCACCTCAAACCTCTCATGCCGAGCTTGGCCTTCATAAAGCTTCTTAAGATGCTCAAGCATGTCATAAGCTTCCATGTTCTCATGTTGCTTCTGAAGCTCAGAGTCCATGGTAGCCAACATGAGACAACCGACATCTAATGCGTCATCATGATGCTTCTTATAAGCATCCTTTTGAGCTCGAGGGGCAGTAGCTTCAGGTTCTTGAGGAACAGGTCCCTCTAGGACATACATTTTACGCTCATGTTTGAGAACTATCCTCAAATTCCTGTACCAGTCCAGGAAGTTTGTTCCATTTAGTTTGTCCTTCTCAAGGACCGATCGCAGTGATAAGTTATTTGATGTATTAGCCATTGGTTATCTACGACAGAAATATGCAAAGTAAGTATTAAATTTAAAACATTTAATAAGGTCTTTTATTAAATGTACCTCCCACTATTTCATTCAAATTAATAGCCCTCACTATTAATTCGGAAAGTCATAGTATTTAAGCTTTCTAGTGGGCCAAGATCCATATTTCACCAAGCTTTAAGTTAGCTTTGGCTAATCACTTAAAACTTAGTTATTTAGGTAAGCAACACTTGCCAATTGTATCATATACAACTCTTGGATAGTTGGGTGAACAACATTTGTCCTAGTCCATCTTATGAACTAAAGCCCAACTCTATGCCTCTAGGTCTCAATCCTATTGAGATATCCTAGTTAAGTCGGACCCAATATTTGACATTCGGATATCACTATTATCCAGTCGCATCTCACCAAGATAAACGAGGTACCTTGCTTTGGCAAACCTACCTTATGTCGATCAAGGCCTTGATGAGTGCCAAATATTGGAAGGCATCATTAATTATTACTGACTTAATATTTTGAATGAGGGATTTCAACTTAATTATTATCAGATCTCACCATAACTAGCCTATTTATTCATGCAATATATCTAGCATATCTCATATATCATATAAAGTAAATGAATAAAATAGACTACCATATATCATATATCATGCAATGAATAGAACTATCACATAGTAGGAACACATTCTATCACATAATAAATGCATGCTCATCAATATCATCACATAATAAAGAAATCAAAATGTCGCATAGTATGGCCCAAAATTCTATTTTCTAATGACATTCCTAACTAACTCCTTAGCTTCTTCTTGTCTCATAGCTCCTTAGCTTCTCCTTGTTCCAAGCAAAGAATACTCCATTGCAATTACAAATTTACAACAGAAACCCCGAGTTACATTCGGGGGGAAGTGAGATGAGAAGAGAATATACATTAGAGAAATAGAGGAAGACACGACACGCAGGTCATATTTTAAAATCCATCCATTAAAAACTCCAAGGGCCATACTATGCAACACATTCATGCATCATATGTAATAAATGCTAAGAAATATATGTAACCAAGATAAAGAGGATGATTGACATATATATATTTCATAACATCTTTATCATAAAAAATCATGTTTTAAAACGGCGCCTTAAGAACAAAAACAATTTTGAACGCTACGCAGAGTTAGCACGGCGGTCCCGCTAGCCGATTAGCGGGCGGGGGTCAAGGGGGCAGCGCCCCCTTGCCGGGGGGTGTGGGGGGCGGAGCCCCCCCGGACCAAAAATTGAATACATCTGACATTCAAATTTTGATTCATTTTGCCAACAATTGACACACCCCAAGTCGAACAATTCGACTATATGATTGACATTCAAATCATAGTTTAAAATAGGATTTACGTCCTAAACACTTTGAATAATTTTAATCATATCAAAACAGATCCAGCCATATTCAAATAATTTAAAGCATACATATACCTCATAGACCAGATTCAACTTAATCATATTAAACGAATTTAAACAAGTCTTTACAGATTCAGAATTAATCACATCAATTCTATGCTGACTAGGTTATATGCTTTAAATGCAGAGAACATCACATGTTCAGAACAGATTCTACGCATATATAAAGCAGAAAAATGCATGATCATATTCATACAATTAATCTCATCAATTGATAATCTGATTCAAAATTCAAATCATATATATCATATATATATTTACGAAATCAGAATCATACATGAGTAAACATATCTTTCATATATATCTAGTTTAAACAGAAACTGATTTGATATTAATTTATCACATAAATATTCATCAAAACGTGTAACTTCTGATTTAAACCGAAACAGATTTGACATGTATTTATCATATAAATATTCATCAAAAAACGGTAAAACACATAATCAGAACTATATATTTTGCAAGAAGCTCTGATACCACTGTTGGGAATTCGGATTATCACATGCAGCGAAATTTTAAATTTTGATCCGAATTCTACCTAGGATCCATGCAAAAAGCATGAGTCAATGATTAGGGTTTTACCTATTGGGCACTCGTGTTTCTACTAATCAAAACTTGAGAGCGGATGAATCAAACGCCGGCCGGAAGGTACAGCGTCTCTACGGTATCCACACGGAGTGAACAACGACCTCTCACCCTCCACGCGTCTGCTAGGATGCGTTTTTCTCTCTAAGAATTAGGATTGGATGTTTTTTTGAGTGATTTAGGGTTTATATGGAAGCTTAAAACGTGATTATTAAGTGCTGCCCTCAAGTCCCCTTTTATAGAACTTAGGCAAGCCATAATCCTAGTCCTACTAGGATAATGCTTCCAAAAACCTAATCACACTTAACAACTCATCTTATCCTTATCCTAGAGATAATGGGAAGAGATAAGACTTATCTATTAATTATCTAATATTAGATAATGATATTATCTCATAATAAATATCTTAATATTAGATAATTGCATATAGTTATCAAATATCAAAATAATATTATCTCATAATATATTTATCTAATATCTGATAAGATAATTACTTGATATTACTTTAATATCAGATAATATCACATAATATATATATATATATATATATATATATATATAAAACGTGAATTTATTATTCTAAATAATATATATGCACGAAAATAAGTCCAATTAATTGGATATTAATATAATTAAAGTCCAATTAATTATTGTCTTATTCCTACTCCTTTTGTGTGACCCTGTAGGTTCTTACTACGTTGACAATGACTTATTATTGAGCCATAGACAGCGAGCGGTATCTAGCAATACATCACTGCCACTCAAGTAGTAAGAATGTCTGTGATTCGACATCCACCTAATACATGATCAACGTTTTACATCATAACCCTTTTGTAATAATATCCAAATTGAACTGGAGGCATGGAATGTATCATCCTCGTCAATGTTCAATTTATATTTCTTGATACTGAGTAGACTTAAAATAAATAATTAATATCACATATTAATTCAACTGAGCATGGCCATGCATTTCTAAGTCTCACTCAATCAAGGGGCCCAAGGATATTTCTCTTTTATACAAGAGTAACAAAATCCTATTTACATCACTCACTTCCCTCTGCATGATTTATGACACACCCAATCAATGCCCTACTTGTCACCTGATTAAAGGTGACATAGGACAATATTAAAGTGAGTAATTCCTCATGTAGGGAACCGTAGTGATTTCAGGTCAAAGGTTTATGCGTAGTTGTGATCATATGAGAATATCTTATGACACGTTTATCCATGCAATATTCTCATAGTGGGTCAGTCCAGTACATTGTTCACTAGCAATGTACTCATGTATTGACTTGATATCACATATCCATGATTCGTAATCATCAGTCACTATACATGCTAGTCTCGATGTATTATTACTATCCTTTTCATAATAATACTTGACTAGGGGCATTTTAGGAATAGCAAAGCTATTCCAAGGATAATTATTATATTAAGTTATAAATTGCGCATAATAATAATAAAAACAAAATATAATAATTAAATTGCCTAAAATAAAATATAATACATTGTGTATAACTCTAATCATCTTATATGATTGGTTCTAAGACACACACCAACATCATCCTATATCTCATAAGTGTATGAAAATAGATTTCTTTGAATCATACACGGAGAAGTATAAATATTGGAGCATTTTCATCAAATAATAGATTAACTTTACCGAAAAGGCTAGTAGTGACTTGCTAATTCTAGAGACCATCGCTCTCGGCTAGAAAATGCAAGGATTCAACACCCTTCACTATAATAATTGCTGGCCTCAATCTAAGCTCCTTCCTATGTCATAAAGCCTTTAAACTGCAGAATGAAGCACTTTAAGCAAGCAATGATGCTTGGTGACCGAAGATCAAACAAGGGTTGATGGCCCTACTTAGCTTCATCCACGTGTCGTAATTTGTGGTTCTCCACAAGATAGAATGCTATTATTGGATGGCAATTTGTGGGCAGTAATTAAATCTCATCTAGTACTTTACGGTGCATCATAGGTTCAAACATAATTAAATCTCATCCATCTATTTATTTTCATAAAATTCTGGCCATTCATTTTCATTCTAAAGTTGCATATTTTATAAAATTTCCTCTTTCCAAATAAGTTTTAATTCCTAACTTAAATATTTTATTTTTCTATAAATATTAAATGAACAATTTATTTACTTATAAGTAGGCATATATTCACTTTTGTATTTATCATAATTCATCTCATTAAATTTCATAAATACTTATAATTTATAAATTTATAGAAAAAAGTCATTCACCAAAATTGATACATATGTTTCCATAAACTTCTCACTTTCAATTTTCAAAAGTCCCAATAATATTTGGATAATATTTTTGTTATATAAAATCATGCTAATATTATACAACTAAAATTTAAAATATTTGTATTTCACCTTGGTATAAATACATATAATTTAACTATCCTTTTAAATTAAAATAAATATTTTAAGGTATTTAATAATAAAACTTTAAATGTTACCTCAAAATATTACAAGGTCCTATGATTTTTACCTTACTAAATGGGGGGTTTTCACATTAAAAATTATTGTATCCTAATTTATTTTATTATTATTTTTAGCTCTATCAAATAACAACAATAACAATAATAATATAATTTTGAAGTTTTAAAATTTTATTTATAAAAAGCAATTATATAATTACCAAAAATAACAATAATAACAATAATGGTAATAATAAGAATAAATAATAATATAAAATTTTAAATGATGATAATGATGATGATGATAATAATAATAATAATAAATTAATAATTTAAATTAATTAGTAATGTGAAATTAGTAATAAACAAATAATTGATCTAATAATGATAATGATAATAAGTTATTATTATCATTATTATTAATTTAAATAATTAGTAATGTGAAATTAGAAATAAACAATTAAGTGATATAAAAATAATAATGATGACGACGATGACAACGAGGAGTTTTAAAATCTACTTAGGATGACCTGATTTAATGTCATTTAGGATTGGGGTTGGAATTAATATTAATACTATAGTAGCCTAATGTGATATAAGTTAATGAAAAAGTAACTCAACTTCAAATTAGTTGGTATACAATTTTTGCCTATCAAATTAGCCTATTTTGACAAATGTAAATTCTTATTGAGAATTCTAAACCTTAATTAATATAAAAGTGAAAAAATTATATTTTACTCCTCTATAATTTTGTCTAAGTTCATTAACTCATTTGTTATGCAATATATTGTTAAAAATTAAATAAAAAAATTATAGGTGAACAAACTTTTAACTATAAAAACCACAAGTAGGTAAATTTTGATGCCTAAAATTATATATAAGTTAAGTAAAAATTAGGAAAACAATGAATGAATAAACTATATTCTTATCCAATTTTATTAACCTTATTATCCTATTATGTTATTATTATAAAAGAATGAATGATACAAAAAAAACCTATCAAATATTTTCCTTTATTTAAATATTTAATTTGGTTTGAATTCCTTTAATTTTCTTATGAAGCACAAGTTGGAATAACTATCCCATAATTAAAATATAAACAAATTTCTCTTTTCTTAACAGGTATTATTTTTTAGATTTGAAACCTTGAATGTTGACTGGTAAAAATTTCCTTAATATTTTAACTAAATTAATTTTGATTGTTATGAAAAAAATTAATTTTAATTAATTCATTAAATTTTGTCTAACTATTAATAAATTTGACATATAAATATTATGAATTATATAAACATCTTGCCTTCCAACAATGACTTTTAAGTTAGAATATTCTATAACCAATGAAATATTGTTAGAACTTAATTAGAAATGCTAGTATTAAGTTAGAAATATAAGCATATTAATTTATATTTATCCTTTACAAATTTAAAACTATAAGATAAGGTGTATATTAATCGGATGAAATTGCTTTTTTTTAATTCTATTCAAATGGTCCATTGTCCATTCTACTTAAGACTTATCATGGTGGGGCATATTTTAGGTTCAACTATGTGAATGTTTCGATTTACTTATTTATATTACCTTCAAATTATAGATTGAATTTCATTGAATGAATTGTAAATCTTTAATATCCTACTATTTATCTCAAATATCACATAAAAGAGTTTAGAAGGTTGACATATGAAGCAAAAGTTTGTTACAAAGTATGGCTAGTTAAACTATTAACCATCACATTTTATCTTCTTGTACATAAAAATTGAAGGTGAATTTAAAAAAAAAGGCAACAATAACTATAATATATATAATATATATAGATGTATATTACTAAAAATAAAAATAGTATAACATATCAAATAAGACATTTTATGTGCTCCTATTAATTAATATATAAAAATACTAAAAAGTAAAATATTATTTCAAAGTTGAAGTTTCACATTGTTTGATTTATATAGAAGAACAAAATTATACTTCCTTTTTCATGAATTGAGCTATGCATGAATAGTATATCTAATCTAAATGATAATAGAATAATAAAATTTTTTAACATGTTTTTATATATATTATTAAATTTATAATTAGTTAACAATAAAGAATTATCACAAACATAATTACTTTCTATGAAAGATAAAAACCCATTTAGAACAAATCTAAATTGATTAAACATAGTGGTAAATGTATCACTAACACCTCTTACATGTAATATCTTAGGGATAAAGCTATTCTATTCAATTAAATATCCTTAGGCAAATGGATAAATAGAGCTAGCAAACTAAATCATTGTTGAAACATTAAAGAAAAGATTAAAGAGTGCAAAAGAAAATTAGGTACATAAACTGCCTAATTTCTTATGATTGTATAGAATAACTCCACAAATTGCCACAAGAAAGACACCTTTTAGATTAACATATGGAATAGAATCAATGTTGCTGGTTAAGCTAGGTGAGATGTTTGAAAAAAAGGAAGTTTACAACTCCAAATAGAATGAAAGGCAGTAGAAAAAGGAACTAAACTTACTTGAAGAAGTAAAGGAGAATGCCTAAGTGCGAGCTACAAAATAAAAGAATAAGGGCACTTGGTTTTTTTAACAAGAAGGTTAAGATGCAATCATTGCAATGTTTTAAAGGAAATGATCTTCTCTTGCGAAAGACTAAGGATGCAAGGTAGTCAAGCCATGATGGAAAGTTAGCCTCTACTTAGGAAGGCTTATTTAGAATTAAGAAAATGTTGTAGAACAAAGTCTATAATTTGGAAACTCTTTAAAGAAAGTTAGTTTCCCAAACTTGGTATGTAACACACTTGAAAAACTATTACCACACAATTATAAATAAATAAATGAATGTTTTGAATTCAAAATTATGAAAAAAAAATAACAAATTCCATTAAGCCTTAGCAAATCCTTAAACATTCTATCAAGCCTAAGCAGATCCTTGACCATTCTATTAAGCCCAAGTAGATTTTTAACCATTTCATCAAAATTAAACAACATTTCTTAAAAGCAAAATTAAATAAACAAATAAGCAAACAAAGAAAAAATAAAACTTTGCAACAAAATTTAGCATTCAAATAATAATTCCATTATCAAACATCAATAGTTAAAATCCTAAAATATTCCATAAAATTCTACAAAGGCATAAATGCCTTAATTTTACTTGATCTACTTTTTTAGCATTTCGTTGAAGCTTGGAAATCGCTTTTTCATTTGAAACCTATGTAAAATCAATGTTCACATTAGGATTAAAGAACTTCACCTATGCTTTAGCTTCCATCAAACTTTAAAGGAACATTCCATAAGACACATCATCAACATTGTCAACCTTCTTCTATAACTCAGCTATGTTTGATCTGAGCTTAAATAAGCTCTCCTTTTGAACTAATTTTATCCAAGTCCTTTTTAAACAACCTATAGAGGTTTTTATCTTTTTTAGGCTCTCTTAACAAGATTGGAGGTCATTCAAGGTATTATTAAGTTGATCTTGCATATTATTCACTATCCTAGTTTCCATACCTTTGAATTGTGTTAATCCCTTATCTTAAGCAACCAAAAGAGGAAATAGGGAAAGGACACTTAAGACACCCTAAGTCAAATCGCTTATGGTTATCTTCTAGTATTTCACACCTTTAATTTGATCAACAATGGCTATATTCTTATCATGGTCCTTGGTAAGCAACATCTAGTTACACACATAAAGAGTCAAATATGCCTACTTATACTAAAAGAAATCCAAAGTGTCATAATTAAATTCAAGGCTAGGTGAATAATCTACCATCATCTACCTACCATTTATGAACCAAGCAATATAGCTAAAAAAGAGTGGATCTTGAGCATCACTACTGTGCATCTCTTCATATAAAGACCTGGCTATTTTGTTTTTCAACTTTTTTCTTTTCTTTATTAACTTTCTTTTCTCCTATCTTTCTAAAGGAGAAACATCATCTAGCCCTTCCATATCAATAATGCTTAACTAAAGTAACCTATTCGGACTATTGCTGAGTCAAAGAAGAAGAAATAAAGTATTCTTTTTTGAAGTTTGATGCTATACAAAATTCAAAGGACTAGGAAGCCTTCAAGCCTTATAGAGAAAGTTTTTTTTCAAATGTTTTCCTACAGCCTTTAAAACTAGTTTTAACTCACATGCAACATCTTTTCAATAAATTTCCTTTTTCCTAACTAGATGTCTATAGTATAGAATGAACATACATTAAAAAAATACATCTACCTAGTATTGTCATAGCATCCAAAAACTTTAAGCCTAAGATACACAATATTAATTTTTGGTTATCTACATAATATGTGTTAAGTGAGCAAGTTTTAGGATTCTTTATCTATTTCTCCAAATGGATTGAGAAGACACATTTGTCCTCGTTCATCAACAAGAAAAGACAAACATCATCTACCATGCAAATTTTGAAAAATGAATCTTTTCGATACTTAATATTGGAATTTAAGTTTTTCAAAAATGATTACTTAAGCCTTTGACTAAAATAAGCCTAACATCTAGTTTGTTGGCTCAAAAAAGCATAGCAGAATAAAAAGTTATCGACCAACAGTGCACTTTTCAAGTGGAAAATAACCATCTCAAAGCAAATTGTGAACATCCAAGTATTTAAGGTTAGCTAGGTTAGACATAAATTTAAACCTCAGAGAATGGAATGATAGAAAAAGGAGAAAATAAGGTTAAGTTAAACATAAATTTAAACCTTGGAAAATAAAATGATGAAAACGGGAGAACAAAAGGGGTCAAACCCATTTTAACCATAAAATTACCATAAAATATAATAAAAAAACATGAGATTGTAATTGCAAGCTTGCTTATCATCTTGAGCTGTAATATAACAGATCACTTACTTGTTTGGTTCATTAAGGAAATTCTTATCATGAAGGTCATCCAAAAAGGTATAAACCTTCCACTTAGAAGAGACCATCTAAGTTTGCACCTCTACATTAATCTAATTAAAATTCAAATAATTAGCATGCATCACACTTGCTTACTTAATATTATTCTTTTTGTGAGACTTATATACCATGATTGCAGTCATAGGATCTAGATGAAGAATAATTAAATAAAGTTTTGTTCGAATCTTTGGATGATCTAAACAATCTAAAACACCAACACTCAAGCTTTCACAATTTAAACTAGATATGTCAATGTAAGGGGAATCACCAAACATTAAAGTAAAGATTGAAAGAAGTAAATAATGAATGTTTAAAAATAAAAGAAACAAGAGCTAGGTCAAAATAGATACAAAGGAATAAAAATGAAAAAACTAAGGAGAATGAAAGGAAAGTTATGAATAGTATCCTAAGCTTACCTATAGATAGTAAATAAAAAAACTATTCAGACATCTTATATCCCATTGTAAAAGGCAACTCTACCAAAGTGGAACACAAAAAACAAATGGCATAACACAAAATCTTATGATTACAAAGTTTGAATTCAATCATTCTAGTAAAAATAACAGGAAGACAAATCAAAGCAAGCATAAAGAAGCAATTTTATGGGGGAAAAGAGCAAAAATAAACTTATAACAATAGTCTTCTCTTGTGAAAGCTCTTTAAGCAATAAAAATAACACATTGAACTTTGAAAGGAGAAGAAGAAAATCAAGGTTTTCAAATAAAATAAACAAGGGAAAAAGCATAGATCCCTATCAATAAAAGATCTATGACTACAAAACATTAAAAAGGAAGGTTGGGATTGACATTAGGAATAAAACCATCACAATACTTCTAAAACCACAAAATAATGGATGGCAATAAATACCTTAAAATGTGAAATGAATTGATTAGGGAAAGAAAGGCAAGTAATATAAATATTTTGCTTGAATTACGCCTACTCACTTAAACAAAGAGTCTGTCATAATAAACCGACACTATTTTCCCTTTCAACGTGCATACAACACCCTTATTCGTATAGGCATATCGAGTTTGCATAGACATACCAAGTTTGCATGTACATATTGAGTCCATAAAAATATATCAAGGCTATACGAACATTCTAGGTTTGTGCAAGTAAGATCATACTCCCCACACTAAGTTAATTATCAAGACATGCGTCTACGTACTTAGGATTTTTATAAGATAAATCCAAGATATTCCAACTAAGACCTACAGTCACACATTTCATCCACTTACCAAAGGCTATAAATAAGTTGTTAGCTCTTCATTTGAGTTTTAAACACCACCAATTGTACATTCAAGCTCTTTACTAAGGACTTGCCTTGTAAAGAATTTATCAGTTATAATTATAGATAATTAATTCATTTGTTTACCAAAGACTTCAAAATATTGAAAGATGTTTAGTATCAGAACTTAGAAGAAGTTCAATGTTCAAAGCATGGTTTTAAGGCATTTATTATGAATTTGAACTTGCTTGGTAGAAAGTTAAAATATTGAAGGATGTTTAGTGTTAGAACTTGGGAAAATGTTCAATGTCAAAAGCATGGTTTTAAGATATTTTTTATAGGTATGAACTTATTTGGGAGGAACAATTTTAAAGCAATCCTTGCTTATTTTTATAAAAAAAAAATGGGTGAAAAGAAAATTTAAAAAAAGAGAAAAGGTAGAAAA
Source organism: Sindora glabra (assembly GCA_020226215.1). Lineage (NCBI taxonomy): Eukaryota > Viridiplantae > Streptophyta > Magnoliopsida > Fabales > Fabaceae > Sindora > Sindora glabra. The sequence continues at coordinate 82,728,903 of CM035231.1, read as the reverse complement.
TTGTATTTTCCTTTACTTGGTTATAAGATAGAAAAGGGATAAAACAGAAAAAAAAGGGCAAAAAAAAAAAAGGTGGAGCCTACCTTTTTTTTTTTGGCACATATTGATGAAAAATGAGTAAAAAATTAACTTGTTCTAATTTGGCTCTAATTTTATTTAACTTTTTAATTTTTATATTAATTTTATATCTTCAACAATAAATTTAAAAATCTTTATAGAAAATTTAAAAAGATATAAAATAAATTTATACTCTTATATAAAAATAAATTAATTACCTAATAAATGAAAAATTAACTAAAATTAGCATAATTAAACCTTTCGATTTTGTCAAATGATATTTTTAATGATTAAAATTTGCTATTAACATTTATTATAAATACTTAATTAATAATATAAAAATATTATTATTTATTAAATATATATTTAAAAAATTATACATAAATATAGTAAATTACAATATGGTATCTATTGTTAGCCATAAATAAACTTTTAGATAAATATATTAATTCAAAGGGTAAAATTGTTATTCATTTAATTTATTTCCTATTTTTCTATCTAAACAATTAAAGAAAAAAAATTTTCTCCTTTCCCTTTTTGTTATTTTCTTTCCTTTTTTTTTTCATCCAAGCAAGAGGCTACAGTTAGGCTTTTTGTATGTAGTTCATGTTTGTTACAACCTTCTAATTTTAAAATAATGTTATATAAAAAAATAAATTAACATAAAGAAAATATGTGATAACATTTCATATCGATAATAATTAATTATTTGGATGAAATTGAGATGAGAATTTTTACATGAAATAGTTAAGAAAATTTTAATGAAATAAAATTTAAAAGTTAGAATGCAATTAGAGATGAGTAAAAGAGTATAAAGGAAATTTATGAAATTTTTCAATTTTTTCCTAGCCTATCCATTCTTTTATTTTCTACCCCCACTTATTATTCCCCATTTTTCCCAACACTTCTAGTCTTCCTCATCTTTCTCTTTACCATCTCTTTCCTTTCTTCTTTCTTCCATTAATTCAAGATTTAAACCCTTATTAATTATACTTATTTCTTAATCTAATCAATGTAAACCTTCTTAAACATTAAATTTTTTGGTTGTTGTTTTCATTCTTCCTCTATATCAAGAATGATCAAGGGTTTTTGCTTCAAAGAGGAATTTTAAACTTAATTTCAATCTTATAGATTTTGGATGATTAGGAGTAAACTAACCACAATTTCATCATCCATTCATTTCTTTTCTTACCAAGTGAGTAAGTATTCTAGTAGTTTTACTTGATTGTTTTATGAGTTAAGTTTATGTTTTATTGAATCATGTGAAGAATTGTGAAAGTGATTATTTAAATTTGAGATTCTTGTTAGATTTAGGTTATATATGCTAAGAATGCAATATATGATGCTCCATTTGTGTATTATAGCTTGTCAAGTGAAATATTAGGGATTAAATCCCAAGTGAATAGTGCACTCAATGAAAATCTATAGAAAACCCAAGTGATAGTTGATTATGCTCCTAAGGACATGCTTTTTAAACAAGTGTAGTTGATTATAGAGTTAATTATGATTGTAGAGAATTACTTTCTAACCTCTTATAGTTGACTGTATAATCAGCTACATCTCTACAAAGTTGCTTTTGAGGACTATGTAGTTAGCCATTAATATGCTCTCGAGTTTTTTGTAATTAACTATATAGTTAATTATGCCTTTATTTTCAAGAATTGTATAATTAACTACATAGTTGACCATAAGCTCATTCTTTGTTCTTTGGACCTCTGTAGTCAATCATATAATTAAATATATCCTTATTTTCAAGAATTATACATAGTCAGCTATATCTTAAAATATGTTGACATTATAAGTAATGGTCATATGATAAATAATGTTGGATAAATGTTGATAAATGTTATGTGACTATGTAAAAAAGCATGATTATAATGTGATATATGATATATGTTGAAACTTGAATTCTTAAGTATGCATTAAGTTACAATACGAAATATGAGAAATCATGATGGGGGTGAACTGATGATATAGATATGATTGAAAAATAAAATTTGATAAACATTTGTGAAGGAATAAAGCAGAATCTAGAGGGATAAGGTTGGATTTGTGAAGGATGGTTAGGAGTTATAAGAAGATTTTCTCACTTTTTTCTTTATTTTTTTATTATTTGTACTTATTATGTGATTATTGGACATGGTGTAGATGAATTTAAGGAATTAGGTAAATTAAAACATGTGCTTATATGATTGGCATAATGATACTAATGAAATTGTATTATGGAATTTATGATAGCTTAAGAGGGGTAAATCTAATTGGTAAGAGGTCTAATACATATGATTTACTTGTTTTAGAATGTTTATCCATCCAGGCTCTATTTTATATAAGTAACTAATAGTTGATAAACTAATTGCTAGTTAATAAATTAGTTAATAATTAATAGGTTAGCTAATTGTTTATGATGAATTTCATAAAATTAACTGTTGAACTAACTAAAAATATAAAAGGATATATTAATATAAATGTATAAAAATTAAATTAATTTATATTTATTTAAAGATTAAATTAACATAATCAAGATATTCAATAAAAATATAATTACTAAAAATTTAATTAATTATATTTTATGACCTTATATAATTTTTATTTATTATTTATAATAGAAATATAATTACTTAAAATATAATTAATCATATTTTATGATATTACATGTGTAAATTAATAGAAGGAAAAATGATAAATTTGTAAAAATTTTGAAAAATGATAAATGTACAATTTCACTAAAATTCTATGTGTTTCATAACTTATTTACTTAGTATTTTGTGCAAATTGATTGAAAAGGATACTTAGATGCTCGATATTTTATTTTCAGGTTTTGAAATGACACATTTGAGCTTTAGAAAAGGATCCGAAGGCAAAACTAAGCGAATTGTGGAGAATCGAAGCAAAGTTGCTCACCTGACAAAGAACACGGGGTATGGGAACCCCGTGTTGAAGGCCGTGTATCCTTCTAGAATGTTTCGAAACTTCATTGAGCTGCTCAGAGAAGAACACGGGGTAAACACGGGCCGTGTCATTCCCCATGTATCATACTGCCTTTCACTTCTGAGGTAAACACGGGGAGTGTCACACCCCATGTATCATGCTGACCAGCCTTCGCAGAAGAACACGGGGAACAACATGGGCCGTGTCATACCCCGTGTAAACACACTGCTTGACACTTCGCAAGTAAACACAGGGAGTGTCGCACCCCGTGTATGACCTCTAAATCTCGCAAGTGCACGGTTTAAGTCGAGTTATAATATAAAAGATTATCGTTCTCCACAGGGATTATAGGTTGAGTACTAACTAATCTCAAGTAAAATTATCTAGGCAGATCAATTAATAGTGTGAATCAAGAATAAGTTGTAAAAAGCAGAGCTTAACTATCAAAATAAGGTCTGATTCAATGGAATAAAAGCGCACTTAGCTTAAGGATCCCTTGTACACTTCATTATGGAATGAATTTACTTCTCTAACTTGGTTTACTGTTAATTATGATTGCTGGATTCCCAAAATTAAGCTATACCTCATTGCAAGGCTACTAGCTACTAACCAAAGATTAAGTGCCCAGAATTACTCTAGTAATCACTCATCTAGGTTGCATTAACTGGCTTAGAACCCATTCTTGGACATTTCATCCTGTGCAAAAGAATACAATTAGCTTAATTCCTAAGTCTAATTGATATTCCCAATGATCATGCAAGATCCGATTAATTAATTGGTCATTTCAACCTAAAATCAACTAATCCATAACACAAATCCAATATTCCGGATATATTGGCTTGTTCCAAACAAAACAGCAAGATCAAATCATAATTCAACAGTAAATCAAGCTAGATTATATAAAATTCAGTTCCATAACTCCATGAACGAGTTCACCTAAGCTAAGCACAAAGGTTTAGTGTGACAACATCACAAGATCAGAAGAAAACAAGAAAACAGAGAAGGAAGTCAAACAGTCCATGAAGATCTACAAATTTCTTGCTTGATTCTTCAATTTCTGGCTTGAATCCATGCTAGATGATGCCTTTGGTGAGTATAGGTCTCTCCTAGGGCTTCTCCCAGCAGCTCTCCTTGTTAATTCTCAGTTTCTCCTCCCCCCTTTCGCAAGATTTCGCATAAAACTTATATTTTTTATGTACACGGGGTCCAACACGGCCCGTGTTGTACCCCGTGTTTCTCAACGAAAGTTTGAGCAGCAAGAAACACGTTGTGTAACACGCCCCGTGTTCTTCGACGAATTATCAGGCAGTAATGTACACGGGGTAGTACACGGCCCATGTTCTACCCCGTGTTCTTCAACGAAGTTTGATCAGCATATTACACGGGGTGTGACACCACCCATGTTCTTCAGAAACAAATGGCAGAAAGATACACGGGGTGTAACACGGCCCGTGTTCACTCCCGTGTTCTTCTCTAGATGACTCAGTGAAGTCTCGAACCAGTCCAGAACGAAACACGGCCATGAACACGGGGTTCAACACGGCCCGTGTTCTTTGCTGAGTGAACAATCTTGCTTCAATACTTCATGATTTGAATGGTTTTGCCTCTGGATTCTTTTCTAATGCTCATATGTGTCATTTCATGACCTGAAAATAAAATATAGAGCATCTAAGTGTCATTTCCAATCAATTTGCACAAAATACTAAGTAAATAAGTGGATGAAACACATAGAATTTAGGTGTATTTGTGCACTTATCAGTGTATCATGCTGCTCAACTCTTGCTAAGAAACACGGGGTAGAACACGGGACGTGTCATACCCCGTGTACATTACCCATATAAGTTTTGTGCGAAAAATCCCTGGGAGAGAAGGAGAAACCAAAAAAATTAAAAGAGGAGCTGTTGGGAGAAACCCTAGGAGAGACCCAAACTCACCAAGGGCAACTTCTAACGTGGATTCAAGCAAAGGATTGAATATTCAAGCAAAGAATTTGTAGAGCTTCATGAATTGTTTGAATTCCCTCTCTGTTTTCTGGTTTTCTTCTAATTTTGTAATGTTTTCACACTAAACCCTTGTACTCAGCTTTGGCGAACTTGTTCATGGATTTATGGAATTGAATTTTATATAATCTAGCTTGATTTACTGTTGATTTATGATTTGATTATGCTATTTTGTACTTGAACAAACCAGTACTTCCGGAATATTGGATTTGTATTATGGATTAATTGATTCTAGGTTGAAATGACTAATTAATTAATCGGACCTTGCATGATCATTGGGAATATCAATTAGACTTAGGAATTAAGCTAATTGGATTCTTTTGCACAGGATGAAATATCTGAAAATGGATTCTAAAGCAATGTTAATGCAACCTAGATAAGTGATTACTAGAGAAATTCTGGGCACTTAATCTTTTGGTTAGTAGCTAGTAGCCTTGCAATGAGGTATAGCTTATTTTTGGTAATCCAGTAATCTAAATTAACAGTAAACCAAGTTAAAGGATTATATTCATTCCATAATGAAATGTACAAGGGAACCTTAAGCTGAGTACGCTTTCATTTCATTAAATTAAACTTTTTTTATAACTAAGCTCTGTTTTACCTTTTATCCTTAATTCCCAATATCAATCGATACGCCTAGATAATTTTCCTTGAAATTCAGTTAGTATTCAACGTTCAATCCCTGTGGAGACGATATCTTTTATACTATAACTCGATTTAACCCGTGCACTTGCGGGATCACGGTCAAAAAACTACTAACTTATAAACTATAAGTTACTTAAAAGAAAGTATTAAACTAAAGCTTATTTTATTTGATAAGTTAATAAGTGAAACATCTTAAGAAGTTAGCTTGTAAGTTATTGATTAAGTTAACAAATTATGAGTTAAGTTATTTCTTATGCAAAAAAAGTCTTAATCTCAGACTTACCTTTCTATGTTTGACAATACAAATACTTATGAGGTGATGCCTTATCCACCACTACATTAAGAGTGAATCCTTCATGAATTCTCTTCTAGTATGGCTTTGACCAACTATAAATAATCCATGTAGATAAGATTATGACTTTATTTTATGCAAGTAACTAATAATCTAACTAAGAGTTATAAACTAACTAATTGTATACGAAGTATTTCATAAAATTATTTGTTGAACTAGTTAAAATTATAAAATAATAAAAATGAACATATTAATAGAATTAGATATATAAATTAAAATAATTCATATTTGTTTAAAGATCAAGTTATACTAATATAATTAAAATGTTCAAAATAAAAATATAATATATAATATTTTATGAATTTACATATTTATTTACTTATAAAATTTTTATTTTATTATTATGTATAATAAAAATATAATTATTTAAAATCTAATTAATTATATTTTATGACATTACATAATTATTTACATGTGTATTTTTATATATTTATAGTTTAAAATAAAAATATAATTATATTAAAATTAAATTAATAAAAAGGATATGTTTTAAAAAAATAAAAAAAGTAATAACTTATAAGACATAAACTATTTAAGGTAACTTATTAAATTAAAATTTTTTATATGATAGTATGCGAAACATCTCTAAAGATTAATTTATAATTTATTAACTTAGTTAATAAGTTATAAATTAGCTTATTTATTATGCAAAACGAAGCCTATTTTTCATTTTTGAATTGTATAAGGAAAGGGTAGAAGAATAGAAAGTCTTTCTAATTAGAGTTAGTTAAACTAATTTATCCTCGAACTAGAATGGTTTAGAAATAGACCTTACTTCTCTTATTTAAAAGATATGTTTGGTGAATATAATTCTAGCATCTTTGAATGTTGTTTTCGATGTTACTTCCTTTTATTATTTATGCACGCACATATATGTTTACTTAAGAAGTATGTTAGGTTGATGGAAATTGGTTGTTTAGGTTCCACATTGAACACGACTAAAGTTAGGTCATGACAATGTTATTTAAAATAGTTTTACTATTTTAAGTCCTCATATCCTTTTATTTTCAAGAAACTTTTATATACTCTAATTATAACATATATCCTTAATCATACATAATAAATAAAGAATAATTACCATTTTCTATATTTTTTCAAGATCTTGAAAATTAAAAAATTAAACTTTTAATATGTGTGGACCCTATAAACTTAATAATTAAATAATAAACTTAATAACTATTGTCTATTTATTAGGTATAATTAAAGGCATTATTATAATTAAAATATACAAGAATTTTCTTGTATATAATTTATTGGTTGTTGTTGTTAGGATCAAGAGCCTAACAATTGCAGCATAATATTAACCGATCCTATCTAAAGGATTCATGCAAAATATTAGATTAGGATAATGATTTAGTTGATACCTTTTCAGATGATTCAAAAACCTTATTCGTTGATCACTTTTTTGACTTAGTCCTAGTCGAAACTTTGAGGTATCCACACAAATCAATAGATCACTAGTGATCGTCCTATGGCTATTGATTGAAATTTTCCTCCTTTACTTCGTAATGCTATCTATGCCTCTTCAAGGGTTATGGTCAAGGAGAGCTGTTAGGATTTTTCTATATTGTAGGATACGTGAATAATAATGTATTAACACTTAACAAGCCTATTTAAATAGGTGTATAGAAAATTCTAACTAATTGGGCTTTGTTCCATGTATAATTTTGGGGGTATAATTAGGCTTTATAATTATAATATATAGTTCCTATATACTAGGTCTAAATAATTTAGCCCATTAATTCCAAATTTATTAAGTTCTAAGTATGCGACCCTATAAGCTCTCATTACATTGGTAATGATAATAAATTATATTAATGATCATAATAATGAGCAGTATCTAACAATACATTATTATTACCAAGTGATAAGAACGTTGGTGATTTGATTGAACATTTATATGTGATCATCATTTATGATTTTTTATCTTAGATATTTAGATTAAGCACGAGATATAGACCGTGTCATTCCCGTATAGCCCAATTCAAAAATTTCTTGATTCCTAAGTAAGTTGACTAAAATAAATGTAATTGACATCCTATGTCAATTCATCTGAGCATAGCCATTCATTTTTTTCTCAATCTTACTTAATCAAGAGACCCATAGATGTCACTCCTATTATATAAAAAGGATAAATTTTATCTTGGTTACACAAATCCTTTTGCATAATATGTGACACTTCCAATAACTACCCTTATATTCACTCAACCATGAGTAATATAAAGTAGTATGAAAATTATGAAACTTATATGTAAGGAACCTTAGGGATCTCAGGTCAAAGAACCATATTAATGATGATTACTAAAAATCATTCATGACATTCATATAACGATCCATGTATTGTTCTTAGGGTGGGTCGATCCAGTACATAAGTTCTCTAACTTGTATTTATGTGTAGACTTAATATCTCATATAAGTAACTATACATGCTAGTTTTAACATATCAATGCAACCTAATTTACAATGATATATGACTAGGGACATTTAAGAATACAAGTATCTTAAGATTATTTTCATAATTAAATATATTATACAGAAAATATATGAATAAATATGATAATTAGAATTACCTTTAAAATAATATGATTTAAATTTACAATCATTCATATAATTAGTTTTAAGGCATATATACCAACAATCGTTATCCAAGCCTTTAAACAGAATATTTAATAAATTTTATGGGATAGTAATCAAGTTATTAACTTTCATGTGATGATAGACAAAATTTTCCTTTTGACTTTTATGACTTACATTTTTTCTTTTGATTTAAGGTAATTTTATGGAAAGTGTATCTTCTTAAGGAATTAAGTACTTTTATCCTTAAACTACCTTTAATGCATTAAGATTCATAAATATTTTAATTTTAATTCATTTATATTGCATTTTTTTATTTTCTCTCTTATCATTTTCCTTCATTTCCTTTTTTTTCTTTAAATCTAAGTAAATGACTACAATTGGACTCCGTGTATATGGTTCATGTTATTTCAAATAGTTCAGATCCTTACATCTTCTTATTTTGGAGAAATTCTTATATGCTTTAATTATAATGCATGTCCATAATTGTACACAATAAACAAAAGATATTTATCAATTTCTATAATTTTTAATGTTTTAAAATTTGAAAAATTAGACTTTTGATATATGTGAACCTATAAATTTAACAACTAAAAAATAAATTTGACATATATAATCTATTTGTTAAGTATAATTAAGGATATATGTTATAATTGAAACATACAATAATTCTTCCTTATTTCATTTATTGGTTATTGCTATCCAGGCCTTTAAAGAGAAGGTTTAACAAATTTTATGGGATAGTAATCATGTTGCTAATTTTTATGTGATGTTAGACAAAATTTGGTTTTTTGAGTTTTATGACCTATGTCTTATAGAAAATTTAATTTTTTAAGGATTTAGGTACTTTTATCATTAGATTGTTTTTAATGTATTAAAATTTATATCTTTTTTAATTCATTTGTATTGATATTTTAAAAAAAGTCAAATAGTAAATATATTTAATCTTTTAGAAAATCAAGGTGTTAACTTTTATGTGATGACAAACAAAATATGACTTTTTAGCTTTTATGACTTACGTCTTCTTCTTTTGATTTAAGGTAATTTTATAGAAAGTTTGATTTCTTAAGGAGTTGAGTACTCTTATTGTTAAATTCTCTTTAAAACATTAAGATTTATTTTTTATTTTTATTCGATTATATTTATATCTTTCTATTTTTTTTCCTTTCCTCACATTTTCTTTCCCTTATTTTTTCTTTGTATCTAAGTAAAGTTATAATTGGACTCCTCATGTGCACTTCATGTTATTTCAAATAGTCTTACTATTTTTGGTCCTTAGATCCTCTTATTTCAAAAAAACTCTTATGTGCTTTAATTATAGTGCATATCCTTAATCATACATAATAAATGAAATATAATTATTAACTTTTATATTTTCTAATATCTTGAAAAATAAAAAAATCATATTTTAATATGTGCAGATGTTGTAAAACTAACAATTAAATAATAAATTGATGACCATCATTTATTTATTAGGTATAATTAAAGACATATAATATAATTGAAATGTATAATAATTTCTCCTTATTTCATTTATAGGATATGTTTTCAACAAATTTTACAGGATAGTAAACATATTGTTGGCTTTTATATGATAATAGACAAAAATTTCATTTTAAGACTTAGGTCTTCTTCTTTTGATTTAATATAATTATATGGAAAGTTTAATTTCTTAAATTCTTAAGTACTTTTATTGTTAGATTGCCATTAATGCATTAATATTTATATTTTTAATACAATTTATTTGTATTGATATTTGGAAAAAAAATGAACAATAAATATAATCAATCTTTTAGAAAATCAAGTTGTTAACTTTTACGTGATGATTGACAAAATTTTCCTTTTGACTTTCATGATTTACGTCTTTTTCTTTTGATTTAATGTAATTTTATGGAAAGTTTGATTTCTTAATGAGTTGAGTTAGATTATTTTTAATGTATCAAGATTTATAATTTTTTTATTTGAATTTATTTGTATTGAGATCTTTCCTTCTATTTTCTTTCCTTACATATTTTTTTTTATCATTTTCCTTCCTCTTCTTTTTTAACTTTGCATTTAAGTAGGAGTTACAATTGGACTCCTCATATGCCGTTCATGTTATTTCAAATAGTTCTACTATTTCAGGTCGTCATATCTTTTATTTTATAGAAATTCTTATATGTTTTAATTATGACATATATCTTTAATCATATATAATAAATGAAAGACATTTATCAATTTTTACATTTTTTAATATTTTAAAAATTAAAAAATTAAATTTTTAATATGTGCGGATCCTATAAAATTAACCATTACTAAATAATAAAATTGAAAACTATCATCCATTTATTAATTATAATTAAGGACATATATTATAATTAAAGTATTCAATAGTTTCTCCTTATTTCATAGGTTGTTGTTATCCAAGCCTTCAAAGAGGATATTTAACAAATTTTATAGGATACTTATCAGGTTATTGGTTTTTATGTGATGATAAACAAAATATGACTAATTTTATTAAAAGTTTAATTTCTAAAAAACTTAAGTACTTTCATCTCGTCTATAATATATTAAGATTTATATTTTTTATTTTAATCCAATTGTATTGATATTTGTAAAAAAATATTTGAACGGTAAATACATTTAATTTTTAAAAAAGTTATGTTCTAATTATAGCACATATCTTTAATCATACGCAATAAATGAAAGATATTTATCAATTTTTACATTTTTCAATGTATTAAAAATTGAAAAATTAAACTTTTAATATGTGTGGATCCTATAAAATTAACAATAACTAAATAATAACATTAGCAATTATCATTTATTTATTAAGTATAATTAAGAATATATATTATAATTAGAACATACGATAATTTTTCCATTTTTTTCATTTATAGGTTGTTGTTATCTAGGCCTTTAAAGGGGACATTCAACAAATTTTATAGGATAGTAATCAGGTTGTTGATTTTTATGTGATGACAGAGAAAACATGTTTTTTGACTTTTACGACTGACATCTTATTCTTCTTTTGAATTAAGTTAATTTTATGGAAAGTTTGTCTTCTTAAAAATTTAAGTGCTTTTATTATTAGATTGTTTTTAAGATATTAAAATTTATATTTTTCATTTTAATACATCTGTATTGATGTTTGAAAAAAAAAAGAAACATTTGAATTGTAAACACATTTAATTTTACAGGATAGTAATCAATTTGTTGACTTTTTATGTGATGATAGAGAAAATATGCTTTTTGACTTTTACACTTGTGTCTTCTTTTGATTTAGGTTAATTTTATAGAAAGTTTGATTTTTTAAAGATTTAAGTATTTTTATTATTATATTATTTTTAATATATTAATATTTATATTTTTTATTTTAATGCATTTGTATTGATATTTTTTAAAAAAATTGAACAGTAAATACATTCAATTTTTCAGAAAATTGGGCTCCTCATAAAATTGGCCTTTGACTTAAGGCTGATCTTCATAACCACAAATATGTAATATTGTCTTCATAGAAAATATATATTATTTTTATTTTTAGAAATCATATTATTTTTGTTGTATTTATATTTTCCTTGCAATAATATAAAATAACTTGTATTATACATTGAACTAAATATTAAAATAAAAAATTGTATTATACATTTAAAAAAAATTGAACAGTAAATACATTCAATGTTTTAGAAAATCGTGTTCTTCATAAAATTGGCGTTTGACTTAAGGCGGATCTTCATAACCACAAATGCGTAATATTGTCTTCATAAAAAATAGATATTATTTTTATTTTTAGAAATTATATTATTTTTTTGTATTTATATTTTCTTGCAATAATATAAAATAAAGCTTGTACTATACATTGTACCAAATGTTTGAATTTTAAATTTAAAGAACTTGGATTAATTCCAACAACGTCGACAGCAGGGTTCGAACCTGCGCGGGCGAAGCCCAACAGATTTCAAGTCTGTCTCCTTAACCACTCGGACATATCGACCTGGTATCAAAAAGGTCCAGAAAGTATAAAATATTGCACATTAGCTGTAAGGCCATGATAATCAACTCGATTTACTGCAAACATAATGGAATTAGCGGGGGAATCAACGGAGAAATGATTGATTGAACCAATCCCTACCCCAGACAACTTTGGCTCCCACTTGAATCGTGGTCAAGCATGCCGTGTGCAGCCTATAAGAATAATTATATTCTCACTCTTTGCTCACTTTTTTCTCATAAATTGTGGAATTCACAATTTTATAAACATGGAACTTCACCATCTATTAGAAGGAAGTACGTGCTTATTTCCTAAAAGGAGATTGCAAATAGCACTTTTCATCTTATAATTACAAATCACATCCAAAAAGGAAGTAACAAGTCCAGTGAATTCAAATGGGAAAGCAGAGCTGAAATGTCATGCACCAAGAGGTATGCAAAGGCGTCATCTTTATTAAAAGTGAAATTATATACATGATGAGTTAAGATGACGGTGTTTTGGCAAGAAAGATGCTAATTTCCTTTCTTTCCCTGAATAATAGATCTTTTTATGATACAGACGTCATAAAACCCAGAGACGGGTGAGCTCCCTAGAGTCCCGTAAACTTTATTATTACATGCACAACAAGATGCCTTGATATTAAAGCCCAATATCACGCATCCCTTCCTCCAGATGGCTGGCAGTTATCAGCCCTGACACAAGGAGGTTTGGATCATCAGACTGACTACTCTACATGGAAGAAGAATCATTGGGTTTCATATCCTTACAACCAATTGAAAACTCAACTCTGCAACCAATCAAACTTGCCTCTTATGTACACCCCCTGCCAAAAATAAAACGTTTTGAACTAAGAATCTTTGGGTACAGCAACAGGAACAATGAAGAAAAAGGCAGAATGCCCTATTTCAGCAGCCTGGGTGACATTTTTCTTTGGTAACCTTCTCTTTTTCTCCACTCATACTATCTTCTATATTAGGTAACATTCTTCTGCTTGTTAAGAACATAGCCATCCATCTTTTCCAGCATTGAACTACAATATGAATAGATTACATATGATAAATGAACGACTTACTCTGAGGAGACTGGTGAACCTTTTCTTGCACTCCCAAGTGTCCTGGAGAAAGAACCGTGATGCTTCTGTCCACGTGAATTTTGCAGTTTAGATCACCACTATGCTTTCCCTTCAAGACTACTGGAAAAAACGTGACACTTCTCGATAAAGCTGCTCAGCTTCAAATGGTTTTGAAACGTATCCATCCATTCCACATCTCAGGCATTCCTCATGTGTAGCCTGAATTACATCTGCAGTCATGGCTAAGATGGGTACATGCCAATTTGAAGTACTTTCAGAGGCTTTCACGGATACTTCTCCCATGTTTATGCCGTGTTCCATCTCCCTAATTCTCCTTGTAGCTTCAAAGCTGAGAGAAATGGATTGCATTAGCAATAAATTCACAAAAAGCTGCAATCGCACTAAAATTCAATTATCCTATCATAAAAAAAATCATTCAATGCAAGCTGTCGTGCAAGAGCCCCAATGGCTGCAACCAGTGGAGGCATATCTAAATCCAAAAAATAGCAGGAAATTTGCAACTGTTCTGTCTGAATAGAATAAGAAGACCTATCAAAATCTCAAGTAGAAATTTTAAAATTGATTCCAAATCTATAATCATCGAGATTAGAAGTAATGATGTTTCATACCCATCCATTTCTGGCATTTGAATGTCCATGAAACAGGCATCAAATTGATGGGGTGGCTTCAGCCGAGAGATTGCATCTTTCCCACTGTTAACACAAACCACATCAGCTCCATACTTTTTCAAAGCACCGGCTGCCACTGTGCGGTTCACACTGTTGTCATCCACAATAAGAATTTTTCTCCCAAGCAGAAGATGCCGAAGAGACAAACTTGGTAGCTCCCCATTTCGAGGATTCCCTTTGTTCCCAACGCCCATGGCTCGTTGTAAAGAGGCAGCAAGCATGCTTGCCCTTAGAGGTTTTGTGATGATAGTTGGATTGTGTAAACCTGATATTAGAGAACTTGTTCTAACAGAATTACTAGAATTAGCAAGAATGAAAAGCTTTGGAGGAGCCCCACGATTGGTTTTCCTTGTGTTTTTGACAAATTGAGATGAAACACCCGAATCCCTATCCCAAACCTCCTGTTCGATTAGTATCATATTAATATCAATATCTCCATTGCTCATGATTGACAACCCTTGATTTAAGTCTGAAACTATTTCAACATGAAGGCCAAGCCGCTGGATGTGATATCCTGAAACTTTAGCTCGAACAGGTCTGGAGTCTATCACTAATGCAGTCATGCCCTGAAATTCTGAGTATGCAGGGCTAGGTTGGTTGTTGATTTGCTGATTTTTACTCTCAATTGTTGTGGGGCATCCATTAGTGAAGACAGCTGTAAATGTGAAAGTAGATCCAATCTTGGGTATGCTAACAAATCCAATTTCCCCATTCATGAGGCCAACCAAGCACTTGCTTATGCTGAGCCCAATACCTGTTCCCCCGTGTTTCCGAGAGATGGATGGACCTACCTGCATGAATGGGGTGAAGACACGTGATTGAGCGTCCAGAGGAATACCTTCTCCAGTATCCTCAACCGACACAATTAGTTTGATGAGATCAGATGTGGGTGAGAAAGGACCAAGAGGTCCTTCTTGATTGAAAGTCTTGAATCCTTCCCAACTTCGGCGTCTGTCTGCGACAGGAAAACCACTCAAAGTATTCTTTGATGTTGATTCCGTCTCGACTTCTATGGAATCAATAACCTCCTCAACAAGATGGACAGTGACAAAGATGTGTCCTTTGTCTGTGAACTGCCAAACAATTATAAAATAAAACTTGGTTGGAACACTAACGTAAATATGGTCATTGTTTAAAAAACCCAGCGACACTAAATCTGCATCATAAATTAAAGGGAAAAATGCAAAATGCCCCTTTCAACTTTAAGGTGATTGGATTTTACCCCTTTTGGAAACTTGGAAATCACCCCTTAAACTATATAAAACTTGGAATTAATACCCCCCATAACTTATTTTGTCATTTTATCAAAATTATATGATTTTTTAATGATATTTTCGAACAAGGATTATAATATTTTACTTTATCTTGTTATTTTTTCACAAATAATTTCTATGTTATATGATTAATAAGAATTAAATTAGATATATAAAGTTTTAATTTAATAATAAAAAATGGATTGCAAAATTATATGTGAAAAAATGGTACAATAAACTAATATACTATAATATTATGATTGTTATTAAAAAGTTCATGAAAAAAAAAATCATATAATTTAATAAAATAGTTAATTAACAATGGTTGTTAAATGTTAAGTTTTGTAAAGTTTAAGGAGGTGATTTTCAAGTTTCCAAAGTAGGAGGAGGTAAAATCTAACCACTCCAAAGTTGAAAGGGGTATTTTGCATTTTTCCCTAAATTATATGTTGCTTGGCTCACTAGTAAATTAGTCTATAAAATAGAAGTGTGAAGATAATTTGATCGAATTCCATTACATGCAAAATCTCGCTGTAGACTTACCTTAATCGAGTTACCCATAAGATTTGTAATTATTTGTCGAAACCGTCCTGGATCACCTATTAGAAGTTCAGGAACCTGATCTGAGATATAAACCGCCAACTGGGCTCCCCACAGGATTGACCAAAAAGAGCAAATTTCCAATTAGACAACGGAAATGGTGAAAATGGATAAAGTGCAAAAGACAAGAAAAATTTATTACCTCCACTCCTTTCGACTTCTCAGAAAATAGAGACAATACATCATCCAAAATTGCCCGTAAGTCAAACACCACTGCCTCAAGCTCCAGCTTACCAGATTCAATTTTGGCCTGGTCCAAAACTCCATTTATTAGAGAGACTAGAGCTTTTCCACTGTCCTGAGCCGTTCTAACATATTCTTGTTGGGTTACATCCAGATCTGTGTCCATAAGCATATGCAGCATTCCTGAAAGCCCAATTTTAGAGTAAGGTCTTGACTAAACAAGCTTTTTTCCTTTGTGCGTGTGTATGATGGACAGAAGACAAGAATATAGAAGAGTATCAACTGACCTAAAACACCATTCATTGGCGTTCTGATCTCATGGGAAACAGTAGCAAGGAACTGCAATGTTAACTTTCAATTAATTCAACCTGATCTTCACAAGATAAACAAGTTGTGATGAGGCAATTATAAAAATGACATACCTGGGACTTTGCAACATCAGCTACCTCAGCTCGTTTTTTGAGCTCCATCATCTCACGGTAATCATCCTCCACTTTAGCAATTCGATTTACAGTAGCATGAAAAATATGCCCAACAAGGAGTGCAATAACAAGGATGCCAATTGATGTAGTTATTGCCAACCATGGCCATGGAGCTTTCTGTTTGAACCTGTACCAGGATAAAACTTAAATACATGATTCAAGACTTTTGATTGCTTTTACATTTCAATCACCAAAATAAATTAATAAATGAAGACAACTGTACTTCATGATGGGAAAAAAAAAGCTTCTAAACAGGGTATTTCCAACATCAAACACTGAGAATGAAAAACTCAGAAAATATCACAGGTCCCTAAAAGACCGTCCTCTACATCATAGATCTTCTAACAAAAATGAACTTTCTTGCAAACTATTCAGACAGTTAGGAAGATATGAGACATCAGACTCCTGCAACATTTCGGTTACCTGCAGTGCATCTCGTGCTTTCTAAAGGGGTCTCCAAAGTTAAGGGAGCTGACGTGATGTGAGCCATCTGACACATTTGAACCATACATTGGAATTGGATGTGTATGATTAGTAGTATCATACACATTAACAATTACAGTTTGCTTGCTAGCAAGTTGATGAAGTAACTTCTCCACTAATGACTCTATATCAAACACCCCACCAAGATACCTGACAGAAGTAATTAAAGCATTAAAATACTTCTCCCTACAATTGTGTCAATTAATCTTTTTTCCAATTTGGATGCAGTGACCAGGGTTAAGTTACTTAGTAGATCAGTTGCCTCAGAACTATTATCACCAGGGTATTAGCCAAATTATGTGAAGGATTAAAATCCAAAGCAATGGCAGGTTGGAGAAAATTTGAAATTCATACACACCCATCAGTTGCTTGAACTCTTTCATTTGGGGTTGCATTTGACGGAAGTTCTGTCTTATAGACAGCAAATGTCAGGATAACCCCTAGACGGTTTGTTTTGAGCAGTCTGAATGGAGCTGTTAAGACCCCTTTCCCTGATTCTCTTGCACGCAACACATTTTCACGGTCCTCCTGTTCATGAATGAGCAAAGATCTACCCTTAATTCCAAATATATCTGCCTTAATTAAAATTGAAAGTGAACAGTAAGCCCCAATTGGGATATCCTCAAGATAAGTATTAATTTTACAAAAGACTTTAAACAGAAATTTACCTTTCCCGAAAGCACATCAACTGAAATCACATGTGAAATTGTATCCTGCGCAAAGATGACAGGAGCATATTCCTTCTGAGCAGGTGATGGCTCCAATGCTTCTGGGGCATAGTCATCCTTGTGAACTGGATTCTGCTCCACGGTATCCATCCTCTTAATAGTCCATCCCTGTTGCTTCTCAAATTGTTCCCTCTCAGAATGGAGCACCCTCACAGCATATGCAACACCACTTGTAAGGGGCCTCTCAAAAGCAGTTCTTTCAGTGTATCTGGCAAAAGTTCTCTGTACATACATTTTGAAGTTAGAGATTGATTTGTTGACAATATACTGAACATTGCTGGCGAAGAAAGTGGGATCTTGTTTCAGCTAATGCCTAAAATTTACATTATTAACATATGATGAAAAATCCCCAAGTTTTACAACATGCCCACACCCAAATGGAACTAGACTGCCCGCAATGCAACTAGACCCTAAGATTAATGAAAACAGATATTTTAGCTACCCCTGCTTCATAAAATCGAAGGGATTCTGTTAGGCTTACACCCCAATTCCACTTGCTGGTTAGCATATACAGATCCAATTAGAACATGGAAAAAAATAACAAAAATGGTTTGCAACTGTAGTTTTAAGTTTCTAGTGAGAAACTAAATCCTAATATGCCAGATTCCAAGTTGAGATCTAGTTACCTGATCGATGGCAGATGGGTACTTGGCATGGTGGAAGGTTGAGATGAGAATGGACATGGCTTGGATATGGTTCATACTCACGTTAAACTGATCCTGTAGCATCCTAGCCCTCTCATCACACATACTTGCCAGAGTCTCTTTCCTCTTTTCAGTAGCCTGTAAGCTCATGCAGCATAAGATCCACAAGGATACAACGATCCATCCCAGCACCCAAATCACCAAAAGCTTCCTCCACAACGTTCTTCTCACTTTCTTGGACCCAATAAAATGGTAGTAGTGGTGGTGAATTTTATAACTGTTGCCTGATATCTTCTCCCACCATTTGAGCCACATCTTCCCACCGTCACCAATACCAAACTTGGAGCCCATAATTGCACCCTTACCGAACCAGTTGGTGTAAATGACAGACACAGTCCAGCAACATAGCACCAAAAGTAGATGCCCCACCTTTAAACCAAACCCAACTACATGGAGCAAACTCATCCACAACAGTAGCCAACACAGGTTAACCACAAACAGTTCCAAGAGGCAGTATCGGGTCTGACTTCTAGCTAATTCCAGTCGGCTAGACAGAGAACCACCGTCAAATCTACATAATCTGCCAAGTTATAACCTCGAAACCAGAATTCTGAACTGGATTGAGGAGGAAATCAAAGAACGATAAAGAAGAGCAACTCCAATCACCTCCCAATTTCTGAAGACAAGTAGAGGGGGGAAAAAAAACAAAGATGTGACTGCGATAAGATGCTGTCTTATCCACACGAATAGCTTCAAATTGAGAATGCAAGGGAATACCGAAATTTGAGGTAGATAAGAAATTCAAATACCCTTAAAGGAATTAACGAATCACAGAGATTCTGGGTTTCTAATTCTAAACAGAAATTGATGTTATCCTGTCAGCTACCAACCAAGACGCAGAACAACAAAAGGCCAAACTAAGCTACAAAGATTCGATTTTTGCTATCAAATCTGAAATTACAAGCATACAACTAAGAAATCTAGCTCCTAAGGTTCCTTAACTTGCTAAAATCAAACAGGAGAACAGAAGCATGTGAGTATTCGAGGCTTGTTCCTCCAGTAGGCTACAAGTAGTATAGAGATTTATTTATGGCAGGTAAAACTGAGAAGGGTAGAATGGTTTTGCAGGAAAATTAAACCGGGGAGAATGAATTCAAAGGCATCGAAGGTAGGGAATCCGGAAAAGAAAGAAGAATATGTAGTAAAAATGTTAACCGGGAGCATAAAAGCCATTTATCTCTATTCAAACTATCCACACAAATAATAATAATAAAAGTGGAAAATAATACATCAATAAATAATATTTTTAGGAAAATGATGATTGAGATAAGAAAAGAAAAATTATATTATTATAATTATAAAATAGAGGGCAGAAAAAGCATAGTCCCACTCAGCAGAGCAGAAATCACCACTTTTCTCAACTTTGGTTTTGTTCACTGTTCACATCCCTATCCGTCCATGACAGTGGACAACTTCTACACGCTAAGTCGTTAGCTCTATGTGTTTGTATGGCGGTACTTCGTGTTGACAAAAGTAACCTCGCATAAAAGCAAAATTTCAAGAATAAGCATCAGCTTTTTTTTTGGAATGGCATTAGATACCCCGTACTTTTTCAATTTTGCCGTAAGAGGACCAAGAGTCAAAAGATTAGGTAAAGAGATAAGCCACGCTTGATTGGAACCTGTTTTTTTTATTTTTTTTTTTAAGTCTGCCAAAACCACTTACTGTTTTTCTTTTCTTATTAAAAAAAAAAAGGGTCATCAATGATACATAAATGTAGTCATAAGTCGTAACAAGGGCCACTTAGCTAGCTGTAATAGCAGGCTGGGTGGCCTTTAACTCTGCTGATTTGTTAGTCTCCAAGGAAGCAACAAGAACCAACAGGTTGGACAAGGAATTTGTCAATTGATCGGAAGCTGAGGGGTTAGGCTGTCATTTCTGCCAAAACTGCGGCTAAAGGCGTTGGAGAGCACTTGAGTGGGAAATTGGTAATTTTGGGGCAAAGCAGTGGTAAGATTAGAGGACACTTTAATCAAGGGTTGTCACCAAGTGATTAGGCCATCACTACCCACTTCTTTTTGGTTCTCCATGAAAGCGATGTCCCACGTCAGCTCACCGGCTCTGAATTAAAACCAATCAGAATGCCCAACGTGTAACGCTCGTAATGGCTTTGCTCTAAGAAAATTGGAGAAGTTGGTTGCCACGTGCACAAAGAGGGTTTTTTCTGCATTCTGCTCCGCTCGAAGGAGCCAAGTCCTTGTCGGATCTGTGAGCGCGAGCTACAAGCATGAGCTCAAAGAGGCTTACCTTGTAACGTGTTTTTCCTTTTCCTTTTTAAAATACCTTGCAATCTTTTGTTGACGCAGTCAAAGCCCATAATTTTGGAATCATCACCGATTTATTTCCCAGGGCTCTAGAAGACGGTCAAATTTGCAAATAATACAACCAAATTACTTTAAAATGCAACATATTTTTAGGACGAATTTATGTGAATCAGTTCATGTAAAATAAAACTTGCATAAATTTAATTTGATCCAAACCCTTCTAAATATATTGTAATCAAAATTTACAAATAATACGAATTAATTTATGAATCAAAGTGGATTGGGTCACTTAAAATACAGTTCATACTTGATAGGGAATTATGTAAACCGGTTTGCACAAACTTAGCTCAATTCGGACCATTTTGTTTGTTTGACAGTCCAATCACATTCAAGCAACCTTTATAACTTTTAAGAAAGCACGGGTATTGGAGTTCATGAAACAAATTGTGTGATGTTTCTTAAAAACAGGGTAAAAGTTCCCAGTCCGACCATAGTAGTTTTAGTGTTACTTTCTATTATTTTTTTTTATAAATTATAAAATTATCTTTTTATTCAATTATGACACTTAAAATTATTAATTTATCACAATATAATAATGAATGTTACGAGAGAATTAGAAAATTTTCTTTAAATTTTCTTTCATTAAATTATTAATGTACATTGATAAATAAACAAAAACTTTATTCTGTTCTCTTATTAATCTCACTTGTATTAATGTTACCTTTAAAAAATATTATATATTAACCAAAAGGGTGTTGATTTAATAAAAGCATATTATAGTTCAATAAAAGTATGTTCACTCAAGGCAAACTTTACTCGTTAATGTATGAAAATTTGAATCTCAAGAATTACTCTTATTAAAAAAAGACTAATCTATCAAAATTCTAATCTTTGGAGCAATTGCCTCATTTGTCTACTATTTTAATTAAAAATGAAAATCTATATCAATTTTGTCATCACATATAAGAAATTGGGTAATTTGGTTACTTGGTGAGTATTTTTTAACAATGGATTAATAGTTTGATAAATGAAATCAAAATAAGGAATGTACAATAGTGTAGGGATGGGAATAAGACTAATATGGGTAAGGTATTAGAATCCTCTAACCCGTTCCTATTTGTAAATAATTTATCCTTCTTTGTCTTTTTACTTATATGGGTAGACTTTTCAATACTTGTGGTCCACATCAATCTTTGATGCCCTATCCATATTCTATTTTCTCATTTTATTTAGATACATATCTTTCTTTATCCTATATAATAATAAAATAATAGTTACCTAAAAATGCTAATAATACTAACAAAACAAATCATAAAATTTTTTGTTAAAATTTATCTTAAATTTTTTATATTTAAGTCAAATTATTACATGCATAACTTTTATTTTTTTATTGTTATATATATATATATATATATATATATATATATATATATATATATAAATCTACATTATTATATAATTATACATTATATTTCTTGGTTATAGGAAAGGTTAAGCAGTGTAGTTCTTTTACCCATATCCATATTCGATAAAATCTCCATAAAAATAATTTACTCATGCTTATATTCATTTTAAGCCCCCATACTCGATTAGGTAAAAATTACAAGTACTTATTGGCTATAGATGAAATTGTCATATCTAAATACATGAGAGTTAAAATTGATATAGAAAATAAGAAACCAAATAATATATAATTTACATTTGTAAGAGTAAAATAGATAATATAAAATAAAAAATTAAAAATAAATTACTTTATAATAATTTAATATTAATTTTTAATAAAAATTTAAATATATATTTTATGTGTATCTTACCTCACAAATAAAATTTTTAATTTACAATTGATTATAAAGAAATTAAATGTAGCATATAGATATTTGCAATTTTTTTATCATAAGTTGTAAACTCAATTTTTTTGGAGTAATATATACATAAAAATTCATATTTAAATTTTTTAATGAATATTAATAGTTAAATTATTAATAATAAATTTGCTATTTTTATTTTTGTTTAATTTCTTTACAAATGCAAGTTATATCAATTTATATCCTTACAAAATTTTGATATCAAATTTATCCTTCTTATATCATTTATCTTTTATTTTATACCTTCCACCTATATAGTAGTTAATCCATATATAGAAATGAGAATTTCTTAGTTAGTCAATGGGCACACAACTTGTGTGTCCACTACAAATAAGAATTAAAATAAATGGAAGGAAGCCCCTAATATCTAAACCTTAAACTCTCTTTCCATTTATCTCAATTCTCATTGATTGTAAACACACACGTTGCATAGCCACTATTAAATTTTATGAAAATATTATGATCACCAAATCATGTAAATAAGTACAAATCATACACAGATATTATAAAAGATAAAATTTTACAATTACTCTCCAGTAAAACCTATTTTCCTATGAAAATTCACATACTTTAGTTACAAACATCAACGAACCATAATCAAACAATGGTTATGACCTCTGATCTACTGCAAGTGGAATGGATACAAAGTACACTCCTCTTAATTACTCTGATTGTATAATATGACTTTAGAGAGGTTGTTTGACTGAAAGCTAATGGGACATGTATAATTTTATCAGAGTATAGGAATAAGGACTTTGTATTTATAAAATTACTAAACTATGTAGAAAACAATTCATAACTAAAATTTACCTTATTACCATAAATTTTATCCAATCATCATCATACTTATGAGCAATTAGCTCATATTGACACATTTTTATTACTATGTTAAGTGGTCCATAATAGGATTTTAATTTTAATCTACATTTGAAATTAAAATTTTAACATTCTCCTATTTAAATCACATAATACAGAAACTTAGGCCATTTTAACATGTTAATGAAAATATAATAACATTACACTTATAGGTTTAAGTTAAGATCATAAGCATCTAATAGTACATAACAATTATATCTAATAGGCATATTAACGTTATACACACTATATACCTACACTTTGTTGACTAAATGAAACTTAATATCTAATATGGATATTGATATAAAGAAAGCATAATAAGATTTACAAGACGGTAAACATGATTCTATATAAATCTTCAAACAATAATCTTAATATCTACCTAAAATGCCAAATGAGGTATCCTTGACATTATAATAAGACACGATTTCTATCAACATGTCATACCTATAAAATGTGCATAATTAATAATATATAACAAAACATGAATATTTCATTAATGTATATCTCGAAATAAACAATTACATCAAAGTACTCCTACTAAGTTAAAATATCAATGCTAACTCAAAATATTAAAAGACTTAGCAAAACTTATATTAATTACATGATCATAATGCATCTCTACTGCTAAGCATTTGGTTAATAAATCTATAAGCATATGATCTATGGAAGTATGTTCAATAAAAGCAATATGCTTGCATATCTTCTCTATCATAAATCAATACTTTACATTAAAGTATTTTATATGAGCATCACTTTTATTATTATGAGAAAAGTTCACAATAATAGTATTGTTACAATAGATAATTAAGGGCCCTACAATGTTTTTAATAACGTTAAAACTAACTATAAAATTCCTTAACCACATAACCTCATGAGTAGTTTTATAACATGCAACATACTTTACTTCTATAGTGAAAGTTGTTATAAGGGACTATTTAATACTTTTTCATAATACAACTCCTTTTGTCATTATAAAAATGTAATCAAATGTCAATTTATTATCATATGGATAATAAAAAAAATTAAGTCAAAGTGATTTGTAACTTTGAGATCTCCTAATCTTTTGAAGGTCAGCGTGTAATTTTTTGTACCTTGCTAATACCTCATAACTCTCTTATCAGCAATCTAATGTTTCTAACCAGCATCACTTGGGTACCCCCCTCGGTACATTAATAGTATAAGCTATATTAAGATGTGTATATACTTAAGCATACATCAAGCTACCTATAACTAATACATAAAGGATATTTTTCATTTTTTTCCTTTTTCATTATCATTCTAAGGACATTAAAACTTTGATAAAATCTCACCCTTTTGAATAGGTGTAGATACTTAAGAGTATGTAAATATGTTGAACCTTTTCAATACTTTTTTAATATATGCTTATTGAAATAAACCAAATAAACCTTGAAATCAATCACAATGAATCTTTATACCTAAAATATATGAGACATTCCTAAGATCATTTATATCAAAGTGTTTTAACAATATTTACATTGTCTTAATTAGCAAGTTCAAACCATTACTAGCGAGGAGAATATCATATACGTACAATAGTAGAACTATAAAATTACTCGTACTTATCAATATGTAAATAAATTGATTTGCATCATTCTCCTTGAACTCAAGAAAAACTACTA
This sequence comes from Sindora glabra, assembly GCA_020226215.1. NCBI lineage: Eukaryota > Viridiplantae > Streptophyta > Magnoliopsida > Fabales > Fabaceae > Sindora > Sindora glabra. The sequence goes on along the minus strand of CM035231.1, from coordinate 82,703,556 downwards.
AATCATCAAACTTAAGGTAACATTATCTAGACACTTTTTTTTAAGTTATATATAGACTTTTTGAGTTTACACACCTAGTGTTCTTTACCCTTCTCTTAGAAGCCATCTAGCTGGCTCATGTAAATAGTCTTTAATAAGTCATTATTTAAGAAGGTTATCTTGATTCCATTTGATGTAACTCTAAATCAAAATGAATCACCATTACCATGACAACTTAAAATAAATCTTTAATTGAAATTGATAAAAATGTTTCTTTATAATTTATATCTTACTTTAAGTGTAGCCCTTCACTATTACTATGGCTTTTTACCTTTTGATTTTACCTTTAATATCTCTTTTAGCCTTAAAAACCCATTTGCATCTAACCAATTTACATTCCACGAGTAATTTAATTAGATCTTACACCTTATTCTTATATATTGAAGTCAATTCATCCTTCATAACATTTAATCATTCATAAGAATTTAACTTAGAAATTGCCTATGAAAATATTTTGGGATCAATATTGTTATTAATGTTGTACTTATGTTCCTGTAGATAAACTAGGTAATTATTAGAAATTGCTAGTTTATGAGCTCTATGAAATCTTTTCAAAGGAATATCTTTAACTATTTTATTTAATTTAACATTTTTCATTGTTGATTGCACTAGATTATCTTGTAGGACAGTAGAAGATGACTTTCCCAACATAAGTGCTAGTGGAATAATCATACTTCCTTCACTAAAGCCTATGTGCAAGGTACTTAACTCTCGCTATCTAACTCATTCTTAAAAAAGATAGCTTAATCTAATTCTATTACTTTAGTTTGTGTGAGTCAATAGTAAAATCTATTACCTTTTGAGTTATTGTAATACTTAATAAATTAGTAACTAACTGTTGTCAAAGCAAGCTTCATCATTGAAGGAATATATGACTTTATCTCATCTTTATAACCCTAAGTTAGAAAAATGCCTTAAACTAAGGCTTTTGCCATATAATAACTTATAAAGGGTTTCGGGTACTAACTTACTAGGAATTTAGTTCAAAATGTGTGTAACAGTTTATAATGCATCATCTTGTAAGAAGTCCAACAATAAAGTATTGGCTAACATACATTTGACTATGCCTATAAGTGTCTAGTTCTTTCTTTTTATAATAATATTTTGAGCTCAAGTGCTCTCTTGAATGATTTACAAGCTTCCATTAATTCTGATTTCTCATTAAGCAATTCCACTCAATCATATTTAAAATAATCATTGATAAATGTAATGAAGTACTTGTGTTTACCCATAACATTAGACATAATCCATTTCATTGATGTTAACATAGACTAGTTTTCTAATTCTTTTACCCAATCTAGTTCTAATAAAAAGTTTCCTTTTAATATGATTAACACATGTGTCAAAGTCTAAAAAACAAGATCATTGATGACTTTCTCCTTTATAAGTCTTTGCATCCTCTGTCTTGAAATATGCCCTAAATTTCGGTGCTAAAACATTAAAAATGTCCTATCAATTATTCCTTTTTTCTTCTAATAACAATGTCTAACAAGTTAGCAAAGTTTAGACTAAAATCAATCCTATACAGCCTATCACACAATGAACTAGAACTAAAAGTAGAAGAATTATAAATTAAATTAAATTTCTTATTTCTAAAACAATATGAATGTCATGATATCAATGAGTTCAAAAACATGACAAAATGATAAACATAAAGAAACTATTTCAACAAATATAACCAAGTGATAGACATAAAGAAACTATTTCAATATGCTCCACTTGTACTTTTTTTTCACTTCTAAGTTAAACTACCAAATCTCTTTAACTTTGCTTATTTAGGTTTTTAATGCTTGAAAATAGTTCATTATGTGAATAATATCCCTTATATCCAATCACTAAGTATATGACATACATCTATATTTAATTCAAAAATATACTAGATCTACAAGTGTACCTTTCTTTTCCTATTAGCATATTTCTTATACTTAAAATAGTCCACCATCTTATACTCATACTTCTTACAAAATATGGAACCTCTTTTAAATTATACTTTTTTAGTCTTGTAACATTGTCTACATGTTTCATCTTTTTCCTTTTATAGTCAAGCTTTCTTTTGTTGTTTCTTTACATGTTTCCCCTTCTTCCTTTCATAGTTAGGCTTTCTTTTGTTGTTTCTCTAGTGTGGTTTACACCTTCTTTTGAAGTTGAACCATAGCAAATGTCGTTAACAACAAGAACCTTCCATTCTTTATATTTTTTTTTGCTTGATAAACAATCAATATTAGATTAGCGTATTAATGGTCTATTTACTTTTTTAAGTATAGCAGAATGTTTTTAGAACATCAAATTATGTTGGTAGAAATTTCAGTGCTTGCCAAATCAAATAACTATTACCCAATTTAATTTTTATACTATTAAGCTTGTTGTACTAGTGGATAAGCTTCCCACACTCTACTAACACCATTATGTACAATCTTCTTAAATAATGAAAGGTACTTGACTTTTCTTAACCTTGTCGAACTTAGTGTATTCCTTAATGATAAAATCAAGAAAAGCCTTAACATTCTTAGATTTGGGAATATTCTGCTTGATGATCTTTATTCATTATGAACTTTATCACCATTAGGCACATTCTATTTAAATGAGTCAATTTTATCATGCTTAGGTTTTTGTTCATTACTAAAGCATCAATAGTGAGCTTTGGTTCCCTAAGTGCCCGATCAAAATTGATGACCACTAGATAAAACTTCAATAATTTGGCCTTATCTTTATAATTTATCCCATTCAGCATCTTAACAAAAGTTAAATTGTATAGGTAACAAAATTAAGGAAAATTACTAACATAGTAATGCATTTATTACTTTATTCATGCTATTTAATTTTACTTTTTAAATTATGCAATCATACATAGTATTATACTATAAAACCTAATATTAATAGGGCATTTAAAACTTTATAATATAATGCAAGAATTAAACACTATATTCCTAAAAACCTAACATTAATAAGGAGTTGAAAAATTTTAAAAATATTATATTTAATCCTATGCTCATTTTATCATTAACAAATTACATTAATAATATCATATTGATTGGACATTTAAATATTATTTTCTTTATTCTTCTTTAAGTGTAATTTAAGATTATATATAAAAATTGAGGGGAAAAAACTTTAATTTTAAAAGAGATGAGTTATAATTTACTAATATATTATTTACTAAAAGTCAACTGATAAGAAAAGTTATTAAGCATTTATTTAAATAGAAAATGTAATATTTGAAAAAAAGGTAATAAATATAATTTTGATTTCATAAAATGATAAATAAATAAAAATAAAATTTTTCTCTAAAATAAAACTTAAAAAAATGGAAGGAGTATTAACTTAATACTCTCCTTAGTTTAATTAACATTTTAATAAATATTATCAACAAAATTTTATATGATTAGGCCATGATAGATGAGTCTACAATTAGATAAATTTTTATGGCGTAACATTAGTCCAAATTAATTCCTATAAAATACTTTCTTTATACATAATCCATGCCAAATTAACTCATGGGTCAAATAGTAACTACAAATTCTACAAAAATTATATATGGTGGCCCAAATAGTAAGAATCATGTATTAAAATATAATTGGAAAAAATAATAAATTATTTTTAATTTTAAAAAATTCTAAAAAATAGCCTAAAATTAAAAGTTTAAAGAGTTAAACTTAATGATATAATTTTTATTGTCATATGACACTAGAAGGAAAGGAGGTAGATTACACTTTCCCTTAGTGTGTGAATTTTGTACTAGAAAACTATCATCTTTCTCCTGGAGTTAGGTTTGTAATTAGGTCAACTTAACCTAGTTCTAGCCTAATAAAGAAGATTCCATTATTAATGCATTGTTTCATGCAATTTTTTCCTCAATTCATTCTTAAATGCATTTTAATGCATATTTAAGGAAAATCTTTCCAAAATATCACATTATTAATCCATTTAAAATTCAAAATTTTCCTTGAAAAAAGAACTTTTATGCCTTTTTTTTAAAACAATGTATTTCGAAACATTATAATGCCTAATTTTGATCCTTTTAAATGCGTTTTCATAAAACATAATCAATATTAATTAAATTGATCAAAATCTAAAAAGAAAATTAATTCTATACATTAATTTTTTTCTTTTCCAAAAAATATGAACTTTATGAACACATTTTGTGGAATTAATTTTCCAAAAAAATAAAATCAAAACATTTATTTTCTAACTTTAATAATAGATTTCTAGGAAAACTGGTGTTCATTTTGCATCCATTAAAAATGGATGCATTCTAGAAAAATATATTAGAAATTTAAAGTTTGAGTTTGATTTTAAATTCAAGCTTATATATAAAAATATATTGATATTTACGTTTCCAATATGTGTCAAAGTACAAAACCCATATTTACTTTTCCAAACTATAAAACTTTTACAATTTTTTTTATTATTACCAACTATATGAGTAATCCAAAACCATAATTATTTATAAGAATAAAAAAGGTAGCAAATACACATATTGCACCTTAATACCAAAAGGTTGCAAACACCAATATACATAATGGCATATATGCCAATGAAATTAACATACAGATAACACTCCAATCTCCAACATAATACAAAATTATTAATAATTCCTAATAATGGACATATAATACCATATACATTCATACTATTATCATATTGCACATAACATCATGCATATTAGATTGTTAATTTCAAATAAGTAAAACTAAATAGGCAATAAGTATTTAAACTATAGAGATAAAAATTGAACAATTCCAAATTAATAATCTAAAATCATAGTAAACAAATCATGTTTAATAATGGTTGAAAACAAATCATATATTCAAATATGAAAGATTATAAACAACAAAGTTATGAAATATTTATGAAATTCATAGCTAATTTTCAAAAAATTAGCATCATAAATTATTAATTATCAAACCATAATTTATTTCCCAAATTTGAATATGAATTGGTCATATTTACATAATTTGCTAACTTTGATACCAATTGTTAAACTTTATAAAAAAATGTTATGATTACTAAATCATATTAATAGGCATAAAGTATACACAAATATTATATTGGATGAAAATTTTCAATTACTTACTCCTCCAGCAAAATTTATTTTCTATTGAAATATTTAGATACTTTGGTTATGAATATTAACAAACTACGATCAAACAATGGTTACAATCTTTAATTTGTTGTGCATGGAATGCATACATACACTACAAAAAAAAAACTAATTAGTGATAGGAAAATTATTGCTAATTAAGGAAATTTTGTCACTAAAATATTTAGTGATAAAAATAATAATGGCAAAAATAGTAAACATAACATCAATAATTAATTAATGATGGATTATTTTAATTCATTGCTAAATTTAGTCACTAAATCCATTGTAATTTGTAAGGATAATAACAAATAAAATGCACAATAGGATGAAATTAGTAATGTATTTTTTTATTAATAAGTTTATATATAATAATAAAATCTTCATTCTTGAAATATGAATTAGCAATAGTTTTTTTTGTTGCTACTTTGTCTCTATCATTAAATTTAAATTTTGCAATGAAAAAATCTGTCACTAATTATAAATTATTGGTAAATCTATAAAAAAAATTAAAAAATTTCCTAGAAAGCTTCCGATATCATATTCAAAATCTCATCACTAATATTATGTACTTTGACAATACACTATTTACTTTTTTAGCAATTTAAATAACAAAAACCTTACCTAATTAAGTTTTATAAAGTTTAAACTCTTTTTACAATTAAATATTCCAATCAAATTTTATAAAATAAGATCAACTCATAAAATAAAATTAAATATGAATATTTTATTTATATTAAGTAAATATATAATAAAATCAATAAATTTCAATATATATCCTAAAAATGTTGATGTTCAAACTTTATACATTTGAAAACAAAAACAAGCATAAGAAATTGCTAACTTTCAAGTAATACATTGATGTTGCACTTATGTTGCTTGATTATCAACTACTGAAATGTAAATCACTACTTCTGAGCTGTCATTATCTCAACTATAATTTTTGTTAAAATACCATTTTGAAATAGATAAAAATAACTTTATTTCAATTCATTTATTAGTAATTCAATGGAATGAATTTAAGAGAATCATTGAGACGAATGAGTAGGTATTTCTATAAGGATTCATTAATAAAGGTCTTAGTGATTAAAATTATTGTAATAAACATGAAAGTAAAAAACTACTTCAAGGATAAGATGGTGTAAGGAACATTATCACCTTTAATATCCTCTTACAGGTGATCACCTTCGAATACCTAGCTATCTACACCTAGTCTTTAAAGTTGTGAGATCCATACCAAACTCTTTAACTATTTGTATTATAGACATGTAAAAGTGCAATCTCCTTCTACAATTAGGAAATTACTAAATAATCATACTTAATAATTAAGTACTTTCTAGTATTTTTACATGCTTATTTTTTAAAACTTAAAACAAATGAAAAATGTAAATTACATGTAAGTATACTATAAGAAAGAATATACTTATAGAAATTATTCTCTAAGATAAAGTGATTATCTTAGCTTTACCAATCTATTTAAATAAAATAATAGCATTCATATGCACATTATACCTTTCATAGTTGTAAAAAAAATTCATAACTACATTCCTAAATAAATGAGGCTTACAAAAGAAAATTTAAGTATTATAGTTTGGAAAAGAACATGGTATCTTTGGCCTCAAAGAGAACTAGGGTAGAAGTATTATTTTTAAACTTAACTCAATCTAACTTATTTAACTGGTTGAATTAGGACCTATAATGCTTGGTGGTTTGATTCTTGTATTAATCCCATGTAAGTAATTAACTTGAGTTAGATAGATAGGAATCGAGAAAAACTTGGAAACCTATATAAGCTGATCATATTTGGTTCATGAGTGGAAGACCACTCTCATAAAAATAGTGTAAGGGAGGCAAATGCAAGCGTGAATCATTCTCAAACTTCGCACATAGGCATCCATTAATGATATCTACTAGGCTAAATGTGATTTCTATTCTTATATAGGCAAAAGTTTTATATATTACATCATTGTTTCATTCACATATATTATATATAATATACTAATTATTCTTAAAAATTCATATTAAACTATGAAAAATATATTATATAATTCAAAACTTAAAATAGTCAGAAACCTAAATGTCTAATATACTCACTTTCTAAGTCTTGAAAGAATCAAATTAATGTAAAATATTTATATAGTTCTAACTAAGATTAACTAAAGATTAAAATTAATTTTTATCAATTGTAATTTATAATTTTTATTTATTTTAAATTTATATTGAATTTAATAATTAAAATTATGATAACATTAATATTTATAATGTTTTTATTTTAAATGTTTGTACTAGATGATAATTGTAGATTTGATTTTGTTTATCATATTATAACATTATATATGATGTATATCATTTAATATATATAAAAATATGCTTATTTTAATTATTGATTTGATTGGTTGAATTGGTCTGACTTTGACTCAATTAATTTGTAAGTCAACAACTAAATCAAGTTTTAAAACATTGTGTAGAAGTGAAACTTAAGGAAGAAGTAAATGCCAAGGTAACATTAAGTTTAGGGGGAGATCTAAATCTCACTCTAAAATTAGATGTTACTTTTGCAACAAATCAGGCCATAAGAAGGTTAATTGTCATTATCCAAAAAAAAAAGGAAAGTTAAGCTAGATAAACTTAAGCAAAAGAAGGAAAATAAAAACACTATTATTGTGGCTACCAAAAGTCACAATATCTTTATCATTGGAGAAGATAATTACTAAAATCTTGCTTATAATGATGGTTCATGAATTATTGATTTGGAAGCCTTCTTCCATGTCATTCCATATGGAAATTTCTTTTCATCTTACTAGAATAGAGACTTTGGTTTGTCAAAATGAGTACTTAAGTCAGAAGTAAGATTATTGGTATAGGTGATATCATTTTGATAGCAAGCATAGGTTGTAAGCTTATATCAAAGGATATAAGACATGTCTCATATTTATGCCTTAATATTATCTCAATTAAGAAGCTTGATAATACTAGTTTGATGAACTATTTTGGTAAAGGCAAATGGAAGCTCACCAAAGGAAGCTTGATCATAGCTCGAAAAAGAAAAAGAAGTTCATTATATATGATGCTAGGTAAGTTATGTAAAAGGGAGGCAAATATTCTTAATAATAATGAAAGCATGAAGTTGTGGCATAGAAGACTCTGACACATAAATGAGAAAGGGCTATATATTTTTGCTTAAAAATAAATTTTCATCGATATTAAAGGTAAAACACTTGAGCTTGCTCTAATTATTTAGTTAGAAAATAATATAGAGTTAAATTTTACAAATTTAGTTAACTTATAAGAAGAAAACATATTCTTGATTTAGTATACATTGATGTTTAATCTATAATTAAAAATTTACTTAGTGGTGCATTATATTTTGTTACTTCCATTGATGACTAATTAAAGAAAGTTTAGGTGTTTTTATTGAAATCAAAAGACCAAGCACTTAAGGCATTCAAGGAATTCCATGTTAAAGTGGAATGTGAAATTGGTCAAAAATTAAAATGCATACGAATTGGATAATGGATAGGAGTGTTATAATCCCTTTAAGGCATATTGTAAGATTTGTGATATCAAACTTAAGAAGACACCACCTAAAAATCATAATTGAATAAAGTTATTGAAAGAAAAAGTTAAACTATTGAGAAAAGGGTTTGGTGTATGCTTTTCCATGCCAAGTTACCTAAGTCATTTTAGGGTAAGGTCATGATGACTATTATCGACATCATTAATCTCTTGCCATCAATTCCTTTGGATAAAGATATCTCAAAGGAAATTCAATTTAGAAATAAGGTTTTATTCAATCACTTGAAAGTTTTCAAATGTAAAGTATTTGTTCATATTATTAAAAATAAACAAGTTAAACTTAATACAAAGACTACCAAGTGTATCTATCTTAGCTCATTAAGGGAGGAGTTTGATTACTAATTATAGGATTCAAATAACAAAAAGATTATCAAAAATTAAGATCTTATACTATTGAAAGACTACACCATTGAAGATATTAAATGATCAGAGAAGCTTAAATCCTGGGTCATCCATTTTGATCTTTGTTTAATGCCTATAATCCTTGATAATTCAAATGAGGTCTCAATAGATAATGCTAATAATAATAATTTTATCTCTCTTTTTATAATGTAAAATAATCAAGAGGGAAACTTAGTTGATTGAGAGATACACCTTCACTAAATATACTTTAGATGAGTATGTGATTGTCATTGATGAGAAAGAGCCATAAAGTTATAAAGAAATAATAGTTGAAAATTATAAGGTAGAATGGATGAAATCTAGCAAGAAGAGATGTAGTCTTTGCATCAAAACCACATTTATAACCCTATAAAGCTATCTAAAAGGAGAAAAGCCTTGAAAAATAATTGGGTGTATAAAATCAAAACTAAAAAGAATAGTCTAAAACTAAGATATAAGGCTCGACTAGTTGTGAAAAGGTTTTGTCAAAATAAAGGTATTGACTTTAAAGATGTATTCTCTTTAATAGTATAGATGTCATCCATTCAAATTATACTTGGTTTAACTACTAGCCTATACTTGGAAGTTGAATAACTCAATGCTAAGGCAACATTTTTACATGGTAACCTATGGGAAGAGATCTACATAAAGCGACCTAAAGGATTCTTCTTTCCAAGCAAAGAAAATCTAGTGAGTCAATTGAAGAAGAGCCTTTATAGTCTAAAGTAAGTACAAAGATAATGGTAAAAGAAGTTTGATTTGTATATAATAGAGCATAACTTTAAGGAAATCCTCACTGACCATTATGTTTTTGTGAAGAGGCATGCTAATAATGATTTTATTTTACTTTTTCTAAACATGTATCAGTATACACTATTGATATATTAATTTAAATACATTAGCTTGAGTCAAATTGATAATAAAAAATGTCTCTTTCTTGGGACACCAATTGAAATATCTTTTACATGAGTCAATAAAAATTAGAGGAATCACAATATATATATATATCATAAAATAAATCAAAATGTAGTTTTTCAAATTTACTAAGGAATGCTACTTGAAATAAGACATGCTAATAATGATTTTATTTTACTTTTTCCTTATGTTGTGATATGTTAATTGTTGAACATGATTTTAAGAAAATAGCTACTCTTCAAAACCGAAGAGAATAGTCTAAATTAAAGAAGTTGTTGTAGTTATCTTAAGAAAAATATATTGAAAAAGTACTTAGAAAATTCAATATGCATAAGTCTAAGTTAGTCAGTATGCTACTTTTAGACACTTTTAGTTAAGTATAAAGCAAAATCTAACAAGTGAGAAGGAAATAGATGAAATGAGTAAGATCCCATACTTATTGTAATAAATAGTCTCATGTATGCCATAATATGTACTCGACTTGGTATTGCCTACATCACTAGTATTATGAGCTGGTTCTTGTTTAATCCAGAGAAGGAACACTAGGCTGTTGCAAAATAGATTCCTTAATATCTCTAAGGAATAACTAAAATATGCGTAAGTTTTAGTAAAAAAAAGCCTCTATTGGAAGGTTACATAAATGCATATTTGGCTAATGATGTTAATTTTAGGAAATTAACTTTAGGGTATCTAACTACTTTTGTAAGGAGAGCTATGTCCTTGAAGTTATGTCCTTGAAGTTTAAGTTTCAAATATGTGTTTCCTTATCTACCATTGAAACTAAATATGTCATGGTCGTTTAAAGTTGTAAAGAGTTGCTATGGATAAAAACTTATTGCTCGAGCTAGGTGTAAAGTAAGAAAAGTATGTACTGCATTGTGATAATTGAAGTATTATTTATTTAGCCAAGAATTTAGCCTTCCACTCCCATTCTAAACATATTGTTATTTATTGTTTTGAGATGTGTTAGGAGGAAAGCTTTTGCATCTTAATAAAGTTCATATTAATGACAATTGGTCAGATATGATGATAAATGTAATTCCGACCAAGAAATGTAAAGATAATTGTAAAGGTGTTAGTGTGGTTATCCCTTCCAATTAAAATAGGAAAGGGAGGTTTGTTAGGTTTTACCTCTTAATTTTAATGGAAACCTATATTTTAGGCCTTTTATAAGTAGCTCATTCCAATCTTAGAAGTTATCTAGAAGATTATGTAAAGTTAAAGATAAGAACTAGTGACATAGTAATGATATGGAAAATAAGAACTAGTGATGTGTTAGTGATGTAAAAAATAAGAACAAATTAATTAGTGATTGGAAAATAAATGATGTATTTAATGAAATTTGCTAAAAGCTTTCCATGAGACCTATAGATAGAAGTCTTGTAATAGGTTATGATATCAATCATTCTATAAAGTGAGTAAGCCACTATATGTGAAGGAACTTAAGAGTTTATCAATATCTCAAGTTTGAGTGAGTGCTCCATCCTTATTAGGTCCGTATTGTAAGTAGCATTTAGTTTTTACTAGGAAAGATGAAATTATAATCTTATTTTATTATAGTGAAAGATTAGTTTCAACTAAGGGCCCATGATTTTTCCCTTTGATTTGGAGGATTTTTCACATTAAAATTGTGTGTCTCCATTTATCTATTTTTTATTTACATTATTGCCTATTTTAAATCACATAAAGAGGCAAAAAAGTTAGCTTTTACCGCTCTTCAACTTTGCCTTTTCCTAATAAGAAGCTAACCAGTATAGCAAGAATAGAACAAAAAATTTCCCACCTTATTTTTGCAGATGATTTAGTAATTTTTGCTAGAGCACATCTAGATAAAGTTGTGATAATTGAAGAATGCTTGAATGTTTTCTAGTAGATGTTTTGGTCAAAAGGTAAATGTTACTAAAATTAAAGTGTTCTTCTTGAGAAATGTTAATCATAATAGAGCAAATGAAATTAAGGAGTGCTTATTTTGGAAAAAAAAAACACTTATGCATATGTTATGAACTCAATCAACAATTGGATGAGTTCTTGGAAGTCTAATTGTCTCTGCTTTCTTAGTTGCTTAACTCTTACTAAGGCTATGATAGGTGTTATCTCTGCCTATACTATACAAACAACTTATCTTTTGAGATTTGTAGTCAACTTGGATAGAAAAGATGCATGTTTCTTTGGGGTTTTACTTGAGAAGAAAAATATGCATTTAGTGAACTAAGGGAAAATCTATCAACTTAAGTCTAATAGAGGTCATGATTTGAGACATATTAGAGCAACGAATAATGTGTATATGACAAAGTAAGTCAAGGCTTAATCCATAAAAAGGATAGTTTATGGTAAACATGTAAAACAGGCCAGGCGGAGCAGGCTGGGACTTATATGAGCCTAGCCCATGCAAGCCACATGCAAGCCTTTGCCCACATGGGCTTACTTTCATAAGCCTGCATTTAATGCGAACTTTATGCTAAGATGCCCGCATTGCCTTGTATGCAATATAGGGCATGCCTACAAGGTGGCTTGCATTTTTTTTATATTTTTACTAATTATTTTATTTTATAATTTATAAATTATATTTTAATATTTTAATTTTCATTAAATTATTTAGGTAAAAAAATTAAATTAGAGTCTAGAAATTACATTGAGTTTGTTAAGAAGTAATTACATTGAATATATATATATATATATATATTAAACTTAAATATAAGAAAAAAATAATTAAAAAAATTAATTTTTTGCCTATGAAAAAATTCGCACAGGCTTATCGGCATAAATGCGTTTATGACAAAGTAGGTTGGGGCTTGATCCACAAAAAGGATAGTTTATGGTAGACATGTAAAATAGGCTGGGCGGAGTGGGGTGGAACTTATATGAGCCTAGCCCATGCAAGCCTTTGCCCACATGGGCTTACTTTCATAAACCCGCATTTAATACAAATTTTATCCTAAGATGCCCGCATTGCCCTGCATGCAATACAAGGCATCCTTACAAGGTGGCTTGCATTTTTTTTTATATTTTTGTTAATTATTTTATTTTATAATTTATAATTTATATTTTAATATTTATTAAATTATTTGGATAAAAAAATTAGATTAGAGTATAAAAATTAGATTGAGTTTGTTAAGAAGTAATTACATTGAATATATATATATATATTAAACTTAAATAAAAAAAATAATTAGAAAATTAATTTTTTGCTCATGAAAAAACTCACACGAGCTTATCAGCATAAACTCATATTAAATGTAGGATTTATACCAGATTGCCCACATTAACCCGTGATCGTGAATTGATCACAATACCCACGGTCATAAGTCCCATTTTACATGTTTTGTTTATGAGCTAAGGTATTACATGCAAAATATATATGAAGGGGTGATTTAACCCCTAATGTGCAGGAGATGCATCCTTAGATTTATGGCAAGGAGTTACTAAAAAATGGGATAAGGTGACCAAGGGGCTAGCTTAGTTGATTAATGATGGTAGGTTAGTTTCTTTATGGACTGATAGATGGATCCATGATTTTGATAGCCTTATCCATATGACTTGCCCCCCTATTCCTAGTCATACGGTTAACGATAAGGCTGTAGACTGTTTACCTCCGACGAGGGATTGGGATCGTTTTAGCCACCTCATTCCGATTAATGCTCATATGCGAATAGCTGCCATGCTTCCCCTTAACATTGATAAAGGTTCAAATCAAAGTGTCCTGGAGATTTCCTAAAGACGGTGCCTTTAATTTGAACTCAACTTATGGATGTTTAAATGTTCTATATAGTGAGAATGAGGTCAGTATGATCTGGAAGAATATTTGGTCTTGGCAAGGTCCTCAGCGTATTCGAAGCTTTCTCCCGCTATGTGTGCATGATAAACTGATAACAAATGAGCTCAGTTATGATTATCACCCTGCTGACTCCAACATATGCCATTAGTGTGCTGATAAAGTTGAAACTACACTGCTTGCTTTCCGTGATTGTAGTTTGGCTTCTTCTATCATGATGAGACTTGTGCGAGTATTTGTTTCAATCTTGTTCTTCACAGTTGGAAAGGGTTTCTAGATATGAATTGGGCTATTACTTTTGGTGTGGCCTCTCATTTTAACTGGAAACAAAGAAATAGTTATATTTTTTATGATGGTGGAAGAGAAAACAATGTTGCGGTGGTTTACGGAGATTTCTAGAGCAGTGGGCATTAAGAAGGTTTACGTTGGAAACCTACGGCACAGGGACGAGAGACCGATCAGTTGGTTTAAATTGGTTTAAACTCAATATTGATGGCTCTGTTCAAGCGAGTGCAAGTTGTGGGGATGCGATCAGATTAAATATGCCACCGGACTTCATGAGGTGCTCTATCATGGCAGATGAGCTTTGGACTATTCTCATGGAATCTCAAGCTTAAGAAGGTGATCATTGAATCAGCTCATCTGTGTCATTTGTTGGTAGTTCTTCAAACAATTTGCATCCCTATGAGAACCTTATTTCCGTAAAAACGATTCTGGGGTTGTCTTTCGTCATACATGGTCGTGCCTGCTAGTTAAGTTGGTTTGCATATCTTCAAATGGAGTGGCCCATATTTTATGGGCCTTTGTTGGGCTCAACTGCTTATCCAATAATTTTATGACACGTCCGTTCTCTTGCATGGCTCGCCCAATAGTTGACAAGTGTGACTCTACAATGCTTGTTGCTCCGATATTCTTCCCATTTACACCAATCAGAATCAAATTTGCAAGTGTCAATTTGTTATGTAAACTTCTCCCACCCGAAAAAAAAAATTGTTATTTAAACCTCATTATTACCTCATTGAATTTATATTATTATTATGTATACAAAGAAGATAAGAATGAATTATTTGCAAAGAAATGACTATAATATTCTTATTCTTATTCTTATGTAAAATAAATAAGATAAGACTTGCTTTCTAGCACAATAAAAAAAATTACAAGATCTTTGCTAAATGAGGTTGATAAAATTATTATTTATGATTAATTAATAAATTCATATGCTCGTACACGTTCCCATTTAATCAACCTACGACCACGTTAAACGCTCCTCTAGAGGAACTTTGTGTACTTCTGAGAAAGGCCGCAAAAGGGTGGGGAGAGAGAGAGAGAGAGAGAGAGAGAGAGAGAGAAGGCGCCGCCGGAGAGAGAGGAAATCGCCCCTTGTTCTCCGACGAAGATCTTTTCGTTCCCGACCCTTCTGGTCATCAGATCTCAACTTAAATATGGTACATCTTCCTCTTTCTACCCTATTTTTTCTTGCATTAGGTATTTCTCGTTTTCTCATTCGCTGCTTCTCAATATTTCTCGATCTGCTAGGGTGCATAGATTCTTGTGATAAGGTGATTGAACGAAACTTGCAGTTGAACTTACTTTGTTTATTGGTCGATGGGATATTATTGGTCTGTCTAACATTGAATTGCAGATGATTCATACCAGTCATGAATCTATTTTTGTTTCATAGCTTCCTTAAGCGTATGGATCTTATCCTTTCGCTATGATCAGGATCAAATAGACTCAGGAAATGAGAGGCCTAATATAAATTAATTAGATCAGGTTCTATTTTGCATCAACATAGGCAGAATCAAGTTGTAGGCATGTAGATTATTATTTTGCTGGGATATCTTCATTGTTAAATATTCAAATACGGATCATTCGAATTTGAATTGATTGTGCAATGTGTAGACGACATCAAGGCGCCTTGCGGATAGAAAGGTGGGCAGGTTTGAGAAGAACATCACCAAGAGGGGAGCTGTGCCGGAAACAACCACTAAGAAAGGAAAAGACTATCCAGTTGGACCATTGCTTCTTGGTTTCTTCATTTTCGTTGTCATTGGATCATGTGAGATTTTTCTTGATTTGTGGTCTTTTATCCTCATCTTCACCATATTACATGGCTTCCCCATAACACAACATCATACATAGTTCTCTTATTGCATTCTACCAGCCTGATCTGTCAATTTTTTTTTTGTGTACGTTTCAATTGTCTACCGTGGTTTACATAAAGGGAATGGTTAAGGGAGATCCTTTTGTTGGTTAAGAGATCAGGGAGATTTAATTGCATTTGGAAACTTGTTGGTTTCTAACAGTTTTGGATTTTTTTTGTGTTGATCTCTGTTTTTCTATTTTCATTTTCACTGTTCTGATGGTTGTTTCCTTTAATGAACAGCTCTCTTCCAAATAATCAGGACAGCAACAAGTGGAGGGATGGCGTAATTGAAGCTTTCTTGCCATTATGTTTCGTGTTTGTTAGCCTGCGTAAAATTGCATTATGTGTACTCATACTAACTATAATAGAGCCGTGGTTGTTTTTTGGGGATGATTCAAAAGGATTTTTAATCATCTGCGCGCGCGCGCGCGCGAGAGAGAGAGAGTCATAGAGACTTAGAATAATTGTGGAAGGCTGGTCTGAGTGTCAGATAATTTGAATGGAAAGTAAAATCAATTTTGAAGGTATTACTAGAAATAATTGAAGGGGTTGGATTTCTTTTTCTTTTTCTTTTTCTTTTTCTTTTTTTGTTTTCTAAACAAGGTTCAGTGAAGTTAATCATCCAAACCTAGGGAGACAAAGGAATATTGTGGAGGCTTGGTTACAAGAGTTGTTACAAAATTATCATTATCAAATCAAAATGATATTTGTCTGAAAGGAGGGACGGAGGCTAGTAATCGACATGTATCAAAACAAAATACTTCCCTTATTTTACGGAAAAATACTTACCAATATTACTACATTTCATGCGACACCCCCTGGCTGATAATTAATTTTTCCTCTAAAAATAGCTCAAAATTCAAGCAATCCAGCTTGTTTGAACATTGAAAGTTGTTCATCTGAGATGCTTGTCGGAAATCTAAGTAGTGTAGCTCGGCTTCTGCCTGGGCGAGAGAGGACAGCGGTGAATGGGAACATTGATTAGTGACCTAACATGATCTATACTATGATTTGTGCCTATTGAGGAACTAAATAGAAATTTCAGCTGAGGGCAATAGGCCGCATGGGGTATCCATAATAGTTTGAGTTGATGCTCCGAGGTAGCAGTGCAAGCGTTAGCCTGCTCGAAAAGAAGAATAGAATTACGTCTATTTTGCCAGGCAGTTCTAGTAGAAAATCTCCATATTTACATATGATTATACTTATAAACATCTATCATAGAATTTGATCAAATTTACATGTAATCGCTAGCGGAAAAGTCCCTGGCTTATAAGTAATTATGGCTACAAAGACTTACAGAATTTCGATCAATTTTACATGCAGAAGTGCAACGAGAGATAATGTTTAGTGGTTCAGAACAAAAGTTGTATTCCATTAGTGCCATGACATCGTATATGGGCGTGCATAGAAGTCCTTTTCGATGTATTGTGACAACAAATGTTACACACCTTTTCTTCACGAACAAAGATAGGCTGTCAAACAATTTCTTCACCAAATCATTAGCCTATTGCATCCAAGCTACCAGGCACTTGAAAGAGGAAAGCAGAGTATAAGTTTACATGATTACCAGAAAAAAAAGTGCTAGTTTACGTGCAGCAGAACATGAAGGAAAACAAATCATTTTAAACCCACGTTTCATCTACTTCATTAAACCAGCAATGAAGATGGGGATGACATACATTGCAAAGGAAAACCTGATTGGAATAAAAAGGGAAAAATTCATGGGGCCATTGCTGCTAAAGATACAACCTAAGTCAAGCCCTTGCAGTTAGGCATGGATAAAATGCGGTGCCACATGCTATCCATTGCCGTTTTCTCCCACGTGGCACCACACACCCGGGAACCTTGAGCCATTCCCTGCTCGCTATACTGTAAATAACCAACCGATTCATTTGTCTCGATCTCAATGACAGCATGAGCAAGCCTTTGTTTCCCAGGCAAGTCATTCTAACGTGCTTTCCGTAAAAGTCCAAGCACCATATATTTGGCATTCTGTCAACCT
Organism: Sindora glabra; assembly: GCA_020226215.1. Lineage (NCBI taxonomy): Eukaryota > Viridiplantae > Streptophyta > Magnoliopsida > Fabales > Fabaceae > Sindora > Sindora glabra. The sequence continues at coordinate 82,685,645 of CM035231.1, read as the reverse complement.
CCGTCCACAAGAGAGTCATTTTCTGCAGCTCCCATATACATACACATGTGGCTGCATTCTTTGTCAACAACCCCACAAGCATGATCCGCCCTTCACATTCAGCTAATGTGTGGTCAGTCAGATGCACTGGCGCCGGGATTATGTACTGCTTCCATATCCCAGTGACCATGTCATAGGACACAATCCCTTCAGGATCTGACCGCATGAAGTATAGCGTGCTATCAACTGAAAGAGCCTGTGACCTGAAGTTGAGGGATAGCGGAAGCTTGATACTTGCAGGCATATTTCCTGGATGTGTCCAACAGTTCTTCTGTGAGTCATAAACTTCATACGCTCCGTCACAACCCAACCACAAGATCTTGTATCCTGCCCCAGTTGAGCTCCCATTTAGAGTCATCCCTACCGCAACACGAGACCAGACCTTGACTGAACGAGCAGGCAACTCCTTGAAAGATTGAGTAAGCGGATTACAAACATAGAAGTTTCGATGACCAATGTCAAGAAAGCAAACTAGACCCCCAGCTGAAGCCACTGGTAAAACAATCAACTTGGTGGGCAAGGTTGATATGGTGGGATGATGCCATTTTTTCAAAGAAGGATCATACATGGCACCTGAATTCACATTTTCATGAGTTATTGTGTAAAACCAGGGATTCACTTGTGGGACTTGAGCACAGTGCTGAGAAAAACTTTGAGAAGTGAGTAAGGAATTCCATCGCCGGCATACAGAGCGAAAGCGGAAAAATGTGGCAACAGGAAGTCGTGCAATCACAGCCTCAAATAGATCTTCAGGAAAATCTTTCCAAATTTGTTGCTCCATAACTTCAGTTGTACAGGACGTTCCAGACAATTTACCCCTGCTCCTATCTTTCCGGGACTTCTTACTAGGTGGAGGCTTTAGAGGCTCCAACATCCTGAAACTTCTAGATTTTCCTGCTGCCATTACGAGGTCACAGCAGTCATTCACAGGGTTATCATCAGTATCAAGGAAGTAGCATCTGCAACAAGATTGACCAAAGACATTAACGTGCTTCCCAATGTCAAGTAGAATAGAAGTAGTACACATAAGAATAAAAGTCCAACTTCATTTACAAATAGAAATGTGAAATAATAAAGCAAATTGAAGGCCATAAAATAAGAAAAAGATTTTGATATTCTAACAGAAATATTGACCAAGAGCACTGACAAGTACACATAGAGATTTCATTATCTACTTAAACCCCCTTTCTTGTTGCAAGGTTATATATATTAGATACAACTTTTTATGAAGATATTTTGGCATTTGCTGAATCCCTAATATCCCTTTTTCTGAAGTTGCTGGGCATACAACTTAAGCATGCGACTGAAAGCTTATGACACAGAAATAAATGCATGAATGGCAATTGTTGGCAAGCTAGTTGAAATCACAGTAGGCCAAATCAAGCCCCATATTTGAAGAATCATGAAGATTTATATGAATCTTTATAAATGTCAATTCATATACATATCTTCACAAAGTCATGCAAGCAAAATTCTGTTTTGGTCCTTACCCATAAAGCCATCATTAAGTCTTGAAGTCTACAACCTGTACAAATTCCAAATGAAACCTTCCCCATCTGCAGCCTTACCTGGTTTCACCGAGATTCCAAATGCCCACAATAGACATTTTTTCCAGCATGATCTCCTATTGTTCAATCTTGGACCTTTTTTTTTTTTTTTGGGTAAAAGAAGTGCAAGTTTATGCAACTATACTTAGTTGATGGGTCCTTGCGGGATTAGAAACGCTTATAGCAAGTTTAGTTACGTAGTCTGTTGCAAATATCTAAAGCAACTTATTAGGTGAGAACGTTACTGCTTACAAATCCGATATCCATTTCCATGAAAAGAACTATTTTCTTCTACTCTTCTAAATATCTTAGGCAAGAGAGTTTATTAAATTTGAAGGGATCGTTATAATTAATCACTCTCAAATTGTTTCTACTTTATTAAACTCTTCCTGTTTGCTATGATAAGCATTTTCAAGTAATAAACCACTCAAAGGTATCAGTAATTACCAACTAAATAAATGAAAGGTGAAGACACACAGCATGGACACAGAAACAAGGCCAGAAAAACAAATCTAGAAAACGTAAACTACTGAGCGGAATTTTATGAAATTGAATTTTTTTTTTTTTAGCTTTCTAAACGGTTATCCTTTCATTGTTTCTATAATTCTTCTTGCACGTCCTTTCAAGAATAATTTTTCATTATTTCTAATTTGCGGACTATCCTTTCTCATCCTTTTTCTCTTCTACGTTAGAACTTTACTTTCATGAAAGACTTCGTTGGAAAAGAAAGGAAATTATAATGTAGCTTTTAACCAAGACAAGACAAGGAACAGAGAGAGAGAGAGAGATCTCATATTTTGCCTATCATATTTTTACGAAGAAAATAAGGATTATGGAGCAGAGCAAACAGAAGCCACGAGCATCTGTTGCCAATTGCCAAAATGAAAATAGAAAGTACATGGCAATGGACATAAATTTCATGAAGTATATAATCTAATGGAAGAGAAAAGGGCATGGAACCCAAACAAGGAAGATCAAGAGAAATTCTTACTAATCTATGTTCAAAAAGTTTAGCATAGCAGGCTATGATTCCAGTAAGCAGTAAATTCAGAAGCATATAATTGGTCACTTCCCAACGATGCCGCATAGTCAATTTTTAAACCGAAAGGATTAAGGAGATTAACCAAAAACATATGTGTATGCCTAATATATACAAGTTAGAAGACAAAAAGAACCTAACTTACCTAAATCCATAAAAATGAAAAAACTGATTAGCAGATAATAAGGAAACAATTAGCAAAGATAAAACAAACTACAACTAAATGACTAATAGGAAGAAATAAGGACCAAGCTCACCAAAAAATAAAAAGAAAAAAAAATAGCGTCTAGGAATTAATTGGCAAAAATAGATAAAAACAAATAGTGCAGCGGAAAAAGAATAGTAGATAGAGATCTATAAGAGAGAGAGGACCTGGAGCGTTGGCGAAAGAGTAGAGGGCGGGTGTGAAGTAGCTGTTGATGATGATGACGAGAAGATTGAAGGAGAGAAGAAGGAGGAGGAGGAGGAGGAGGAGGAGGAGGAGGAAGGAGATGATTAGATTGGTAAAAGTGGAAAAGGTCTTGAAGCTGAGAGATGAGCTGCCTGAGCATGGCATTGGCAAGCCCTTCCTCTTCTTCCAATTCCATGCCCCAACTCCCTCTCCCCCCGGCCCCTGTAATAACCCCTCTCTCTCATCCTTCTCTTCTCACCCACTCTTCTTTTTCCACGTTGGCACCCACATTCCAACTTTATCCCTATAATTATTTCATTTTATTTACGGCAGTGTCTCTTGTACCATACTACCCCTCACTATCTTGTCCTTTTATATCTACCCATGTTAAAAACAAATCTAGCCCGTAGAAAAGTATTTTTTTGTTCTCATGGTATCTTAATTTTAGATTTAGATGATTTAGCTATCACCGTATCAAGAAAATTGAAAATGGCTATTGCACGTAATACCGTAAAATGTTATCATATCACTGTATGATTAATTATACTTTATAATAATAAATATTGAATTCTGAAAGAACAATAACAACAAAAATAAACATGTTAAGATGGATATATTATAGATAAAATATAAAATGAATGTAAACGAAAATATATTGACATAACATCTATTAAAAAAATGATAGAAAATTGATTGAAATAGTTTGGTCATATGTAAATAAGATCATTAGAAGTATTAGTGAGAAGAATCGATCATATAATATTTAACTTGTAAAAAAAAATAAAGAGAGCTTAAAAAGGACATTAAGAGAAGTTATAAAAAAGTATCTTTTAATAAATAATATTACTGAAAATTTAATTATCAATAAAATTCAATGACATTATATGATTCATGTATTCAATCTCACTTAGTAAGATAAAATTTTATTATTATTGTTATTATTGTTATTGCATGTAATAGTATCAAAAGGAAGAACCTTAGGAATACTTTATGCCTCTATATGCAAACACGTGTTATAACTTTTCACAAGCATCACACACTAGTCTCAATAAAAATATATAAATAAGAAATTCGTTAAGGAAAAAAGAAAAATAATATTATTTCAACTATCGAATAATTTATGTGCAAATCCTACTTAATAAGATAAGATTTTATTATTATTGATATTGTATGTAATAGTATCAAAGGAAGGACTTTAAAAATATTTTATATCATTGTATGCAAACGGGTGTTGTAGCTTTTCACAAGCATCACACACCAATCTCAATAAAAACATATAAATAAGAAATTCGTTAAGGAAAAAAGAAAAGTAATATTATTTCAACTTTCGGTTTAATAATTTTAAGACTCTTTACTTAAAATTTTGTTAATAAAGTGTTTGCGAAAAGAAAGGGACTGTCTTTAAATAAAGCTTGTAAAAATGAATAATTGAAGGATCCTCTTCGTTTGTCTTAACCCATGCAGAATAACTTACTTAATCACAAATCGGAATGACAGTCCGAAAAGGAGGCTTGTTTTACCGGTTAATAAAGTTATTTAGAAGAGAAAAAACTGCCTTTACCATGTATATAAAAGAAAAGGTCAATGTGCCCGGCTTTTAGAATATCAATCTGTCAGCCAATTGGAAGGGTAGTATTGTAAACTAGCGGAGTATGCGAATATCAACGGTTGAAATAGCAGGGTGAAACTCCGTGGGCCATATGTATTGATGATTTACGGAAATACCCAAGGTACTCAAGTGCCATGCAATGAGTAATAATAATTATTATTCCACCAACAAAGAAATGGGAGAAAATGGTAATACTGACCCCAATTGGGCTGGAGTTGGTAAAGATAGCGTGACATGGAAGTACATAATTTGTATTGTATTTTTATTCTGTATAGGTAAGAGAGATATAATATTTGTTTGCAAACTAAGGAAGAGAATGATGAAGTCAAGACTTAATAATAAGAGAGACAGTGGGTCTTCTTCTTTGATTGCGGTGGGTAATGATTTCATTCTCTTACTTATGCCTACCCTAGGGAGTTGCCATCATCATGGATTCCCTTCTTTTACGTGCGCACAAGCACCCTTTTTCTTTTGCACCTTGGATGGCATGGCTTCAAGTCAAAGCCCACGGCCTTTAACATAGGCCCGATCAATCCAAATATAAGGCCCAAAAAAATCCATTTATAGTGACATGACTTAACAACTTTTCACCAACAAAATTGCCTTTGGTTATACCAGTAACTAACAAGCCATGCGAAAAGTATGACAGGAAATGCATGCAACTTGACATTTTTATAAGCGCAGTTCAGCAAGTCAATTGCTCATCCACATAATCATGGAAAACTTCGGACAAGCTAAGGAGGAGGAGGAGGAGGAGGAACATGTCTTTCGTAGCCGATATCCAGCTGTCCGAGTGCCTGAGAATGTAACCTTGCCTCAATTTGTGCTCCACGATGCTGAATTATATCCTGACAAGGTAGCATTTGTGGAGGCTGTGACAGGAAAAACAGTCACCTATAGGGCTGTGGTTAGAGACACAAAGAGGTTTGCAAAGGCCTTAAGATCTCTTGGTCTAAGGACGGGGCATGTTGTCATTGTGCTACTCCCAAATGTGGCTGAGTATGCCATTATTGCTCTGGGCATAATGGCCGCTGGGGCCGTGTTTTCTGGCGCAAATCCAACAGCACATGCCTCCGAAATCAAGAAACAAGCAGAGCTTGCCGATGCCAAGATAATTGTCACAAATGGCCCAAACTATGAAAAGGTAATTAAATTCAAACCCGGACATGCATTTGAAACTATATATAAATAGCATCTGAAATTTCAGAGCTGAAAATAACACAGGTGAAAGGTTTGGAGCTACCAGTCATTGTGCTATCGGAAGAACCCGTTGAAGATGCCATGAATTGGAACAAACTGCTCCACGCAGCTGACCGAGCCGGTGATAATGAGATAAAGGAACCCATCAACCAAACTGATCTGTGTGCCATGCCCTTTTCATCAGGGACTACAGGGATGTCAAAAGGTGTGATGCTGAGCCACAGAAATCTGGTAGCCAATCTTTGCTCCACGCTGGTTGGAGTGGGGCCAGAAATGGTGGGACGGGTCACCATACTAGGCTTAATCCCCTTTTTTCACATTTATGGCATTACTGGAATATGTTGTGCGACTCTTAGGAACAAAGGGAAGGTGGTGGTGATGGGGAGATATGAGTTAAGAACATTTCTCAATGCTTTGATCGCGCATGAGGTCACATTTGCACCAATTGTGCCTCCAATCATTCTCAATTTGGTAAAAAATCCAGTAGTGGATGAATTTGATCTCAGCAAGCTCAAACTCAAGGCTGTAATGACTGCGGCCGCACCTCTTGCACCGGAGCTCCTTATAGCCTTCGAAAACAAGTTCCCCGGCATTACAGTACAAGAGGCGAGAACAAACAATCTCCTTCACGATCTTGTAATTAAGGATTTTTCGTCTTGTCTGAGGTATTTACATTTGAAAATTGGCAGGCATATGGACTAACTGAACACAGTTGCATCACACTCACACATGTACAAGAAGGATTCAAAAACCCGAAAAGAAACTCAGTGGGGTTCATACTTCCGAATTTGGAAGTCAAATTTGTAGATCCTGACACAGGTGGATCACTCCCAACAAACACACCAGGTGAACTCTGTGTTAGAAGTCAATGCGTGATGCAAGGTACCGGATACAGATAACGAAAGCTTTAATATATATATATATATAGTCAGCCACACTTTAACTCTGCATGTCTTTCCAGGTTACTACAATGAGGAGGAAGAGACCGCCAGAACTATTGACAGGAACGGATGGCTTCATACGGGCGACATAGGGTTCATCGATGACGACGAAAATGTGTTTATAGTCGACCGCATCAAGGAGTTGATCAAGTACAAGGGCTTCCAAGTGAGTAAATCGAAGAATTTGATTGGCTAGATTCAGATTATTTCTCTCTCATTATTTGTATGATGATTTTTTATTGTAGGTCGCTCCTGCTGAGTTAGAGGCCATTCTGCTGTCACATTCTTCAGTTGAAGACGCTGCTGTTGTGCCGTAAGCAACCAAAAACTTAAGGACTTTCCCATGATTTTTATGATATATATGTTTGTGTTGTGGTGGTTTCAGATTACCAGATGAAGAGGCCGGGGAGATTCCGGGCGCGTCTGTTGTCATGAGCGCAGGTGCAAGAGAGAGCGAACAAGACATAATCAATTATGTTGCCTCCAATGTTGCAAGTTACAAGAAAGTGAGAGTGGTGCACTTTGTGGAAGCAATTCCAAAATCACCTTCCGGCAAAATAATGAGGAGGCTCGTCAAAGACAGGATGCTGCAAAACTTGAAACCAAAATCTACTACCCATGCCTAGCTAGAACCATCTTCTTATTTTGTAGTCTGCTGCACTTAAATTAAATCATGAAATTCATTTATAATAATATAGTTTTGCTCTCAACTTTCAAGTTTCAACTTCTCACCCAATTTGATTAGCTTCTATAGGTTTTCTTCACTCTTGTAAGAGTATAGAACAAGATTGATAAGGCGTGGTGTCTTTTTTTTTTTTTTTTTCTTTTTAACTCTCTTATTTCCTTTTGCTTGAGAACAGCCGTCATTCCGTCGAAGACTTGGTAACGTAAGCTTGGACTTTAGCCTGTGAAGAGATGCTTTTCTTAATTTCCTCGTCGTCTTCTTTCTGTTCCGTGACTGGATGGATTTTCTAGAAAAGTGGCATCGCTGAGAAAGCGAGGCCACACACACACAACGTTTCCTTGCCTACACCTCCCTTTCATAGAAAATGTTTCGCCGTCTCTCTTTTCCAGACCCTATAGTGCATATATCTCTTCAGATAGGGAACCAAAACTTTCAAATGTCTACCACCTTGTGTCAAAATCAATAGTTTTCGTTGGCTGTATCTGCAAGTTAATATAGCTAAAATCAAGCTTTTTCCTTGATCTTTGACAAATATTTACCAAGTTGCAATATTTCTGATTCTACTTCAATGCAGATAAATTATTTTGATTCATGGTAAACAATATAAAAGATGGGATTAGAGTTGGTTTGGCTGAAAGTTGGAAGTGCAACTTCTTATAATTGAATTATTTATTTAAATGATTACTAATCGGTAAAATGAAAAAAATCAAGACTTTTTAATAATTTTTATTTTTTTATGAAGGAAAATTTTATATTACACCGTTGACACAATAGTATAGCGGTATACTATTGTGTAAATGGTGTAATATAAAATTTTTGACTTTTAAAATATTTTTGAAAGTATAAAAAATATAAAATTATTTTTTATGAAAGAAAGATTTTGCACTATTGACCGTTAATCAAATATACAGAATTTAACTTAAAAAAATAAACTTAATTAATTATTAGATTTAGTGGTATACCATAACCTCTCCCTTTTATAGAAAATTTTTTAATTCTCGTTATTAATTAAATAATTTTAAATACTTTTAAAAAATTTAAATTTATTTTCTAGGAAAGTGAATTTCCTGCATGCAGCGTTCTCTTTGTCCCGTACTGTGTTGTTGAATTTGTCGATTGGTGCATGATATTTATGATTGGGAAGGGAGCTGCTGGCGTTAATTTTCAGCCAGAAGTCTAAACTTGTGGTCAGCTGTTACTGTTGCTACCCGGCTGAGTTTTGAAAGTTGATCTCGAGTTTGGTACAATTTAAAGGTGATCACCAATATATACCGGATGCGCATATAATTGGGTAAATTACTGTCCCGATTAGAGTTAATTACATTCCCACCTCTTCTAATTTAAAAAATGACCCCAACCTCTCTTTGACCAATGAGAGTACATGTCATTTGGGTATATAAATTCTTCCCTTTAGAATAAATTCTTTTATGCATCTTGCAAACGTAACTTATTACACATGATAATCATGCCACTTACATTTGGAATAAAATTAGTTCGCATGAATTGATATGCTATCATTAATTAAGGGACTTTGTTGGTACACCTAATAGGGTATACTGATGTGACTATTACAAATTTTATGTAATTTTCTCATAAAAACTTGTAATACTTCATAGAGTTTGTAATTTTTTTTAATAAAATTTTATAATAGCTCCTCAAATTTACAAGTTACAAGATTACTATTTCATCTTACAAGATTTATGAATAAAATTGTAAGATCTTATAAAAAAATTATAAATTTTATGAGAATAATTACCCCCTTTATAACGTTTTTTTTTTTGGCTACAAACCCCCTTTATAACTTATATCATATGAAAATGTTGCAAAACCTTTTGAAAAATATATGAATTTTATGAAACATTCTTATAAAATTCATAAAAATTCTTATCAATATAATATTTTTTTAGATTGTACCAAAGCAAACCCTAAAAAATCCTCCTATCGTCTCTTATATCAATAATAAATTTTTATTTAAATTATCCTACTCAAGAAATCATTTCTTCAATACATTACATATAAGACAATATTTTCATAAGGTCTTTGAAGTATTTATCATAAGGTTTTTATCACAAACTGTATTAATTGCCTTATTTCAAAAAAATTATTATTATATAGATAGTTATTTTATTATCAAATTGTAATTGTAATTATTGATAATAGAGTAATTATCACACATATCACAATTTAATTGGAGAATCTTATGATAAACACGTAAAATATTTTTTAAAATTTATTTTTATTTACATCTTTCTCAATAAACAATTATAAAATAACCATTGAGATTTTAGTACATTTAGTATATAGATGGTTATTATATTATCAAATTGTAATTGTAATTATTGATAATAACTAAATAGAATAATTATCACACATATCACAATTTAATTGGAGAATCTTATGATAAACACATAAGATACTTTTTAAAATTTATTTTTATTTACATATTTCTCGATAAACAATTATAAAAAACCATTGAGATTTTAATACATTTAGTATATAGATAGTTATTATATTATCAAATTGTAATTGTAATTATTGATAATAACTTAATAGAATAATTATCACACATATCACAACTTAATTGGAGAATCTTAAGATAAACACATAAAATACTTTTTAAAATTTATTTTTATTTACATATTTCTTGATAAACAATTATAAACTAACCATTGAGATTTTAAATCAATGAGATTTTAGTACATTTGTAAATAAATAAAAACTTTTACTATATTAGAAAATATTGAAACATAAAAGGGATGTTACTTATTAGGCAATATTTGGTTTGTATAATTTTTTTTTCATATTTTCAAAAATATTTTATAGAAATGCAAGATCTTCGTCTTTGGTTTAAAATTTAGAAAAGTATTCTAGAAAATACTCATATTTCTAAGAATGTTGTTAGCATAAGTTTCCCCAGAAATATTTTTATAGATAGAGACAGATATCCTACATTTTTATAATATGGAAATGTTTTAATAATATAAATATAATATTTTGCTCATCTTTTCATTAAGATCTCACTATTATTAATATCTTATTTTACTATTACTTATCGTGATTGACCACCTTTGATAACTGTAGCTGCCATCATTTATTACTACAAGTCATCAACTATCATCTAGCCTTGATAACTATTATCGATTATTATCTATTACAAGTGATTATTGTTTACACAACTCATCTTTAACAACCTTTGTTAGTTACCATTCATTGCTAATGACCACCGCCAATCACTATTTACTGCTAAAGACCATCAAAAATAATCTTGATTGATCATCTCGCATCACTAACTATTATCATTGACTTAATTTTTTATAAGAATACTTTTTATAATTTAATAATATTTTTAAAAATATATAAATTAATAAAAATAAGTGTTTACTATAGTGTTGCAAGAGTAAATGACATGAAAAACTTTAAAATCATTGGATTAAAATTATTTAATCACAATTACTTATTTTTAATAGATATAATTAAATAATTTCAATATAATAATTTTTTATATCATCACGCCACTTTAGATTTTGAAACCCTTAGGATACAATAGACTTCACTATTACAATATAACATTTTTAAGGATATTTACAAATGAATCAAACATGATAGTATCACATTCCTAAGACTTAGGAATCATACTTTGAAAATATTACCATTTTTAAGGATGTATTATTCTAAGAATCAAATGTCACTTTAGTATATATTAAATTTTGGACAAAATTTAGGTAAAATTTGTTAAACGTTTACGAAAGGTTCTCTGTTCAAATTATAACATGTGCATTAATTATTTTATTAATTATTAATAATATTAATTTGATAATTACAATAAATATGAATATTCATAATTATATTGAAGCAATTGATATACACATAATAATTTGAATGGAGAATCTTCCAAGTAACTTTAAGGTAGAATATGTTAACTAATACTTTTATTAAAAATGGGAAATATAACCTATCCCTAAAGTGTGTGACCAACTTAAGGCATTACCCTTAACAACCTTTTACTAGCCTTACTTCATGGAATGCAACTATAGTAATAATATTTTATGTTGTCTTAATCCTTGATGTAAAAGTATATGCCTAGTAACAAGTTATCGAAGGAAAGAGTTACTATATGATGAACATGTACCTTATACATATACCTTTAATTGTTCCAATTGTCAAGTGTTATACCTCAGTGCTAAAATACTCGAACGAACCTACTTCCCCTCTAACAATCAATAGTTGAGTACCTAAAGAGAAGATTCTTTATAAAATGAAAAGAAAATAGAAATAGAAATTTAATGAATTTTCATAGAAAACTTAATAAGTGAGCAAGATAGTCTAATATGTTTGAAACCAATTAAAGTTTAATAGCTATTCTACTAAATATTTCTAAAAAGAAAAATTGGTGAGTATTTATACTTTCTCAAAGGAAAGTTGATGTAAGAACTAGTCTACTATTTTTAGATGCAATTATGAAATGTAAGGTTTCAATGTTGTTGGTTCAACTTCCTTTTAATGTTACACTTTCAAGAACCATTTAAATTACTATCCATTGTACTCACATACATAATTCCCATTGTTTAAACAGAACCATACATTGATAATTTCTCATTTATCAATACAATAATTGTATATTTAATACTAAGTTAACAATTTACTTTCCAATATATCAACAAGAGTATTACAAAAACTTTTTTCTACCTAGATTGTTTCTCATTCATAAAGAAATGTATATATTTTATGATAAAGATAATAGGAAAAAATAAATAATATAATAAAATAATTAAATCCTCTTATACCTCTCTATCAACCTTATGCTTTCCCAAACTCCATCCTTGTCCCTTCAAGAGTTGCTTTATCCCTCATAAATAGTTTTCTAGATTTAGTACTATTCATATCACATATCATTTGATCATTCCTTTTTCGCATTCATATCACATATCTCACCCCATGCAAGTTTTCATCATTCAAGTAATTTAAAATAATATGCAAGGTCACAATAAAAATATAATCTCTATGTCTGAGTACCATACCATATATATATGATTATCATAATATACATAAACTCAACATAAAAATATCATATCCTTAAATTTCACCATAACATCTATAAGCTTATCATATCAACATCACATCCATGTATACTTATCATAATGTCCATAAGCTAATATGTATTAGTATCATCCATATATGATAACAATTCCTTAGAGTTCTATAAAATACATAAAACTAGGTGTATACTCGAGTATGGGTAACCCAAAAGCAACTTTGGATGTCATACTCAAGTATATATTCGATTAAAGGCATTCAGAGAGCATTTCATCTAGGGTACTCAAGTATGGATATCTATAAAGCAACTCTGAAAGCCATAAGTGAGTATATACTCGATTATCAACTCCAAGTTTGTAGAAATTATATGAATTCATTGTATGTTTTAGCAATTTGCATCCTTTAATTCACATACACAACCAATAATACCAATTGTAACATAACATATAACATAAGCATCCAAACTCCTTTTTAAACTTTATTTGACCATAGCCTGTATATTTGAGCAAACAAATGGGGAATAAATTGAATATATATATATATATATATATATATACGTTGGAACTTAGGCTTACTATTTTTTATTATCATCTAACTTATTTTAGGTTCAAAAATAGATAAATTATGATTATCAAATCCTTTAAATGTTTTATGGACTTTAGGCTATCATACTTTCATATTTGTAAAAGCCCAATCGACCTCTTAAAAGCATATTTTCTCATTTTTCATTTATTTTTATTTTGAAAATGCCAAACTTGCTTTCCAAGTTATAATCTTATTAGCTATAATATAATATTTATTTTTCAAAAGAAAGATGACAAAATTAAATGGTCAATATTTAGTACTTATTTTGAGCCTTTGATTGGTTAAGTGTGGGAAAATTAAAATGAGAGAAAATTTCAAATTTTAAATTGCCTAACATGTGCTAAAATTAATATTAAATTATATAAACTGTCAGTTCTAAAGAATACAAATACAATATAAACCAACTGGATCTGATTTTTAGAAGAAAATATAATTTTAGTAAAATAGCAACATAACTGCTATCCTGGGTGAAAAATTAAGAAAAAGTGAAAAAGTAACTAAAAATTTGACTTACATAATACATACATAATATTTTTAGACTGTATGATATTTTAAGAAGTTTCTAAGGTAAGCTAACACTTTATGGAGTCATTTTTCAATTTTCAAATTCTTGAAGCCTTAAGGAAGTTTAGAGCCAAAAGTTCAAATTTTAAATTTGGAACATAAATTCAAACTTAGGGCCAAAAGATAACTTGGAGCCTAAGTTATTTTTCACTATAAATAGGCTACATCCATGTGAAGATGAAACTAGAAAATATAAAAACTTTGCACTATAATTTACAAATTCTCTCTAACTTTTCTTTTAGAAAAATATTAGTTCTTATCTTCTTCTCACTCTAAAATCAAAACTTGCATATCCACTCTAAGAGTGTTTATAAATGAAAATTTTAAAATCTCTTTAAAAGATTATAAGAAAAATCTTTCTTGTATCTTCAAATCCTAGTGGAAATTGATAAATCTTGTAAAGTCTGGTGGTGATTGAGATCCTAGTGAAGATTAATGAATCCTTTAAGGTTAGGTGGCGATTAAAATCTTAATGGAGATTAGGAGAATCTTATAAAGTTAGGTGTTGAAACTTGATAAAAAGTTAATATATACCTTAAGTGAAACTTGGCAGGTTGAGATGATGGAAGTAGACCCAAAAGGTGTTCCTTTTGAATAATTAAATTCTTATAAAATCTCTTTAAGAGATTATAAGAAAAATCTCTAAAAACATCTGTGAATGAAAGTTTGTAAAATCTCTTTAAGAGATTGTAAGAAAAATCCTTCTTGTATCTTGAAATCCTAGTGGAAATTGATAAATCTTGTAAAGTCAAGTGATGATTGAAATCCTAGTAAAGATTGGTGAATCCTTTAAAGCTAGGTGCTAATTAAAATCGTAGTGGAGATTAGGAGAATCTTGTAAGCTAAGTGTTGTAACTTGATAAAAAGTTAATAGATATTTTAAGTGAAACTTGATAGGTTGAGATGAGGGAAGTAGACCTAAAATGTGTTCCTTTTAAACAATCAAATCTTTATAAATATTCTTTCTATTTTCTCTCTCTTTATTTCTTTACTTATGCTTTGTTCTGAAAATTGCATTGCATCATAAAAAAGAAGTCCACAATTTTTCATTACATTAAGTAAAGAAACATTTTTTTAATCATCTTTGAGAAAACATTTTCTATTATCATTGAAACAATTCATATTTTTGAAACTACATTTTCATCAAATTTCAAGAACTTTTCTATTGCACTTCACAAGTTTCATTATATCAACATCATAATTTTTAGTTGAAAACTTTTTAAAAGGCTAATTCACCTCCTCTTGACCCTTAAACTCTATCATTTGGTATTCGAGTTTGGTTTCACATTTTTAAAGTCTAACAACTTTATGAGTAAAGATCTTATAGGTAATGAAGCTTTTTGGCTAAAATTATGGATCAGAAGGACATTCTACAACTAAATATCTACTTTTTAATGGCACAAATTATGATTATTGGAAGTTCAGAATGATGATCTATATTAAATCCATTGACATTGAAGTATAAAAAGTTATTAAGGAAAGCTATAAAGCACCTATAAAAATGGAAAGAGAAATAAAGGCGCTTAAGCCGAAAAATGAATGGATGAAAGCTAATTACAAGAAGGAAGCAACACATGCAAAAGCAATCAATGTTCTATGACACCTAATGAATTTAAAAAGATCTTAAAATGTACTTCTGCAAAATCAATGTAGGTTAAACTTTAAAGTGACCTACAAAAGCACTAATCAAGTAAAAAAAACTAGGATAATATGTTTATACATGAATATGAAATATCCAAGATTAAATAAAATGAAAAAATAGAACTTATATTTGAAAGGCTCTCAACTATCGTCAATGATCTTCATGCATTAAGAAGAATAATTAACAATGGAAAACTAGTAATGAAAATCTTGAAATTTTTTTCAAAAACATAGCAATCTAAAGTAGATGTCATAAAAAAGGAAATAATCTCTCTACTCTTACATATGATGAGCTAAGAGAAAAGCTCTTGACATATAAAAAAATATACATAAGAGAAGATTAAGAAAAGATAAAAAAATGGTAGTTTTTAAAACATCCTCACAAAAAGATGATAAAGAAGAGGATGATCTTGATCAAGAAATAAAATAATAAAAAGATGAGTTAACTCTTATAATAAAAAGATTTTTTAGAATGTACAAAGGAAAATGTGATTTTAAACCTAAAACATTTCAAAAAAATGAAGAATCAAGCAACCAACCTTTGGTTTGCTTTGAATATAAAAAGTGAAACCATAAGAAAAGTAAGTGTCCAAAATTAAAGAAAAAGCCTCTAAAGAAGTCAACCAAGAAGAAAGTTATAATGGCAACATGGGATGATAAAAATGCATCCTCCAAAGAAGTACTTGAAGATGAAGAAGAAAAAGCAGATGACATTATCAACTACTACTTTATGACCAGAAGTAAAGAAGACAATGAGGTAACTGATGATAAACTTGAATTTTCTTTATCTTACAATAAATTGATGGAAGATTTTTACAAAGTCTTAACTAAATATTTTTCTTTAAAAAAATAAAATAAAATTTTAATAAAATAAAATATTTCTCTCAAAAAGAAAAAATATATTTTTAAATTCTTTTAAAATAAAAAATTAAATTTTGACAAATAACTTGAAAATTTTAAAAAATGAAAATCAGTTGAAAAGCTAGAAAAATAAAATCAAGATTTATTAAAATAAAAAGATATTTAAAAGAAAGAAAATTATATTAAAGTTTTTAAAGTAGAAAATTATTAAATAGGATCTAAGTTAAAGCATAAATCTTTAAACTTTAAAAGAGAAAATATTTTTCTAAAAAGAAAAATAAATAGTCTAATAAATGATCTTGCAAGATTTGTAAATAAAAAGATAATTTGGATACTCTTTTAGGGATTCAAAAATATTCTTTAGAAAAAGAAGGATTAGGATATCTTTACTCATACTATAATAAACATTATAAAAGTTCCTATGAGAAAGCTTCTCATCCATCAATTTCATATGTGACGTATAATTATTATGGAAATAAAGGTCATATTATTTCTTTTTG
The DNA here is from genome assembly GCA_020226215.1 of Sindora glabra. Classification (NCBI taxonomy): domain Eukaryota; kingdom Viridiplantae; phylum Streptophyta; class Magnoliopsida; order Fabales; family Fabaceae; genus Sindora; species Sindora glabra. Next base: position 82,669,009 of record CM035231.1, on the reverse strand, counting down.
TTATTTGGAAAAAAAAAGAATGCTTAAAAAGGAAAAACAAGATTAGATGGCCAATAAACAAAATGATATAATGAAGGCATCAACTAACCACCAAGGACTCAAATAGATTTAGGTACCTAAGAAAAATTAATATTTTGCTGTAGGTGTGTCTTAAATCTACAATAAAAAAGGATGATTGATTTCTAAATAATGAATGCTTAAAACACATAATTGAAAATCAAAGCAAGTTGTTATTAATCAAAATCATAAATGGCAGATATGTTACACTTAAAGATAGCACAAAATGCAAAATTATCGATATAGATAATATAAGTATGGGTCTTACCTCTATTGATAATACTAGTATGATTAATGGTTTCAAGCATAATCTTCAAGCATTAACCAATTTTATGATAAAAGCTATAAAGTAATTTTTTTAATTACCACACTATTTTATTCAACACAAAAAGAAAAATAAAATTTATTTTATTAGAAAAAGAATTGGTAATGTTTATGTCTCAAATATGCAAGATATTTCCTCAAACTCTTTAAAATGTCTTGCACAAGTAGTAATGAAAGTTGGCTATAGTATAAAAGACTTAGTTATATTAATATTATCTTATTTCAAATCTTTTGAAAAAAGACCTAGTAATAGGTTTTCCAAAAATATTTTTTTTGAAAAAGGCCATATATGTAATGCATGTGAATAAGGCAAGCAAGTAAAATCATCTTTTTAACCCATAAATATGGTTTCAACTTCTAAACCATTAGAGCTTTTACATATAGATTTATTTGATCCTACCAAAATGTTGAGCCTTGAAAGAAAAAGGTATGGTTTCGTAAATATTAATCATTTCTCTAGATTTACTTAGGTATTTTTTCTTGCACATAAAGATGATACTTTTGAAATATTCGAGAAATTTTGCAAGAAAGTTCAAAATGAAAATGGAGTTTGCATTATAGACATTAAAAGTGACCATACTGGTGAATTTAAAAATAAAAAATTTGAAAATTTTTATGATGAAAATGGTATTAGTCATAATTTTTCTTGTCCTAGAATTCCTTAGCAAAATAGGGTGGTGAAAGAAAGAAATAGGACATTACAAGATATGATTAGAATCATGCTTTGTGAAAAAAATTTACCTAATATTTTTTAGCTAAAGCTATTAATACATAATGTTATATTTTAAATAGATACTTTATAAGACCCATTTTGAGGAAAATATCATATAAGTTATAGATGGGTAGAAACCCAACATTAGATATTTCCATACATTTGGATGCAAATGTTTCATTTTAAATAATGGAAAAGACAATCTTGCAAATTTTAACTTAAGAAGTGATAAAGGAATATTTAGTGGATACTCTAATACAAGTAAAGCTTATAGAATATATAACAAAAGAATCTTTACTATTGACGAAACTATGTATATTATTTTTGATGAATCTAATGCATATTTCTTAAGAAAGTAAGCTGACGATAAAGGCCAAGTAATCGTAAAGGAGCAAGAATCTAAAAAAGATACTAAAATAACTAGGGAAAACCAATTTAAAATTCATTTCCCAAGAGAGTAAGGGACTGTTATCTTGAGCAGAATATTTTAAATGAATTGAATGGTTGCTATCTGAAATAGAATGATGAAACTATTGATAATTCAGCTAAAAGGCAATAACATACTTCTCAAAGAAGTAAAGAAAGTTTACCAAAAGAATGGAGAAATCATCCAAACTATCTAAATAAATTTATTATTGGTGATCTATTCTAAGGTATAAAAACTAGATCCTCTTTTAAAAATAAAACTAATTTAGCTTTACTATCATATATAGAACCCAAGAATGTACAAAATGCTCTCAATTATGAAAGTTAGGTCAAAGTCGTAAAAAAGGAATTACACTTATTTAAGAAAAATAAAGTATGGAACCTTGTACCATAGCTTTCAAATCATCCAATCATCAAAACCAAATAGATATTTAGAAATAAATTGAATGAATTTGGTGAAGTGGTAAGAAACAAAACAAGATTATTAGCTTAATGATATAATCAATAATAAGGTATTAATTATGATAAAACTTATACACCAATAGCTAGACTTGAATCTATAAGAATGTTACTATCTTTCGCTTACTTCAAAATTTTCAAACTTTATCAAATGGATGTGAGAAGCGCCTCTCTAAATGGTTTTCTAAATAAGGAAGTTTATGTAAAACAACCTCTTGGATTTAAAAATAAAAAAAAGCTAACTTATATTTTTAAACTTACTAAAGCCCTTTATAAATTAAAATAAGCTCCAAAAGCTTGGTATGAGAAGTTTAGTAAATTTCTTATTAAAAATAGTTTTTCAAAAGGTAAAGTAGATATTGTTCTTTATCAAAATCATTGAGTATGATATACTAGTTGTCCAAATTTATGTTGATGATATTATCTTTAGTTCTACTAATGATCTTTTATGCAAGAAATTTTTAAATCTAATGAAAAGTGAATTTGAGATTAGCATGATAGGAGAACTTATATGTTTCTTTGGACTTCAAATAAAGCAAACAAAGGAAGGAATATTCATAAACCAAGCGAAATATATAAGTGAGCTTTTAAAGTAATTTGAAATGGAAAACACAAAAACTATTAGTACTTTTATGAATCCATTCACAAAATTAGACAAAGATAAAAATTGTAAGATGGTTAATGAAAAGTGATATAGAGGTATGGTTAGTTCACTTCTTTATTTAACCATCAGTAGATCAGATATTATGTTCAGTGTTTATATTTGTGATAGATATCAAACAAATCCCAAAGAATCTCATTCATGTATTATTAAAAGAATTTTTAAATATTTACTAGGTACTAAGAATAATAGCCTTTGGTATCCATAGGATAGTTCCTTAGATTTAGTTAGATATTCAAATGTTGACTTTGCAAGATGTAAGTTAGCTAAAAAAAAAAGCTTTAGTGGAGCATGTAAATTTTCAAGACAAAGAATTATATCATGGCATAACAAAAAAGCAAGCTTCAGTTGTCTTATTAACAGCAAAAGTAGAATATATGGAAGTAAGAAGCTATTGCACATAAATTCTATGGATCAAAAGATAATTTAAAGATTATGATTTGAAATTCTCATCCATACCAATTTTTTATGATAATATAAGTGCTATAAATCTAACAAAAATTCTTATTCAGCACTCACGAATAAAACACATTGAAATTAAACACCATTTCATAAAAAATCATTTACTTAGATGAGATATCTTACTTGAATTTATAGATAGTGAAAATCAATTAGCAAATATCTTTAAAAACCCTTACATGAAGATAAGTTTTGTCATATTAGAAATAAGCTTAGTATGATTAGTTTTGATTGACTTGCTTTATATGTAATTTATGTGCTATCATATACTTACGTGACATCTCATGTATCATTCCTTAGAAATAGGTTCAAATTATTTAGGAAATAATATTAAGGTTGCAAGATAGCAAGCTCATTACTATCTCAAGCTTTTAAAAGGTTTGAAAACTTAAAAATAAACATTCTAAATTTTTTGAATTATGTTAAATCATAGCTATAGCGCCACAAGAACATTCCCACTAAATTTACTATTACATGTCATCCTTTTTTGTACTTGAAAGCACTTTCATATTCTTCATAAAAATAGAGTCAACTATTTTAATTCAAAATTAAACTATGTTTTAATTCTTTAATCATTTGTTTTCTACTAACTACTTTTATGAGAAAGATTTAATAAAATCCTAGGTTATACTCATTGAATCTGCTTTTTCTAAGAAAATAAAATTTATTTCATCAAATAATATAACATTCCCAAGGTAAAAGTCAATTCATATTCCTCTTTACTCTCAAAAATCACTTTGTCTCTTTGCTCCTTGTTCCCAAAACTTGAAACTTTCAACCCAGATTTCACTAGAAGATTGAAATTAAGAAACCTTTTCGATTGCATTCCAGTAATTCTATTTCTTTACCCATTTCAACACCACCCTTGTTTTTCTCCAATAAATTTTGATTCTGTCAATGGTAAAATCCATAATCTTTAATTAAATTGATTTCAATGATGTATTTATAACTAGTAAATATGACAGTGATTTTGAAATAAGAAAGTTTGTGAAACTTAAAAGAATTGATATTCAATATTTAGAAAATAAATGGATGAAATATTTCAGATGGCTAAAGAAAATGTAATGGGAAGAATTTGTGAAAATGGATGAATTAGTGTATGAAAAGCATATAAAGCTTTTTTACACTAATGTTGAACCATTAGAAAGGGTTGTTAATTTATGTTAATGGAGAAGAACAGAAAGTTAGTCCGAGATTGATGAACCATCTACTAAGGTCACCAAATGATGAAGCCGAATTAAACCCAAACAGAATCGTTAAGGATGAAAATGGATTCAACTTCAAAAGATGGGTTTAAAAAGTAGGAAGCAAAAATACTAAAAAGACTCCTCTAGCAAATCAATTGACTATGAATCATAAGGTTCTGTACTATTATATTTGTAATGTACTATGCCCCAAAAGGGGTTTTAAAAGTAATGTAAGTAACTTTAAAGCCTTCTCACTATAAACCATTGAAACTAAGTTTAAAATTAATTTAGAGTGTTTAATAGCTAGATAAATCCTATCCATTAAGTCTCGAGCCGAGGTATATATAGGATATGGTATAGTAATTATGAAAATATTAAAACATTTTGAAGTAGATTTATCAAGAGAGAAAAGTCAAGGAGTTTTTGGAGGAAATATAATGAATGATAGTTGGCTTAGGATATTAGCATTTAGCATAAAGCTTGAACTGCCTACTAACATGAATAAAGAAGTTATTAACTTAAAGAATTATTTAGCTAAAATTCATAGAGTTAGAAAAGTAAAGAAAAAATTTATAACAAAATGGAAGAAGAGAAGGAGAAGGAAGAAATTGAAAAAGAGAAACCCTTTTGAATGCTTACTAAAGGAATAAATACTAGAGAAAGAGAAAGTACAGGGAGAAAAAAATTTGACAAAGAAAAAGGAAAAAGAAAATTAAAAGAGGATCCAAGAAAAGTAAAAGTTAGAGAAGTGAAAAAAGTTGTCAAAGCTCTAAAAACTATAAAACTTAGAAGCAAAACAATAATGATAAGGATAAAAAGAATGAAAAGAAATTAAGGTGAAAGAAGAAGGTCAAGAAGAGTGAGAGAAGTTGGATATATGTCAAATTATTATGAAACTAAAATGAGAAAACTAAAAGCTAAAAAGGTGATTGAGTTAAAATTATATTCTGGTAACTCAACCTCTTAAGAGCAAATAAAAATTGCTCAGAATGAATTTGATACTAAACTTATGGATAAAGAATATGTGAATAGATCGCTAGATATTAAGATTGAAACTGCCATAACAAGAAAGAGGCAACTGGAAGAAGAAATTAGAAAACTAAAAGAAGAACTTAATAATAGATAGTAAGGAAGAAAAAGAATAAGAGAAGGAGGAAATTCAAATAAAAGAAAAAGAAAAGAAGGATAAAGAAGAGAAGAAGAAAAAGGAAAAAGAAAAAAAATAGCTTACTGGTAATTAGGAAAGTAAAACATAGTATAAGTCACTAACTGATATAGAGGAGAAAGATAAGCTGGAAGGTTCTAGTTTGTAAAGAACTAGAAAATCCATAATAAGAACATTAGACATTGAAGTGGAATCATCCAAGGATGTTAATGTAATTCCAAGATCTTATGCTTCAATTACTGGACTTTTCGAGTACCATTATCACTTGAAAACGCCTTTCTAATCTCCAATCTAGCTGAGTTGTATTTCAAGAAAATAGGAAAACCCCAAACCCTTATCCAGTGTAACTTGCACCTTATTATCACTAAGTTCTTTGCAACTTAAGACGATAAGCTAATATAATGGACCATTTAGGTAGCACAACCTAACCAGGTCACCTTAACCTTACCACACCTTCACCACTCCTAATCTACCTCTAACCCTACTAAAGTAACACTTACTGAAGCTCCACTTGTTGAAATACCATCTATAGAAGTACCTCAACTAGCCAAAGCTACACCACCTAAACCATAGCCCCTACCATCTACTGGTGTGTGTCCTAAGAGTCAATCATAGAGATGGTTGTATTATTACATAATGTATTACGTTTCATTTAAGCAATACAATTATTATATTTTATTTTATTTTATTTTATTTTTGTGTAAATTATAACTTAAATATAATAATTATCTTTAGAATAAATTTTACTATTTCTAAAATATTCCTAGTTAAGTATTATTATAAAAAGGATAGTAATAATACATCGAGACTAGCATATATAATGATTGATGATTATGAATCATAGATATGTGATATCAAGTTAATACATAAGTATATTATTAGTGAAAAATATAATGGACTAACCCACTATGAGAATATTACATGGATAGACGTGTCATAAGTTATTCTTATATGATCATAAATGCACATAATCTTTTAACCTGAAATCACTATAGTTCCGTACATGAGGAATTACTCACTTTAATATTGTCCTATGTCACCTTTAATCAGGATGACAAATAGGACATTGATTAGGTGTGACACAAATCATGTAAAAGGAAGTGAGTGATGTAGATGGAATTTTGTTACTCTTGTATAAAAGAGAAATATCCTTAGGCCCCTTAATTAAGGGAGACTTAGAAATACATGGCCATGCTCAATTAGATTAATATATGATATTAATCATTTATTTTAAGCCTACTCATTATCAAGAAATATAAATTAAACATTGATGAGGATGACACACTCCATGCCTCCAGTTCAATTTGGATATTATTACGAAAGAGATTGTGATGCAAAGCATTGATCATATATTAGGTAAATGTCGAATCATAGATATTCAGTGGTAATGATGTATTGTTAGATACTGCTCACTGTCCATGACCCAAAATGAGTCGTTATCAACGTAGTAAGAACCTACAAGGTCACACAAAAGGAGTAGGAATAAGATAATTTTAATTGGGCTTTAGTTGAACTAAAATTCAATTAATTGAGCTTATTTTCGTGCATATATATTATTATTAAGATAATAATAATTTCTCATGTAATATATACATAATATTATGTGATATTATTTGATATTAAAGTAATATCAAATAATTATGTTATTAAATATTAGATAATTATATTATGAGATAATGTAATTATTTAATATTAGATAATAATAGATAAGTCATATCTCTTCTCACTCTTTCTAGGATAAGGATAAAGTGATAGTTGTTTAGTGTAATTAAGATTTTTTGAAGCATTATCCTAATAGGACTAGGATTATGACATGCCTTAGTTCTATAAAAAGGATTTGAAGGCAGCATATAAGAGAAATGTTCATAAGCTTCATCAAACCCTAAAATCACTCTAGAAAATGTCCAATCCCAATCCTAGGGAGAAAAACGAACCTTGGTAGCTTCGCTGAGGGGTGAGGTCATTGTTCACTCCGTGTGGATACTATAGAGACGTTGTGCATTTGGATAGCATTTGATTCGTGAATCAGTCTCTCAAAAGAAAGAACACAAACAAGGTGAAACCCTAACCTTGATTTATGCCTTTTGCATGCATCCTAGGTAGATTCGGATCAAAATTTAAAAATTTCGCTACGTATATTGATCTGTAACCTAACACCATCATATTCCAACTAACCATCACTTGATCCTTTGACTCTCTTTATTAATTCTATGACGCATGAAGCATACCTTCCAACTATGCCTTGTCTTCTACTTATGCCTAAATAAATAGGTCCATCCAATTTCAAGCCTAGTAATGAAGATAGAATTAACAAGCTTGAAAAAGATCTTGCCAATCTTTTCAATAGAATTAATAGTGGTTTTCAAGATTTATAAACACATATGAAGACTATCATTAACTTGCTATTTTCACATAATAAACTTTCCCCAAAGCCTTAGGTAGCTTAACTTAGTTTACTAATTAAGTCTAGGCATATGCTTTGTCATTTATAGGATTTTTCATCTTTACATATGCATATAAAACTGTTAGGACATGCTGACTTTTATTAATAGTTTTAGTTAAGGAAATCACATGTCTTGATGGTGCTTACTTTTAAATAATTTTTTCAGACTATCTTTAGATAAAATTAATATTTATAAGGGTTAACAATCACTTTTAACTATCTTTGCATCTTATTCTGTTGATATGTTTTATCACTTTCTAATTTCTGTTATTTCTTATTACTATCATCTAGTATAATATATCTTTTCATATCAAATCTTGGATATTCTTACATCTTAAATGCTTCTATTTTTACTAACTATTGTCCTCCTCTATCATTTCCATTTTGTATACTTCTTCTTCATTGTTATTTAGCTCTGATTTTTAATGACTTTTGATTTGAAAATGTTAATTTTTTTAATGTTCTTTCTTCTTTTGATATTCTAATTTTCATCACTATTAATTTTCCTTACATATTTTCTAAACCATGACATGTTTTTACCCAGACGCTTCTATCATAACATGCTTCTGTCTCTCCATTCTAATTCTACTCTTTTTATGCTATGTTTTTACTCTGATTTTTTCTTCATACTATCTATGCTCTAACATTTTTTGCTCTAATTCTATTTTCATTTGATTTTTCTTTTGTTTGTTTTACTTTTATTTCCACCTATTTTGCTAATGTCAAAAAAAAGAGAAAGGATACAAAATTTTTAAAGTTTTAATAAGAGAAATTTTTTAAATACTCATGGTTTTAGAGGGAGCAAATTTTCAAAATGAATGAGGGAAAATATGAAAGTCTTAGATTTAGGGATAGCATTTTAATGCCTTACATGATTCATTTTTCAAATAATTTTGCATGATAGAAGATTGATTTTTGCAAACAATTTTGCATAGTGTATAATTTAATTTTTCTAACATGCTTTGTTACATTTAAAATTGAATCATACTCTAATATCTCCCACAAATTGGATTGCTTTGATATTTCTAGTGATATATTTATATAGCTCTGATACCCTTTATGATATATAATTTGAAATTCTTTTAGGAAAAATTTTGCAAAAGTTTGTCATTATCAAAAAGGGAAAGAATGAGGAAATAAATGAAAAATAAATTGGATTACACATATACATATAATTTGGAACTTAGGCTTATTAGTTTTTATTATTATCTAACTTATTTTGAGATAAAAAATAGATGAATTATAATTATCAAACACTTTAAATGTTTTATGGATTATGGGTCATGATACTTTTATATTTGCAAAAATCCAATTGACTTCTTAAAAGTATATTTTCTTATTTTTATTTTGAAAATGCCAAACTTATTTTTCAAGTTATAATCTTATTAAGTATAATATAATATTTATTTTTCAAAAGAAAGATAACAAAATCCAATAGTCAATATTTAATAGTTATTTTGAGCATTTAATTGGTTAAGTATGGGAAAATCAAAATGAGACAGAATTTCAAATTTTAAATTATCTAACATATGCTAAAATTAATATCAAATTATATAGGTTGTTATAACACCCTTCTTATAGCTAGATGAACAGTTTTGAGTAGTATAAATATAGTATAAGCCAACTGGATCAGATTTCTAGAAGAAAATATAGTTTCAGCGAAATAGCAATGTCACTACTATCTTGGGTGAAAAATCAAGAAAAGGTGAAAAAGTGACTAAAAATATAACATACATAGTATATACATGATATTTTCAAATTATATAATATTTTAATAAACTTCTAAGATAAGTCAACACTTTATAGAGTTATTTTTCAAATTTCAAATTTTTGAAATTCAAAGGAAGCTTAGAGCTAAAAGTTTAAATTTTAAATTTGGAGCCTAAATTCAAACTTGGAATTGAAAGACAACTTAGAGCCCAAGTTAATTTTCTCTAAAGATGAAACAAGATAGAAGATATAGAAGCTTTGCAAATTCTCTCTAACTTTCTTTTTAGAAAAATCTCAGTTTTCTAACATTCTCATCTACTTGTGAGAAAAATCATTCTTGTATCTTGAAATTTAAGTGGAGATTGGTGAATCTTGCAAAGGTAGGCGATGATTGAAATCATAGTAGAGATTGGTGAATCTTGTAAAGTTAGGTGATGATTGAAATCTTAGTAGGCGGTGATTGAAATCATAGTAGAGATTGGTGAATCTTGTAAAGTTAGGTGATAATTGAAATCTTAGTAGATATTGGGAGAATCTTCAAAAGTTAAGTGTTCTAACTTGATGAAAAGTTAATGGGTATTTTTAGTGAAACTTAGTACCTTAAGAAGATAGGAGTAGACCTAAGAGGCATTCCTTTTGAGCTTTGGGCAATCGAATCTTTATAAAAAAAATTTATATCTTCTCTCTCTATTTCTTTACATATGCTTTATTTTGAAAATGGGCATCATAAAAAAGAAGTCCACAACTTTTCATCACATTAAGTAAAGGAACATTTTTTTAAATCATCTTTGAGAAAATATTTTCTATCATCATTGAAACATTTCATATTTTTGAAACCACATATTCATTAAATTTCAAGAACTTTTCTATTGCACTTCACGGTTTTCATTATATCAACATCATAATTTTTAGTCAAAAATTTTTTAAAAGGCTAATTCACCCCCTTAGCCCATAAGCTCTATTAATATCATATCACAACATTATAGCATTTACACATCAAATTTTTAACACAAACAACATTTCAAACTCATAAACATAATCATACAAACTACTAATTTCAAATAAATTATCTACCTACTTAGGTGTAGAGGAGAAGATGAGAAATTTGGAGAGTTCTTAACTTGCTTTAAACAACATCAATTTAGAGGAAAAATCAAAATACATTACAATCCCAAATTTTTCCTCATTCCAAACCAATTTCCAAAAAAATCATAAACCAAAAACTTGGGAATTATGAAAATCACCTTATTTGAAAAGGAATTATTGATGGTTGCTTGAAGATGAAGACTCAATTCTTGCTAAATTGAAGAAAAAGATGAAGAAGAATAGGGGAAGAAGAGGCCAACCAAGAGAAAGAAATAAAGCTAAAAGTGCCCTTTGTTGAGTTATAAACTTGAAAGGGCATTTTAATAATTTAAGGGTGACTTAAAGAGCAAATGGAGATTAAAATTTTCTCCATACACATTTACTTAATTTTAATCATATACTAACTTTTATGTAACCTAATTCCTCATATTCTTATCATAAAACTTTATATTCTACAGCCAAAATTAATTTCTTTTGATAAATTCTCATTATAAGCACAATTAAAACTAATCCAATAAATATTTTTATATGCAAAAATACTTTTAAATATTCTAATATTCGGGGTGTAACAAAAATCCACTCTAAATTTGAGGTGATTAACTTTTATTCCTTCCAACTTTAATAACTCAAAATTAAGGTCTAAAATTATGAAAATTTTAAAATTAATATCCATCAACCACTTAATTAATTATTTTTATTAAACTATATGATCTTTTTGTGAGTTTTTTAAACAAAAATCGCATAATCATCATTAAAAGCTAGCAAAGGCCCTTTTTTCACAAATTTTTATGTTATATAATCTACAAAAAAATAATTTATTTAATGAAAAATGTAAATATATATAAATAAGTTTAAAATTATGTGAAAAAAAATGTGTTATGCTAAAATACAATAGCATCATGTTTACTTAAAATGTTCACAAAAAATTACATAATTTAATAATGAATGATAATTCCTAAATTTTACAAAATTTAGAATTCCAATTCCAAATTTCCAATGTTAAAAAATGTAAAAAAAAAATTACAGTAAATCACATTTTTTGGTGGTGCATACACCATTGAATCAATGACTATGATTTTTGCCAACCTTAAAATAGTAATGGATCACAGTTAAAATTGATTAAATTATGACCATTTATTTAATTTTGTAAATCTTTATCTTTTTTTTTTAACTAAATGGGGCAAAGGCAAACATATATATATATATATATATATATATATATATATGAAAAATTACACCAGAATAACTCTAAAGGTGTTGACCCCAATTACATTACTTAAAAGTAACATCTAAAGATTCAAAGGAGGCCTCGTCAAGAAGGTTTGTATCAAATTGGAAGTCGTATTAAATGTTGCAAACTAATTGGCACACAATAAAAACTTGCCGATTTCTTGGAAGAAGATTGCGACAACGATTGATGACAAAATGATACCCAAATTAATGGTACCCCGCAAAATATCGATCAAGACTCTTGAATCCAGTTCCAATATTATGAAACGAAAGCCCACCTCCTGAGCCAATGTGAGTCCCTATATACTGCCTCATAACTCAGCTTCAAAAGAAATTATAATGGCCTAAATTATGGGCAAAACCACCCAACTAATCACCATTATGGTTTCTCGATAAATCACCATACCTTGATCTAATTGGATGTACCTTGACTGCCCTACCACAGTTGAGCTTCAGCCATCCAAAAGGCGGCTTGACCAGCGTAACAGCAGTCTCCCAGTATTTCGGAGCTAAGTTGATTTCCTCCATAATCACATCTCCGAATCGCATCTTCTGACAAAATCAAGCTTAGATTTTCCAAGTCCCAAGTGCCGTCCTCCTTCATGTAATATGCTACTGAAGCATCAAGAGTGTTGGCATCAACCTCAAAACGTAAATGATCTTTTACAAGTAGATCATCCAACCAAATATCAATCCAAAAACGAGCGTTTCATCCGTTACTTACACCCCACGCAATGTCCCTTTCCAAATGATGATCAATCTTGCTTAAAGCCCTCCATAATGCAGAATCTGACTGTTTTGCCTCGATTCTGTTATTTAGAGATCTTTGTCGCCCATATTTACTAATAAGAACCGGAGCCCAGAATTCAGAAGGAGTAATTCGAAGTTTCCATGCTACCTTTAGCAAACAAGCCTCGTTCATTTCTCTGAGTTTCTTAAGGTCCAAACCTCCCATCTGCTTTAGTTTACACATTTTATCTCATGCAATCACCAGGACAACCTTTCCAACCATTGAAAGACAATCTTCCAGCTCAACTTTCTTTACTATGTGATTGGAAGTATGTTTACTTATTATTTTATCAACGACAGGAATCCATCTCTAAATCAGATGACCGAGTAAAACCACATTTTATTTGGTGTAAATCAATACTACTATAAAAAAGTAATGCATATTAGACACTCCCGAAAGGTAAATTCCAACCACCAAGAGAGCGAGATAATTATGCCCCACATGAAACTAGAGTAGATATACCACAAACATACATACAAAGACTAATATTTATTTATTTGATGTAGCAATTATACCCGGTTCATGTGAAAGACCTGATTTATCATTTTATATAATTTTATAGAACAACAGTCAATGCTAGTGGGTTAGGCTTTTATGGCTATGGTCAGTCTAACGTGCAAATATGCCCAACAGGATATATCCATCCAAACTACCTGCCTGATATTTGATTCATGAAATCAAATATCTCAAGCAATCTTAACATTTTCGATTTTCAAGAATTGAATTTTTAAAAATAATGTATTACCATGTTTAGTTTAATCAAATTTATTCCTAAAAATATTAAAATATTATATTTTTAATTAATTTATATAATTTTTAAAATATTATTAGATTATCAAAAATATTCTTATCAAAAATTAAATAGTTAACAGTAACAAATAATGATAAGAAACAATCAACAATTGTGACTGGCAATGAGTAGTCATTAATAGAAGTCATCGGCAATGACAGCAAATATAATATCAATGGTAGAGGTAGTAATCAATAATAAATGATGATAGTCAACAAAATTAATTAGCAATGGAGACAAATGTGACATCAATAGTAAATGGTGATCAATGATAAATTATAATCACTAATGGTGAATGGTAGTATATGATTAGTAATATTGGATTGTGATCTTCAACATAGATAGTAAATTGAAATATTAATGAAAGTAAGGATACTACAATATTATGTTTTTAATAACTTATTCGTATATTTTTAAAATATTATTAAATTATCAAAAATATATTTATTAAAATTAAATAATTAATAATAACAAATAATAGTAAAAGATGCTTAACAGTAATAATTAATGATGGACAATGATCAGCAATGATTATTGACGATAAGAGGTAATCGATAATGAATAATAATAAGTGATAATATGTACGAGTAATAATGGACAATAGTTTCCAGTATAATGATAAAAGGAGGTGATAAAAAATAAAAAATAATAATTATGATAGTAAACGATAATAGTAGTGGTCTATCACAGCATGTTGTGATAAAATGAAATATGAAAGTTATTAGACTTTAATGAAATGCTAAATAAAATAATTTATTTATATGATTAAAATATTCTTATATCATGAAAATATAAAATACTTATCTTTTTCTATAAAAATATTTTAAGAATTATTTCACTAAAAACATTCATTCACAATTCTGTCAAATTGAAAAAAAAAATGAACTAAACATAAAAATCTTATACTACCTTAAAATATGCAATGAAATGCGATTGAAGTGCAACCTTAAGATTATAATAACCGCCACATTTGTTAAATAATGGACCCTACAAATAAGAGGGTTTCTTCTATTTGCCACTACATGGAGAATGAAGAGAACCTCCCACTTGTTTCCTTTTGTTCATTATCTTACCCATTCTAATCTTTCAAAGATATTCTGAATTTCTTTTTATTTCTTTTCCTTCCCATTTTAGACCGTTGTCGGAGCATATCGTATGCTTTCACTTGAGTCTTTCCCCTCAAAATTGCGCATTTCCACTGTCTCCTAATCTCTTTCCCTTCTAATTTCAAATTTGTTTGTTGCTTTATATATAAATGAAAATATAACATTTTATTTATAATCCTTTATTTTTATCACATAATAACACATTCTATTAAAAATTTTATTTTCAATAATGAAATATAATATTTACATCTATTTAGTTTTTGTTTGTATAAATATTAAAGAAACTAAAAAATGCAATCAATGAATATATAACTTAATTTCTTCATATTACGGTTGCAATAAAAAAATTATTTGTTTTTCTTTATTGTCATTGATGTAATTTATTAGTAGGTATTTACATACCAAATTATTCTCACCGTTAGCTTTGAATCATTCACTAACCTTTTAACAACCTTTCATAACTTGAAATATATTGAAATAAAATTATTTTAACGAGTTAAAAAGAAATGAAACCCCTACATAATAACAATGCACATTTATTGTAAAATTTCATGATTCTCTGGAGTTCTTGCCAATTAATGAACTAAAATGTATTTATTTATTTTCATACATATGAAAGACATAAAAAGGGTGTGAAAATTATTCCAAAAACCAATGAATATTATCATATAATTCAATATTGAATTTATGTGTAATAACTTTGTCTCACATATATAATTTATTATTACATATTCAATTTTATACGTTAGGCATATATGTACATTTCCATTAACCAAATATATTTTAATTATTTTTATAATATATAATATTACTTTAATATATATTAATTAATTAAATGAAGATTTTTAACTTAACAAGTTTTGATTTTTTAAATTTTAATATGTCCCACCTTTTCATTTTTCAACCCAGGGATAATATAAGTATTAGACTATCAAATTATTGTAATAGTAGCCTTCTATTTTATATTTTTATAATTTCCTATAAAATAATTATAATTAATTAAGTTCGACACCACCAAATCATAACTTAGTTCACAACTATTTAATATAATTATAATTAATATTGTACATATCCAAAAAGTAAATTGTAAAATCATTCCTATTTCGATGATATATTAAAAAAATACCTTCCTTAAAGAATTAGAGAATTAATTTTTAAAAAAACATAAATTGTTAGAAATGAGCTTGGGATTTAGGAAATAAAGTTTAAAAACCATTTTTAGCAAAAAATATTATGTTGATGGGTAAGAAAAAGAATACTTATAAGTTGAATGACCTCAAACACAATGATTTATAATTTACGGCCAAAAAATAAACTTATAATTTCATTTTTACATTTTTTTTACTTGCATCAAATCCTTAGAGTTGAATTTCTCTTGTATTTAACTCTTTACCATAATTATATTTCCAGAAAGATCTCGTCTTTCCTTTGCATTTCACATTCAATTCTACGTCATTGTGTGAGTAAAATGAATTAACTACTCCTTTTAGCCACACACACACAAAACTCAACATAATTTTCATACGTAATTATCCAATATGACAAATGTTTATTGATATACTAGTATTTCAATTACATTGTCCGGTGTCCCCATGCAAGTATTTCCTTCACATTGCAACAACTCGACATTCTAATGAATAATTCCCCATTGTTATGTCACAGTATAATACAATGCTTAGAGAACTAATCAGATTACAAATAAGAATAAACTCTAAAAGCCAAAATATAAGAAAAAAAGAGTATAAAAATGAAATTACATATCAAAACAAACTACAACAAATAAAAGTTTAACCTTTTGAAAAACGATAAAAAAAGAAAGAGTAGCACCAAAGTGATAATAGAAAGGTGAATTTGTAACAATTTCCTTTTAGACTTTAAAAGTTGGTGGAGTAATATCTAAACTATTAAGAAAATTATATTTTTTTCCTCTAAAAATACTTTTAGCAGTGTCGGTAATGTAATGGCATCGAACCTTACATTTAAGCAGCTTCCCTTTTAGCGTCCCGAGCTCAAATCCAAATCATTTTGTGCAAATTAAATGACTTACTGCTCCTATAGTGATAAACAAAATTATTTTTTCTGCAATTTTTATAATTTAATTTAAATAATATTTAGATAATAAATCCTCTCATCTTAATTTAATCATTATAATATTTTCTAATTTTCTAATAAAATATTACCCCAAACCCTAAAAATGTAATAAAATAGATAAAAGAAATAAAACAATGTATGAGTTGTAAAGCCTCAATAAAATTCTACTTGATGTATATTTAGTTTAAAAAATATAACTTATATTCAAAAAAAAATATTGACAATTTAAATACATAAATTTAGTTCCACAATATTTTGTTAAATAAAATATGTAATTAATTATTTTGATGAATACTTTTCCTATTAAATTCACAAGTTATTTAAAGTATTTTATAATAAATTTAAGTCTAACATGTAACATTTATAATTCTTTGTATCGATGGATTGAAGAAATAATTGCAATAAAAAATATAAAAAAGAGAAATAACAAATGAATGATAAAGTAATATAAAAATAAAAAATAAATGTTATTAAGTGATTTAAGCAAATTAAATCTTCTAATTTATTGGAAATATTTTATAAAACATTATAGTGCATATATTTTATAATTATACTAGCATATGAATTATAAATAATAAGAATAAATATAAAATAATAAAATGAAGAAAAACATGAAATGAAATAAATAAAAAGATGAAAAATAATGAATGAATTATAAACTAAATAACAATAAAGAATATAATGCCGCTAAGGGCCTTGGCTTACCAATGTTTGATGGCATAGAGGGGGTTAGTTCCCCTCCCCCCAATTACCCCCTCCCCGATTGAAATTCTTATGAACCCAAAAAAAAAAAAAAAAAAGCACTAAAGAATATAATATTTAATTAACTAAGTCAATTAGATAGAAGAAGAAAAATTGAATCTTGTTTTTTTAATTTAATTAGGAGTGAACAAATACAATAAAAAAAGATAGTAAAATAATAGTACTTTAACATTTGATATAATATTAATAAAATCTAAATTAAATAAATTAATTTAATTTTTACTTATATTTTTATTAAATAATAAAATATGTAATCAACTATTTCATTTAATATTTTTCATTAAAAAATATTTAAAATAAAATTAAATTAAATATCTCATATTACATCTACACTTGTTTTTAATATTAACATTTAAATTATAAATAATATTAAATCACTTAAAAATAATAAAGTACATGAAAAATAATATATAAACTAATGAATTGTAAAAAATTAAAATATAATATATAATTAAATAATTAAATTAAATTATTTATATAATTTTTATAATAAATTGCAAATAATGAGTGAATATAAAAAGAAAATAAAAAACAAAAAACATGCCATCAAGTTAGGGGTACAAACGAGCCGAGCCGAACCGAGCCGAACACCTACATGTTCAAGCTCGAGCTCGTTTCAAATACGAGTTTATACGAGTTTAAATAAGTTTAACATTTTTTATTTCAAATTTTTAATCGAACTTAAATATTCAAATTTGAACTCGAGCTTAAGTAATAATTGAACTTAAACGAGCCTAAATGAGCTTAAACAAACCTAAAATGATTTAATATATTTATACTATATATAATATAAAAAAAACAAGTCTAAACGACCTTGTAACAATTTAATATATTTATATTACATAAAAAATAAAAAATATTTTATACTAAACTCATTTAAACTCGCGAGCAACTCGAACTAAGTAATAAAAAGCTCGAGCTCGACTTAAATAATAAACAAGCTCGACTCGAATAATAAACGAACTCAAATTGTTTAGGCTCGGTTCATTAAAATACGAGTTCAAATCAATTTTTTTACGAATCGATCCCAAGCTACTCACGAATAATTTAACTCATTTGCACCCCTACATCTAATACATAAAAAAAAAAAAGCTATACAATGAATGAATTGTAAAATAATCTAAAAGTTAAAATTAAATTAAATTAAAATTTTAATTTATTTAAAATTTCTTATATTAAAAATAAAGCATATCATGCTATACTATTTAGTGATATTGGTATTTAAATTATAAATAATATGAAAAAACATAAAAAATACAATAAATTAAATAAAAAGATATAATATGGATATAATTTAATGAGGTAATAAAGCAAATAAAAAATTGTATAGTAACTTGAAAATAGTAAAAGCATAAAAGATAAAATAATTAAATTAAAAATTTTAATTATTTAAATTTTTATAATGAGAAAATATATAATATATATTATATCTATACTACTTAATAATATTAATTTTTGAAATATAATTAATAAAAATGAATAAAAAAGTACAACATAAATAAAAAAATAATATGCACATAATATATCAAAGTAATAAAGTAAATAAAAAGAAAAGAAATTGTGCAAGAATTTAAAAAGACGTGTAAATGTAACATCACAAATATTTTAATAGAATAGAATAAAAAATGAAAAAAATAAATAAATAATGAGAGCAAGTTAGGAGGGAAAAATTATTGGAAAGTGCTTATACAATGACACTTGTCCCAAATATATAATAAAAAAATTGGAGAAATAAAACCTTGTTTTCCTTGTTTAAAGGTGACGTTAAATATTGGATATATTTTTATTTTTGCATTTTTAAAAACTGTTTTCAAAAATTTTCTTGTTCTCAAATGTTATTTTTAGATTAAAAAAATAAAAATTAAAGTATTATTAATATTGTAAATAAAAAAATATTTAATTTAATTACATAACTAACACTCAAAATAAAAAAGCAAATTAAAAAAACAATTACAAATTATTTTTATTTTCTTATTTTTAAATTATACATTCTAGATAACAGCTTTAAGAAACAGATTCTAAAAATAAATTGGTAAATAGATTCTTCTGTTTTTAAAAATTTTAAAAATTTTAAAAAACAAAAAATATACAGGTCCTTATTTTCTTACACGTTTCCTAGGCATATATACACTATCTAAGGCATACACCATACTTCGATTGTCACAATATGCTTTAAATTAAAACTAACTCCTGTTGGTGTATTAAGGGACTTCACTTAATTTCTACTTGCAACAACATACACCCCTAGTCGACTCGGTATTTTCGCTTAGTTTCCATAATAAAAAAATAGGGGGAAAAGAATTACAATAAGAAGAGGAAATTATTTTGGGAGGAATGAAATCGTGCAGGAAAGTTAAATTACCTTGTTTGAGAAACTTAAGCAATCAGAGAGAATATAAGCTTAAGCTTGCATTCTTTATAGCAATTACTTTTATTTTAACGTCTCATCAAGAATCATTAGTTAGGGAGGCATATAAAATTGAAAACTCTACCATTAAATCCCCTACATAACATATAATCATGAGGAGTGAACATTAACTTCTTTAAAATTTTAAAAAAATAAATAAATATAAATGTGATAAGTATAAAAGTGGAGGATATTAACTCGAATACTGAATCAAAACTAAAGGAAAAAGACATCAACTAAGGCACGCCAATCTCTCCGCGTATCTTCAACAGAGGAGAGAGTTAATCTTCTCCACTTTTTCATTAGTTTCACTATTTCCATTTCTCCCTATTTCCATTTGTCCCTTTCTTCCTCAAGTTTATTAAAAGAAAATAAAAAATACTTATGATAATTTTGGGGAGTTACGAGAGGAAGGAGATGAAAGGAAGAAAAGTCGATAGGAGAGGAGGAAGGCAAATAAATAGTTAAATCATAACTTTAATTCCACTTATTTAAATGTCTAATAATGGAAGGCTGAACAAAATGTATAGCCAATTATAATGCTCTTCCAACAATTTTGCCTTTTTTTAAAAAAGTTAATTTATTAATGTTTTAAAAATAATAAATTAGAAGTGTAAATTAAAATAATATATAAGGTTACAATAGTATATTAAATAGATAATCCTCCAAACCCCACAACACCCCCCCCCCCCAAAAAAAAAATTGAAGGAATACAGAAAACTGAATGTTGGAAGGTTATCCATAGTCCCCTATTCTCTTCCCCTCCTTATCTAGAACTCACAAATTAAGGAAAGGTTACACCATAACCTTCCCTTTCCTCTCCTCCCCTTCCCTTCCACCCTCCTGCACCTAAACAACCTATCAGTGCAGCAGAAGTATTACCACAACACAGCTGTTATCATGCATAAACTAAAACAGAGCCACCGTAGCAAGATCAGGAGGGCAGATACTTAAAGGATTCTAGAACGTACGACTACAAATCATACCATAATTCAAGACATTGGTTAAAAGGTTGTCAAAACAGAATCATCTGCACCCTAGTAACACTCTTCAATTAATATCATTTGAGAGTCCTAATAGTTATTAATGCTGCCAATGAGCCAGACCTGATCTGCAAACATGACGATAAATGCAGCTGATGCTATGTTCAGAAGTTAAGAGAGGCGGGAAAGAGAAGAGAATGAGAGAAAATGAATAGTCAAATTATGACTCTCTCCCATTGTTTGGATATTTTGAAAACCCTCCAAAATCCTCCCAATTAAAAGAACACAAAATAGTGGAGGATTTTGAGACGACTTTGAACTATTTAGTCATAGACATACAATCTCTTCCCCTCTCAATCATAAATTTTCTATTCCCTCTCCTTCCCCTCCATTCTCCCCCATCCAAACATACCATAAGTTTTAAATAACATGCAGTCAGGACCCAGCAGTTGACACCAAAACAAATAGTTTCAGCAAGGGAGTCCTATATTAAATGATCCTGTAACAAGACTAAAATCCAAGATCAAATTTAAAGACATATGTAGGCAATGACTATTGACACGAAATAAAATGGCCTTTGCATATACTACATTCCAAAGAATGTCATGCCAGTAAGCAGACAGCCAGACACTTTTTCAATTGACCCAATACTTATCATGACAGGGCCTAATAAACCAGATTACTGAAACTTCACATGTTTGAGGCATCTATTTGTCTAATGATGCTTTAAGATAGACAATCAAGGAAAAAAAAAATATAAAAACTTATACCAGCAATAACCTCTTTGGTACTGGAAAATTTTCTAATGCATACTATAACATACCCACTAGAATAAATGAGCTGATTCTTAAAGCAAAGAAAACCTATCTCTGAGATGCCAGAAGCAACCTGTTAATCATGCCAGGGCAAGCTGACAGACACATGCATCATTATGATCCACAAAGACCGATGCCATATCAATCAATACAACAACTGGACATAGATCATGAGAAAGTGAGTGATTGACAACTGCTGCAACACAGAGGACGACAAGACTGACTGTCAGACACCCATATTGAGCAATGCTGGAATGACAACTCTGGACCTTCTCAAACTCTCAAACATGCCCTAGTACTCACTGGAACAGTAAATAATTGCAAAATTAAAGGATGCAATGGAAGATACGACAGAAACTAAATAGGTACAAATGTAAAAGGATCCAAATGAAGGCCTGAAAAGGGAAAGCTTCTGAAGTAAACCATATCAACAGAGGCGAGTGCATGATCCACTCCCAAAAGGGGAGTGTATCAAGCATTTCCCTAAACAGAAAATCAACAACAGCTTCACAATTCAATAGGTTTATTATGCATGCATGAGCTCTGGGACTTGCAAGCAATGGACAGGGGCACAAGAAATGTTTTACTCAAGAACAAACCTGATCATTCTGATCCGGTGCAGGTGATGGAGATTTCTTTGACTCAGTTGGTTTGTCAGCACCACAATTCTGCCTGTTGCACTTGGTTCTGAAAGGATAGTTTATGTTGTTACATTTTTCACACTTCCAGCTACCCTCGGGCATCTTTTGCTCTGGATTGGAAAAAAAGACAAAAGGAAATTGATTACCATCTGATGCAAGATATCAGTTGATGTTTTAAATTGTAGATAGTGTTCAACTTACTAGAATTTTTGTCAGATTTAGAAACCTGCGGCACATATTACCCCATTAAACAAATTAAAAAAAAAACTAAAGAATATGAATATTTTGAAAGGGATTATAAATGAAATTCTTGACTAAAATGAAACCAATTAGTTAGGAATTTAGGATGATAACCGCTAATTAGTAGTTGTCAGCTTCCCCCCCCCCCCCCAAAAAAAAAAAATAGGAAAGGCATCAAACCTGAGAACCAGGTTTTGGTGTGTTACACTTTCTCATGTTACAGACAGTTCTGAATGAGAAGTTGATATTGCCACATTTTGGACAAGTCCAGTCATTGTCACGAGTTGAATCTAGATGGAAAAAGTTAGAGAAGGAAGGAGAGAACACATCAACAAATTTCCATTTCAACTAAAAATATGCATAAACTCTATTTGACAAACCTGCACCCTTCCTCGGAGACTTCTCATCAGGAAAAAATCCCGGCCTAGGGCCCTGCATTGAAAAACAATTAGCTTTTTGATGCACCAACTTGCAACAAAGTCCCAGAAATTCCACAAATTAGCCAAATTCAACATTCTTCATTAGAGGATTACAGCAAACTTTGTACGACATAAAAATACGCATATGTAATATAACTAATTATTGTATTGATTTGCTATAGTGCAAAGATTAAATGTAGCTCAATTTGACTGTGTCAATAGTCAGGAAAAACTGAAATAGTATCAGGCATTTAATCATGGTTCATAAATAGAATTCACTATCAAACATATCAAAGTAGAACTCATCACCCAATCATGTCAGAAACAAAAACATGAAAGATAAGTTGTTGAATTGAGATACCTATAGTGACTTGGTTGGCCAATTTTTTGAATCATGAATCGTATCATAAGAGAAGGTATCAATGTGATATATAACTTTAAAAATAAATATAAAGAGCTTGTACACCTATAACAAAAGAAATTAAAATAATAAATTTGACCAAGACACAACAAACTGGACAGCAAATCAGAATAAGGAAAAGTATAACAACAATCTCACAAGTCACACCCAAAACAGCAACCTAACAAGAATAATTAGAAACACACCTACATTTTGATGTCATAATAGACAGAAAAGAAACATTGCAAGGAAGCAGGGAAGAAAACTGTCACAGAAAAGAAAAGGCAGAGCTATTTATTCACTTCATTGTTAGTAGGACTAGGAAGGTGAAAAGAATACAAGTCTTTTTTACTCATGTTGAGCCTGATCTGAGTGTGTTATCCCAAAGGCCCATATTTGACTTCAGTTCTTTATATAGAGAAAAAAAAAGGACTTAAAAGATATTCTAAATGCCTTATCTGCATCAGACCCCCAATGCCATGTTTATCACAAGTTTCCTTGTGATTCACAATTTGGAATTAAACGCACACTGAACCATCCATTTCTCAATGAAAATCAATTCACAATATGATGCATAGCCAGATTCTTCTAAATCATAGCGAATAATTTATTTCTAATCACAAAACATATGTTTCTTACGACTATTCTTTCAGCATATAATATGAGAATCAAATTTCTAAACAGGATTGATTATTTTAATCATACCATAGTTCCATGTCCCAAAGGCATACCCAAGCCACAACGATCCATGAAGGGGTGCATGCCATACATGCCACCTGCAAAATAATTCCCAACAAAATGTTAATTTTAACCAAGACTAATGAATACAGAAGCCAAGCAGTCCAGATTTGAAAAAATTGTCTTCCATTTTATCCTTTCCCTTCACAAGTCAAATGAGCATGCATTTATAACTGATAAGAAGAATGGTATAGGCCCAGATAGATGCAATGGTCTGTGGACAAGAGTCACAGATCCCAGCAGAGACAATATACCATTTCCTATCATAGAACCACTTGAGTAAGGTGCAGGCCCAGATAGATGCAGTGGTCTGTAAGGACTGCCAGCAGAAAGGGGACTTCCTGAGGAAAGACGACTGCCATAATTGTAGGGATAGGCTGATCCCCCAGCAAAAGGAACATCATATGGAGGTATAGAGGAACTATTGAATAAAGAAGACCCATATGGTGGGACACCCAGATACATAGAAGAGGGAGCACCAGAGCCTAAATAAGGAGCTGTGGATGAATAACCATGCGGAGGTTGCAGAGGTTTCGCAGCAGATTTCTGAAAAGATATTGATGAATATTTTGAGTTAATAGTAAGATTAGCTTTATGAAACTGCTCATGCTTATGTCAAATGTCTTCACAAATCATTTGCAGCATTAAAAATGAACCACATTAATCAAAATCCAATATCATGATAATCTACAATAAATTAGATAGAAAATGCAGCCACCATCTGAAAAGACGTTATTGTATATTTTAAGTTACTAATAAGAATAGTTTTAAGAAACAGCTAATGCCTATGACAAATATCTTCATAAATCATGTGTAGCATTAAAAAGGAATTGCATTAATAAAAAATCCAGTATCATGATAATCAGCAATAAACTAGACAAGAAGGGTAGCCACCAACTTGTATATTTGCTCAACCTATGTAGTATGTATACATAAACAACCCATTTCTATATCCCCATTTTTTTTCCCACCCATATTTTCTATATGAAGGATGACTTTGTAAAGAGGAATAAGATTGTAGGAATGCACAGAAGACTCGACAAACTCAACAAAAGGAATAGCAAAAATCAATGTTACTACAAAACGATTAATTACTCTTTCCTGAAAAATCAACAAATTTGTAAATCAATGCCTACAATCCGTATTCTTAGTCAACTTTTATGACACTAAATTCACAGCTTACTGAATTGTGGTCAGCCGGCCTTGGTTGAGTGCAATTGCGCATATTGCAAGTTGTCCTGAAAGAGAAATTGACATTACCACAGCTAGGGCACGTCCAATCATCTTCCCTACGACTACCTATAAACAAACCAGGTTATAATAGATGGATGCAATATATACAGTAACTTGTATATGTAAACATGGAGAAAATTTGTAAGAAATGAACCACATCGCGCACCATCAGTTCTAGCACGCTTGGCTGCTGAAGAGTTTCTGTTATCTACCTGCAAATCGATGGAGAGGAGAGGAAGTGTTATATTGAAGTCAAGAAGTCTACAAATCCTTACATTCAGAGAAATTCGGGGTTACATTTGCCCAGTGTAGATAACAGACACAATAGAATCATTCAAGCATTAGATATTTCAAAATTCCGCCAAATCAAAATACTGGTATGAAGGAATAGCTAATTCCATTCGAAAAGGCAAGAAATTAAAACAAAATGCACAAAAAATTTAACCGACGAAACCCTAAGTTCCGATTCTTTCTAGATGTAGCCCATTGATTCAGCGAAGGCGGTTGATAGTAGGATGCGAAGTAGCCTCAAAAAACATGAATTGAATAAGAACAATTAAACCGGAGAAAATGAGGGAATGCGAAGACGATTACCTGAGACATGGAGACGAGGACGAAGACAACCTGCGACCGTGAAGAGAGAGATCTCAGCCCTTAAACACAACACCCTCGCAAAGGAGCTCAAATAACATAAGTCTCGAGGGTTATGTAATTCTTATTCTTATTCCGCAGGATTTGCCTCCCCTCTGCCCGTAAGCGACGCTTTGGACTTCTTTATAAAATGGAGTTTTTAATTAATTCATGATTTACAGATTAACATAATAGTTCTAATTTAATTAAGAATATAATAAATATCTTTAGAAAATATATTTTAATTTTTATTTAACTAGTTTGGCTCCCAACTGACAAATAAAAAATATATTTTTATATTTATAATTTAAAAATAATTTTAAAATATTATTGCTACAAAACTATTTAAAAAACGTATTTTGTGATTTCTAACTAAATAAGATTTAGTGTGTATTATCTATATTATCATTAAACATAAAAATTCATTTTAAAATTTATATTCAACGCCAGGAGAGTTAAACAACCTAATTATAAATATTCCAAAATAACATATATAATATAATATAATTATAAGTCAATTTAATTTTTAACTGTCATTATATTATATCAATTTATAACAATGATATACTTACAAATTTACATGACATAATAATATTAAAAGCAGTAAATAATTAATATTATATTAGGTTTAAATATATTTTTGGCCCTTCTAATATTCAAATTGATTGAGTTTGGTCTCCCTTAAATTTAAAAATTTATTTTCACCCTCCTAATATTTAAAGAGTTGGTCCAATCCGTCAAATTTCAAAATCTTCTTTAAATATTAATCTTCTTTAAATATTAGGAGGGTAAAAATAAATTTTTAAATTTAAAGGGGACCAAACTCAATCAATTTAAAGGGACCAAAAATATAATTTAACCTATATACTGTGGTAGAATTTGTAAGCCAATGTCAAATAAATACAACATTAAATTTATCTTAATAGAAAGTAGAGTATGATATTATTTAATATCATTTCAATATTGCAAATAAAAGAAAAAAATTCAGCACACAAAATTCAAGAAATTCAATGTACAAAAATATAAATTTTTTTAGTTCAAAAATATAAAGTCATTCTAGTTATCCGTGATAATTGTTTCTTATCATGTGGCTTAGCCCTGTATCAAATCAAATCATTAAAAACGAACTAAACAAAATCACTTTGCCATTAAAATGCTAGAGAATAGTAATTATTATGACATGATTAAATTGGATCAATTTATATAATTTTTATATTTTTGTATATATAAGCATTTATGAATAAAAATATGTGTTAGATATCAATTTTTTGCTTTAATAATATCAAATTTAAGTTGATTGTATTACGAGTAAATCAATTAAAAATAAATCATTTGAAAAATTTATTAAATATTGTGGGATTAATTATAGAGAAATTTTAAATATGATAATTGGTATTCCTAAGAAAGGATTTAAGAGGTTAATATGTAATATTGAGTTTTAATTATTATTTCAGTCAAGTTTCATTAAATAGAAATTAATTAATTTAAAATATATTTTGTTTTGAATTTTGATACAATTGATGCTTATTTATTGATCTATGCTTAAATTTTATGCCAATTGAGTATTCTATAAAAGTTCACCAATATTCTAGTAAACTTTTATAATAATCCGATATCTGTAATTTGATTAATTATGGATCCACCTCTCATAGAATTAATCATGATAAATTATTGTTATAAAATCCTTAAAATAAGAAAAATTAAAACCTTTAAAAAATTATGTCCCTTTTGTGAAGTATTATTCTTTTATACAAATAAATGTTTTGCTTCTTCTGACAACATTTTTGCACTCTCTTTATAATATGAAAATAAAATATGTTAATGATCCCATATACTTTTACTATTAATGACAAATTCTACACTTGAAGTATTTTATAAATATGTTTTATGTTCATATAATATACTTGAATTGTTATAAAGTGGAGGTTAAATTCCCAATTAAAAGGGAAGAGTCCTATTATATTGAAATTGTCAATTGACAAAATTCTTTATAGATATATAATTGTGATAATGAAAAATTATTATAACTTTAATCCAATCATAACTGGCACAGAACTTATTATTTAATTTTCATTAGTCTATTTCCATTCATTCATCACCATCTTAATTAGTTAACTAAGAGGTATAGCAATAAAAGAAGATGATCTTTAGAAAGATAGGACATTTCATTTATCATTAAGCATTGTACATGAAATAAGAGAAAGTTATGTTTGCTTATAAGTTTCTTTAACTAAAGATAAACTAATTTAACTAATTCTGGAGGATCTAGTTTGTAATTCCTCTACCTTTCTTACCTATAAAGAATAAAGCCACCAAATAATATCTAACTATCAAATGTTCATGGTACCAAAACCATTAGGAAGGAACTTTTAGTATAACTAGCTTTAAAGAGCAGGGAATGGAGATTTAACTTATGTATTTTCAAAATTAAACATAGAGAAATGAGTTCAAAGTTCAATAAGTAAATATTTTACTATAGGTATCCTCTTGTAAAACTTATCACACAAAACATGAATTAATCAATTCAATCTCAAAAAGCCATAAGAGACTAAGTCATGATCAAATCATTATAATCATGTTACATTAGGCAAAATACTAAATAATTAATAATAAAATACATCTTTCTTGTGCTCTTAAGTCACCTTTATAATCTTTATAAGCCAAATCTTATCCCTCTAAGGTCAACCTTATATTCTCTAGAAGTATATTATCAATAATTAAACGTCTCGCATTCACATCATCTTCTTTATCATATTTCTCACATTATAAGTCATAATATAATACTTTCTCATATATGTCTTAAGAGATTTTCAACACATTCTCATATCAATGCCATGGCTTAATGCATGGTCATATATCTTATTCCAACTTATAATCATATAAACAAGATTAAGTATGTCACATAACATGTGTTATAACATGTTTAAGTCTCATTTCTTTTCGTAACAACATAATAATCATATCTTCATTACTTAACATATTGCACAACATCTCAATTCCTCATTTCATGTTCACATTTTCATATAATCAACCTAAAAATATCTTATTCAATCTTATTTTAATGCTTAAGAACCATATATCTCATATTAGACCTTTCCATATCGTGATAATATAGTATAGATTTGGCATATTTAACTTTATACTTAACTATAGAAGGCCCAAGAATAAATTCTATGGTTTGTAGTCAAATATTTAGGTCTTGGAACAATTATAGAACTTAATATTCGATTATATAGCCCACAATAAAGCTCTAAAAAGCATCCTAGATGTTTATAGTCGATTATATAATAAACTATCAACCTCTAAAAAGCAACTCATGCCACGTAATCAACTTTGAAGTCAACTATATCCTTATAGGTTGCACACTTCGGGGTATAGTCAACTATCACTTGAAATTTTGTAGTTTCTCCAAAATTTTCACTATTTATTTGAAAATTTATACCCCTTAATGCATTTATTACTTAACTAAATTATAAGCAATCACAAACACACCTTCATATTGCTTCATTAATGACATTTGCATCATTTTATCCAATAATTTCCATCAATTAACCCATTATCCAAGTAATCATGGTCAAGAACCAAAATTGGCCAACTATTAAACTCAAACCAAATCCACTTGAAAGCAAATAACTTAGGCTTAAATATATACTTACTTACTATGGAAGAGGATGCGAGAAGATTAAATTTAAGGCCTCTTAACCCTAGTTACACTAAAATTAAGGATTCTTTGAGTTAAGGTTTCAAATATTCATTCAAACCAAAATACCCCAAATTTCGTTGAACCAAATCTTAATATTAAAGATGTTTTTACTTTGATTAGATGGAGAAATTGGAAAAGTTTGATATTTCCTTACTTTGATTTGAATAAAAAAAAGATAAATAAGTAAAAGAAGAGGAAGTAAGCTTTAGCAAAGTTAGGAAAATAAGAAGAAAAGTTAATGGGTTATCTTTAAAATGAAGAATAGTACCTAGGGCATTTTTTAAAATAAATAGTTCCTAAATCTCCTCTAAATTCACATACTCACTTATATTAACTTAAAACTTGAAACTTTACTATTTTATGTGTTTTTCCCATCTATTTGTCACTAATTCCTATTCTTCAGCTTAGTAAAACATTAAGTATTATTTTTCTTAATAATTTATTCATAGCTATTCACCTAAATTTTCTCATACACATACAAATTTCAAACAATAGCATACCAACTATTTCAATTATCCTCATTATAAAATAAATTCCATGTCATTATATTTTAAAAAGGGCATAACAGAGATATTACTTTGTGAATAATATCAAATAGACATTTATACATACCTTAATAGGATAGTATCTCCACTCATAATTGTATTTAAATTATCAACTAATAATCTATTATAGATATGCAACAATGATGTTATGAGGCATGTTTTATGAATAATGTTGAATGGACATTTATAATTACTTCACTCATAATTGTGTTTAAAAGAATAATTAGTAAATATGTGGCAATAATACTATAAGATATTATTTTACAAAAAATGTTGGATGAATATTTATGATGTGTTGGGAATTCGGATTATCACATGCAGTGGAATTTTAAAATTTTAATCCGAATTCTACTTAGGATCCATGCAAAAAGCATAAGTCAATGATTAGGGTTTTACCTATTGGGCACTCGTGTTTCTACTGATCAAAACTTGAGAGTGGATGAATCAAACGTCGGCCGGAAGGTACAGCGTCTCTACGGTATCCACACGAAGTGAACAACGACTTCTCACCCACCACACATCTGCTAGGATGCGTTTTTCTCTCTCTGAATTAGGATTGGATGTTTTCTGAGTGATTTAGGGTTTATATGGAAGCTTAAAACGTGATTATTAAAGTGCTGCCCTCTAATCCCTTTTTATAGAACTTAGGCAAGCCATAATCCTAGTCCAACTAGGATAATGCTTCCAAAATCCTAATCACACTTAACAACTCATCTTATCCTTATCCTAGAGATAATGGGGAGAGATAGGACTTATCTATTAATTATCTAATATTAGATAATGATATTATCTCATAATATAAATATCTTATTTTGTGTGACCCTGTAGGTTCTTACTACGTTGACAATGACTTATTATTTGAGCCATAGACAGTGAGCGGTATCTAGCAATACATCACTGCCACTCAAGTAGTAAGAATGTCTATGATTCGACATCCACCTAATACATGATCAACGTTTTGCATCATAACCCTTTTGCAATAATATCCAAATTGAACTAGAGGCATAGAATGTGTCATCCTCATCAATGTTCAATTTACATTTCTTGATGCTGAGTAGACTTAAAATAAATTATTAATATCACATATTAATTCAATTGAGCATAGCCATGCATTTCTAAGTCTCACTCAATCAAGGGGCCCAAGGATATTTCTCTTTTATACAAGAGTAACAAAATCCCATCTACATCACTCACTTCCCTCTGCATGATTTATGACACACCCAATCAATGCCCTACTTATCATCCTGATTAAAGGTGATATAGGACAATATTAAAGTGAGTAATTCCTTATGTAAGGAACCATAGTGACTTCAGGTCAAAGGTTTATGTGTATTTATGATCATATGAGATTAATTTATGACACGTTTATCCATGCAATATTCTCATAGTGGGTCAGTCCAGTACATTGTTCACTAGCAATGTACTCATGTGTTGACTTGATATCACATATCCATGATTCGTAATCATCAGTCACTATACATGCTAGTCTCGATGTATTATTACTATCATTTTCGTAATAATACTTAACTAGGGGCATTTTAGGAATAGCAAAGCTATTCCAGGATAATTATTATATTAAGTTATAAATTACGCATAATAATAATAAAAATAAAATATAATAATTAAATTGCCTAAAATAAAATATAATACATTGTGTATAACTTCAATCATCTTATATGATTAGTTCTAAGACACACACCAACATGATGTACTTCAATTAGAATAAATGAATTAAATATTTCTTGTAAGGTTACTATTTGAAATAACAAAGTTTAATTTTGCTTTGCTATAAAGTAACAACTATAAGTAAGTTTCATATGATGTTTAAGACACCATGACCACAAGTCCATGGTGTGGTGCTACTATTGTTTATTTCTCTCAATTATATTCATGTTATTGGAAAGAAAAATAATAAGTTTTAAACTTTTGGTGATTGATGACTATATAATCTCACTACTTTTACCATTTGAAGTATGATTAAAATTCAATAGAGTAATAAGGCCTCATGATATGTTATATTAGTAGGGTTATTAAAATGTATTATGTAATGTCCTAAATTTTCAATTCTATTATTTGAATTTCTAAATTCTAAGGTCGTAG
This sequence comes from Sindora glabra, assembly GCA_020226215.1. NCBI lineage: Eukaryota > Viridiplantae > Streptophyta > Magnoliopsida > Fabales > Fabaceae > Sindora > Sindora glabra. The sequence continues at coordinate 82,636,697 of CM035231.1, read as the reverse complement.
AAACGAAGAGCACATTTGAGTTAGCTTGGTGGGTGAATTTTAAGTTGAAAGGAATTAAGTGTAAGTGTAAACGAAATTTTGAAGGAAAAAGGATAGTAGGAAAAGAATTAATTTTCTATAAGCAGTATAGATGATCAGAGGAGGTTAGAAAATCCTAAAAAGGGGAGTTGTTTAAGTCTGACAGCGTAAGGAATTTTAAACAGACAGAAACCCTATGGACTAAATTGTAAAAGTGCAAAATTGAGTGTGGTTAAAGTGTAAATAATTAAGAATTTGGGATATAATATGAATAACCAAGATTTTGGGGTGTAATATGTGATTTTATTTAATGTGGCCAATAGACACATGACAAGTGTCCTTGTTAGAAGAAAATGGACAAGTGTCCTTATTTGAAGAAATGGCAAGAATAGCCTTACTATTGGTGAAAAAAGGACTAAATTACCCTTGGAATTGTCAAAAATGGCAAGAATGCCCTTGAAGCTTCATGAAAAGTCTTCTTCCTTATCCTTTCTTCTCAAAAGCTGTGGAAAACTCCATTAAAGCACCAAAAACGTGCAGGAGAGAGAAGGAAGAGAGAGAAAGTTTCTTTTAGTTTTTTCACCCAAAAATAGTGAGATTTAGGCTTGGGGGTAGAAGGGAAAGTTACTCTTCTCATCAAGCTCTATCCATTAGTGTGTTTAGATTGAAGAGAAGCTCAAGTTTGATCAAGTTTGGTGAGCTCTAAGTAAGGATTCTCAAGTTGCAGCAAGAGGTAAAAATGTTCTCCTCCAAAAGTTCTTTAAAGTACTCTTTTTAGTTTCTTGAGATTTTGATGTTGGTATGGTCAAGGGTGATTGAACATGGAGTTTAGGATGATTTAACCATGTTTAATGGTGTTTTAGATGTTGTTATGTTTATCTATGACTTTGGTTTGGTGTAAAAACAACAAGAAACCATGATGTACACACTTGGGTTTTAGAGGCATAATGGTGCATGTGTGGATTTAGCATGATTTGTGTGGAATTTGGTTAAATTGATAAAATTAGGATGATTCTTATGAGTTATGAAGCTTATGGAAGATGAAATTTTGAGTTATGAAAGTGTGTATGAAACTTCCCTTTTGAGAAGCCAAGGGGAAAAGGAGGTTTAGCCATGTAAATTGTGTTTTTGGAAGATCAGTAATGTACACGGGGTAGAACACGGCCCATGTTGAACCCCGTGTTCTTCTATGAAGGCTGATCAATAATGTACATGGGGCAGAACACGGACCATGTTGTACCCCATGTTCTGAACACGGGGTAGAACACGGCCCATGTTCACCCCTGTGTTCTTTGTCAAGTGAACATTTTGGCTTTAATTCTTCACATTTTGCATAGTTTTACTTTCGGATCATTTTCTAATGTTCATATGTGTCATTTCAAGGCCTGAAAATAAGATATAGAGCATCTAAGTATGCATTTATTTAAGTGGAGGAAGTAAAGAATACATGAGGTTTAAGGAAAGTGATGATGTTCTAATAAGAACTATGATGTGTATATGTATAGACTAAGGAGTGACAACTTGAAAAGGTAAGAGGAAGTGTAACGAAGTTGTTAAGTGAGGGCAAAGAAAACATCACATTGGAAGCTTATAAAAGGTAGCTAGCTTTATCCTTAAGCTCTGTTTTCTATTTACATGATTTTCGGTATATTTTGCCATTATATGGAATGTGTATGAAATAGCTGTGTGCACACCCCGGGAAGACAGTCAAATACTGTGTGTGTAAGGCCTATGACCCGAGTTATCCCCGGGATGATAATGAAATTACTGTGTGCACACCCCGGGAAGACAGTGTGATACTGTGTGAGTAAGGCCTATGGCCCGAGTTATCCCCGGGATGGTAATGAAAATTGCTGTGTGCGGTACCTATGGCCAAACACCTCGGGAAGACAGTGTGATACTGTGTGAGTAAGGCCTATGGCCCGAGTTATCCCCGGGAAGACAGTGAATTACTGTATAAGGCCTAGGTACGATTATCTGTGGTGGCCATCTAGATATCTATATGAGTCCTTGAATGGGCTTGTGGATTGCTATGTGTGATGCACATTTCCTACAATGGTATGGAATGAGATGATAAATGATTGATTAATTTCGAAATGTACGTTTTATTTGCTTAAGGATCTGGAATGGCTCAATATATTTTTATAGTGATGGCTAGCTACTGGGAAACTCTATTTCTTATGTTTTCGTATTATTAGTAACCATTCCAGGTGATGCTTCTAAAGGCCCTCTTGACAAGGGAGAATAGAGATTTGAAGTTGCATTAAAAATGATTGTATAGTTGGTGATATTGTAAGTGATGGATGCATATTTTTGCAAGTTGAACTTGTTGTATAATTACATAACCTTTGCCTCTATTATTTGAGATGCAGAATATTTGTGGTATTGTGAGTTAGCCTAGAGTAGAAGGCAAATTAGTATGTGATAATTATCTGTTTAATGAGGATTAAGGTGTTGATAAATAAGGGGTTTACATATTATGTATACAACCATGCGTTAAGTACAACATAGTATACTTACTTCAAGCATGTGTATGTATTTTAGGCATATATATGTAATTTCATATAAAGTGAATAGATAATCTACTTAAATTCATAGATTTGTGGTTATATGATTGCATTAATGAAATATTAATTGTTTTATGATTTTACTTGAATCATATTTGATTTGATATGGTCAGAGTAACAAATGATGAAGATGGGTGATATGAGATAATAAATAAGCATATTAATAATTATATTAACATTGGGTGTGTAATACATGTGTTTGGAAGGTATTTATGATAAGATGAATAATAAAATTTTCATATAAAATTGTCATTTTTGTATGTGAATTAAGTACACAATTGATTCTTTTAGTACAAAGGCAAATTTAGGTATAAGAATTAAGTGTGCAATCGATTCTCTTTGTGTAGATGCAAGTTCAGAGCAAGTGAATCAATTGTGTAATTGATTCATCATCCTAAGAATTTTATGTCAATTTTAAAAAGACATAACTCTTTTATCTTATGCCTATTTTAAGTAAATCATCTATCGTTAGAAAGGTAATTAAGTCTACTTTTAAATGGAATTAGTTTTAAATTAATATCTTATGTATATTTTAAGATATCATTAAAATAATGGATAGAGATAAAAAAAAACTCAAGTGTCTATTTTTTAAAAAGCATAACTCTTTCAAATCTTAATTGATTTGAGCAAATGATTAGTTTATGAAAAGTTAATTAAATCTACTTTTATATGAAATAAGTTTCATAAATAATATATTTATAATTTTGAATTACTCATAGAGCATCATTGAAAGGTTATAACTATGGTGACTATATAGGCTTCGTTTCGCGCAAATAGCTGATAGTTGATAAACTACTTAATAGTTAATAAGTTAACTAATAGCTTATAGCCTATAGTTTATATCTGATAACTAATAATTGATAAATTAATTAAAATATTTTATAAAATTAGCTGTTGAACTAGCTGAAATTGTAAAATAACATAAAAGACTATATTAATAGAAATATATATATAATTAAAATAATTTATATTTATCTAAAAATTATATTATATTAATGTAATTAAAAAGTATAAAATAAAAGTATAATGTTTAATATCTAATTAATTATATTTTATAAACTTATATATTTATTTACTTATATAATTTTTATTTTATTATTTATTATAAAATTATAATTACTTAAAATATAATTAATTATATTTTTTAAAATTTACTTAAATTTATATTACAAAAGATATGGATTGTAAATTAATAAAAATAATAAGGATAGATTTAAAAAAAAATTAAAAAAATAGTGGCTTATAAGCTTATAAGAGTAGCTTAAAAAATAATAGCTTATAAGTTATAAGTTACTTTAGGTACCTTATTAAATTAGAACTTATAAGCTTTATAAGTTACTTGGAGTAACTTATAAGTTAGCGTAAGAAACACTCATAGATGTTAGCTTATAATTTATCAACTAGGTTAATAAACTATAAGTTAGTTTATTTGTTGCACGAAACGGAGTCATAGTATACCATACCTAATCTATGTTATATTTTCATGATTTATAATAGTCCAATATGAGATATTTGATCTCCAAATATCAAAGATAAGGTAGTTTATGATTTTTATATGATAAGTAAATGATAAGATAATCACAAAATGAGTAATATTAATGTTTATAATTTATCCTTATAATTTATGAAGTAAAACAAAAAAAAAAGATAAAAGTGGAATACTTAAGGATCCTTAGAGCAAATAGGCATTCTTAGGTGAATGTATATCTATTTTGGGAACTATTTTACTTAACTTTCATACATTCTATTTATTCTATATACTAAGATGATATATTGTGAAACTATAAGATTAAATGTATGCAACTATATACTTTAACATGAATGTGTATGAGGAGCTTGTAATGGATGCTTCCTATTATGCTGAACATTATAGTGTATAATGGTACTTTCAAAGCACCATTTGTATTTTATTAATTACTATTGATTGACTTTTTGTAAATGATTTGATGAAGGTATTATATAAGTTGTTGCTTAGTTGTGATAAATATAAGCTTTAATTGAATTATGATTGTGATTGTACTTAACTTATGATCACATATAAAAAGTGTGGAATTACTATTTGATAGTTAGATGTATTTGTATTGAAATGTGAATGTATTTGAAGTTATGATATTGCGAATGAGAATAATTATGGTGACGAATTTATTATCTCATACTATGAATAAATTGAGATTATGATACTATGAAATGTGAAATTTATTATATATATATATATGAGGACATGATTTAGTTTGTGCTATTATTATACAATTGGTATCAATATGATAAAAGTGACTTCAGGTCAGACATGAGAAATGTGATCATATTGAAGTAAAGTTAAAAATATTATCAATTGAATGTACAGTTTCATAAAATGATGCCAAATGAGTTTTTTTATAGCATAAAGTTTTAATAATTCAATTATCTCATGTTGGATTTAGGAAAAGGAATCTTATTTTATTATCTTATTTTAATTACCTAACATAGAACTAATCAAGGATTTAACATTCTAAAATATTAGACTAGTATCATCAAAGTAAATCAGTATCATAAAAATCATATTTTTAGTGCTCGAAATTTGATCCTTGCAAATCCATAAAATGTGACATTTGATTTCCTAAATAAAGTTAAAATTATTAAGAATTAAGTGTCTGATTTTATAATATAATATGATTCGAGCCTTTTCAGAGCATAAAACTCTAGTATTTTGGTTATCTTACACTTGATGTGAAAAGTTTTTATTTATGAAAATCTTTAAATTTTTTCATAATAATTTTAAAAATATAAGAGAATGACAATATATGATAGTAGAGTGATATAAATAGAGTTTGTTAAGAACCTCACATTTTAATATGTTACTCATATAACCTCAATTCCAAAATTCACAATGTGAAGGCATATTTTAATTTCAAAAGCTAACATAAGAAAAAATGTAAGAAGTCACGACCTAGAGTATTATTATGTTATGACTTGAACTTAGAAATAAGATAAGTAATATTTTTATGTTTATAATTTATCATTATAAATGATGAATTAGGAAGAAAGTGAATGATAATCATGGATATCTTAAAGCATCTAAAAGTAGGTAGATGTCATTAAGGGAGCATATATCATCCATAAATAAATATTTTAATACTATTTTGTCTAAATGACATGTTTAAAATCCTACTTATAAATGATATAGATCATATACATCCACATGTAAATCTTTAATAGTATAATTATGTATTATTAGTTGTTATTAAATGGCCTTTATGGTAATGCATGAGTGACATAAAAATAATGTTTGTGACAAGGTAATGAATATTAGTTTAAGTGAATGTTAATTGCCCATACTTAGAAGGCACAATAGTATTATCATCAACTGTTAATTGATTGTGCTTGAATTATAATGTTAAATGATACAATTATGTTGTGTATGATGGAAATGTGTTGAAAGATAGAGTATGAATTGTTTATGATATAACTAAATATTTATAACCATGCAAAAGAGCATAATAGTGTTGTTATACATAATTATATATTCCAATGTTGATTCGTGAAAATGAATTAATTATCTGCCTTATACAGAAATTAAATTGAAATTATAATAAGTGGAGCTTAAGTTCCAGTGTTTAAATTAAATTGTGAATTATATCACAAGTGACATTGAAATTGAGAGATTTGAATTGGATAGAAAATTTCCTATAAGAAAGCAAGTAGGGTATAAGGTTAGCCTAGAAGGCATCGGGATAGAAAGATAGGTAAGGTATAAGGTTAGACCAAGAGTCAAAAAAATTATTATGCAATGTATTATGAAATTATAATTTATCTATCCTTGAATGTTTTCATTTAATGTTATAATAATTATATGATTGGCCATGATTAAGTTTTTAAGATTGAATTCATATAAAAAAATATAGAGTGTGGATGATTATATGTGAAACAATATAATAGGAAAGGAGCTTTGTTCCACTTGTATTGTTGAATTAACTTCTTTTTTATATTACAATTGAATTGAGTCAACGTGAAATTATGAAAAACCTTTTTTTAGGTTCTATTATTTGTGCATGTATGATTATTGAATTGATATAGGCATGGGTACAGGAGTATAACTATGAGATTATTAATTAAGGTAAAGTAATCAAGTATGAATACTAGAAAACATTCAAGGATAGGTAAGGTATAAGGTTAGACCAAGAGTCAAAAAAATTATTATGCAATGTATTATGAAATTATAATTTATCTATCCTTGAATGTTTTCATTTAATGTTATAATAATTATATGATTGGCCATGATTAAGTTTTTAAGATTGAATTCATATAAAAAAATATAGAGTGTGGATGATTATATGTGAAACAATATAATAGGAAAGGAGCTTTGTTCCACTTGTATTGTTGAATTAACTTCTTTTTTATATTACAATTGAATTGAGTCAACGTGAAATTATGAAAAACCTTTTTTTAGGTTCTATTATTTGTGCATGTATGATTATTGAATTGATATAGGCATGGGTACAGGAGTATAACTATGAGATTATTAATTAAGGTAAAGTAATCAAGTATGAATACTAGAAACCACTCAATGGTCATTTTATGTTGCTACTTAGATTAATTGTAATCATGTACTGATAATATTTCCTTTTATAGATATACATCAATTGAGATTGTAAATTTCATTCCTTCCTTGAATATTTTTAGGATTTAATTTGACAATATAAAGTTATATAGCTTAAGTAGGAAACCACGACAATCTAAGAAGAACTCGGTAATTAAGATTAAGTAGGGATTCTATTGGAATCAAATTTAAGGATTAGAGATAGGGACAATGTTAATTATGTACTTGATGTGTTAAATTATTTATTTGTATATATGTTTCTAGGTTCTTGTTAAGTTATATGTAAAATAAATTATATGATTTAAAGTGTGTAACCCTTGAAAAATGTTTAAAAATAAGGGAGAATATGTTTGTTTTTCTATAAAATTTATAGTGAATTTTGATTTATCATAGAAATAAAAAAAAATTTGTTTGATAAAGTTAATGTAAATAGTAACGAGGCTGGTGAAAATCGTATAGTGAAATTCACACTAATCATGATTAAGTTTAGGTTATGACACACAATCTGAATAGCAATATTAATTTTTTGATAAAATTTTTCATTGGAAATTTGCTAAAAATTGAGTTTTTTTGCATGAAAATTCACACACTTTTCTGATGAAAATTCCAATGAAAAACCCATCACAATTTCATTACAAGCAATAACTTTTTCACATGAAAATCACACCCACTTTTGATTGGTTTTTGGTGGAAATAAATTCTTTGGAAACCATGAAATATTTAGATTTTCATTCCTTTTTTTTGTGAATTTTTTATGAACCCCTAAAAAAATTTTATTGAAAAATGAACTATTTCTAGTAATGGTTCATATTTATTAAAAGCTCAAACCTAAATTTAAATATTTCAAATTTGGTGAGAAATTTAAACTTAATAATATACTATTTAAATAAACTCGAGTAAACTTATTTGGGTTCTTATTCAAGTTAAGCCCAAACTTAAGTTTGAATTATTCAAGCTTACTGAAATTTAGTTCGAGTTTAAGTTCATGTGTTTTAACAAGTTAAAGCTTAGATATACATATGTTAGCTTGACTTATTCATACCCTTACTTATAATATTGGTTTGTCAAGTTTCATTATCTCCTCACCATTATTACCTTATTTATAAACATATCCTTTTCATCACTATTAATATCTATTATTATCACTCTAAATCAACATGTTTCCCTTTGTCATTATTAGTATCATGTAAAAAATAATTTTATTTAAATTATAATTATAATTTTTGATATTATATATATATTATTTTTTATTAGAAATAAGAAATATACATAACATATAATTATTAATGCTATATAATATTGTATCAAACATTGCCTAGTATAAAATTGTATAATATTAATATCTTATAATATACTATTTTAGAATCCTTATGTCATTCCATTTATTCTATAAGGTCTCATTTACACATATTATATAGTACAATATAATATTATATAGGATAAGGTTGTATACTGCTATCCAACATTTTGTGTTACTGCATAAGATGGAAGTTTATATAAAATTATTCAATCTTTTATTTATTGTTATGTCCTAAAAGAAGATAAACAAGAAATAATTAAGTTAACTAAGACACCCTTACATAAAAAATTAATAAAATAATTCAAAATAATTTTGAAATACATAAATAGGACAAAATGCATACCATTTAATAATAATATCTTTTGAAAAATATGATAAAATAAATTAAAATATGTATGTTTATATTTATTTATGATAAACTACTAGAAAATTACAATAAATCAGTTGAAGAATATAAAATTCATTAAGCGTCTTATATAAAAATCTTAAAAAATATACATTATCCACCCATATCATAAACATAATTTAATATTGTTAAATAAAAATTTAAAAGATGTACTAAATTAAAATATAAGTTCCCAAAAAGAAGAAAATTTGATTTTAAGGGGTCGTTTGATTCATATGAAAAATAAATTCCCATAGGAAATTAAATATCTTAGGAAGTAATTTCCTATATGAATTTCCTGAAAAATCTCAAATGTTGTTTAGTTTATATGAAGCAAGTTACACATCTCAGGAAATAAATTCTTATATTTTGTTTGGTTTAACTTTGAATTTTCTAGGAAATAATAATGAAATGACTATAATACCTTCAATAATAATTTAATATATATTAATAGATATTGATTAATTTTAAAGAGGTGATAATGTTGGACTTTCAATTATTTTCATATGATCTTTCAACAAAAAATAAGAAAATGTAAGTTTGATAAAGTCTACTTAGTTAAAAATATGTAAATTGAGCTCAAAACTTTAAACGATCATAACTTTGTACTCGGTTGTCCATTTTAAGCAATTTTTTTTTGATTTCATATAACATTTTGAGGTCTATGTGCTAAAAAAATGCCAAAAGGTATTTTTCCTATTCTGATTTAGCAAAAAAGATCTTTTTCAATGATTTTTTAAATTTTTTTTATTTTCTTGTTATTTTTTTAACTTTGATCCTATTTTTATTAATTCAAATTCATTCAAATCTTATATTAAACTCTTACTCCCTAACTCTTTTGATATCTAGTAGTATTATAATAATTTTCTTAATAAATAAAATTATTAAAGAATAATTTATTATTATTTAAAGACTAAACAGTAACATATTACTGTTTCAATATAAAACAGTAACATATTACTGCTTTGAAATAAAATAGTAATACCAATAAAAAATTTTAAATAAATGGATAAATCATGTTTAATTAATAACTAAACTACTAAATAATAGCATGTTACTGTCTATTTTCTAAATAGTAACATGTTACAGACAATCACATGTTACTGTTTTGTTCCAGAATAGCAATACAAATAAAAACCTCAAATAAATAGATAAATCATGTCTAATTAATAACCAAACTGTCGAATAATAGTATATTACTATTTATTCTCTAAATAACAACATGTTACTATTTCTTTTCAAGCTTAATTAATAATCAAACTGTCAAAGAAGAGAATGTTATTATTTCGTTACAAAACAGTAACACTAACTAAAAATTTTAAATAAATAGATAAATTAAGTCTAATTAATAATCAAATTATCAAATAATAGCATGTTAATATATGTTTTCTACATAGTAACATGTCACTATTTCCTTTTAAGCATAATTAATAATCAAATTATAAAAAAAGAGGATGTTATTGTTTCATTCCAAAATAGTAACACTAATTAAAAACCTGAAATAAATGAATAAATCAGGTCTAATTAATAACCAAATTGTCAAATAATAGTATGTTACGGTTTCTTCTCTAGACAGTAACATGTTACTCTTTCGTTCTAAAACAGTAACACCAACTAAAAATTTTAAATAAATAGATAATAACATGTTGCTGTTTGTTCTTTATACAGTAACATGTTATTATTTCATTCCAAAACAGTAACATCAATTGAAAACCTGAAATAAATGGATAAATCAAGTTTAATTAATAACCAAATTGTCAAATAGTAGTATGTTACTGTTTGTTCTCTAGACAATAATATGTTACTATTTCATTCCAAAATAGTAACATCATTTAAAAATCTTAAATAAATAGATAATAACATGTTACTATTTATTCTCTAGATAGTAACATGTTACTGTTTATTTCAAAATAGTAACATCAATTGAAAATTTGAAATAAATAGATAAATTAAGTCTAATTAACAATCAAATTGTCAAATAATAACATGTTACTGTTTATTTTTTAGATAGTAACATGTTATTGTTTCGTTTCAAAACAGTAATATCAATTGAAAACTCCAAATAAACAGATAAATCAAATTTAATTAACAATCAAATTGCTAAATAATAATATGTTATTGTTTATTCTCTAAACAGTAACAAATAATAACATGTTACTGTTTCATTGCAAAACAGTAACAATAATTAAAAATCTCAAATAAATAGATAATAATATATTATTGTTTGTTCTCTAGACAGTAACATGTTATTGTTTCGTTCCAAAACAGTAACATCAATTGAAAATTTGAAATAAATGGATAAATCAAGTCTAATTAAAAATTAAATTGCCAAATAATAACATATTACTGTTTATTCTCTACACAGTAACTAATTAAGAAAATTATAATTCTAATTGATGTGTGTGTATATATATATTTAATTTGAGTTATAGTGCTTGAAAATTGATATTAAAAAATATTAATAAAATTTAAATAAAATTTAATTTTAATATTCAAATAATTTGAATCAACAAATAGAATATATAATTATATAATGCAATTAATATAATATATATTAAAATTTTAATTTATTCAAAATATTTATATAATCAAATTAAATATATCATATTATATTTATATTATTTAATAATTAGAATCTAACTTTCAAATAATAGCAATAGATAAAATAAAAAATAAGTTAAAGAAAATTATGTAATAAAATAAATAAAAAATAAAATAATGAGTGGGTTATAAAATAACGTAGGAATTAAATAAAAGTATGTTATTAACTAATTTATTTAAATTAAATATTTATTTTTTACATAAAATAATAATAATAAAATATGTCATGTAATATATATATATATATATATATATATATATATATATATATATATCTTAATTAATAAGCAAACTGCAAAATAGTGTTCACGAAGTGAAACCTAATAATCAATTAAAAGGGTAAAATTGATATTAATTAATTTTAGTAAGGACATTTTTGTCTATGAATTAGTTAAAAATATAGGAAATAAAATTTACCTAGGGGGAGTGGATAAGTGATTTCTTGTATTATATGAGAAATACAAGTTTCTGGGAAGATCTATCTCATCCCATTTGTGCAACCAAATAACTTTATGATAGTTTATATCTTGAGAATATAATTTTCTATATTTTTACTGCAAACCAAACGACCCCTAATTTTATGAGAAAAGTGTGTGATCAATAGAAATGTAGGAAGAAATTTTAATTTTAATTTTATGGGAAATGTATGTGATCGACAAAAACGTTGGAAGACATAAAAAATTTTTAATTATAACATTCTACGATTTATGTTAATGCTATTGTATGGATCTTCTTCCATTCCCTCGTAGAATGAATATATTTGTACAAAATTTCATGTATAAGAAAAGAGTTTTGAAGTAGTTATACAATCCATTTAAAAATATTAACCATAATGATATAAGTTTTATTTGTATAATTTATTTTATAAAATCTGCTAAACAAAGCCTAACAAAATAAAGATATAAAAGAAAAATGAAAGGACCAAATAAGTCCAATGAAGAAGGATTTATAATTCTTTAAAATCAAAATAAATGGATGAGAAGGGGGACTGTTGAAGTCTCCAATGGTAAAATCCAATCTATATCTAAAATTAAAACTTTATTTGGTCAGGGTGAAAACAGAATGGAATAAAAATAAAAATGAATGAAAATAAAAAGTAAAATATTTTCATTACTCAAGTTTGGATGAGGGAAAAATTGGAATGGAGAAAAATAAAAAAAGATATATTTTCTTGATTAATGCGATAAGAAAAATTATTTAATTTTATACGTCAAAACGACCATTATATCATTCTTTATGCATTTTATAAAAACATTATTGAAGGTAGTTTTGGAAACTCACTTTCTTGATTACTCTCCTCTACTCTCCGCCTTTGCTTCCCAAAAAAGAATGGAAAGAAAAGAAGCGGAAAATTTTAAATTATGAATTTTTCTTTCGATTGGATTAGTACAAAAAAGAAAAAAAGAAATATTGATTATTATTATTATTATTTTTATACATTAACATTTTGAATTTTCCTTCTCTTTATCTTCCTCGCAACTAATCATAAGGCCTGTCTTATTTTCATTCCAATTTTGGAAGAGGAAATTTATTGTGGACCCCACTATCATTTTCATGCTAATTTTTCATCCTTTCCTCCTTATTAGTCACATCCAAATGATGGAAAATTATTTCAATCCATTCGCCCTCCTAATCGAACGGAGTTTAAATTTATTAAAGTAATATTGAGTATAGGTGTCTATGCGCATCAACAATATACTCAATATTTACCAATTGTATGCAAAGTTCATAACATTCCAATTTTATGAGAAATTTTTATATAATTGAACTATCATATATGTTTTTATTCTCATCAAATGAAAAGAAAAAAATTATCAGTTTTGTGGGGCAGCCAGAGAAGTTAATTGTCAATTTTGTAAAACCTATATATACAGGAAATATACATTATAATTGGAATATAAATTTTTTTCAATATATTAAAAAATAAAAAATATAATTTTCAATACATGTAAGTTCCACAAAATTAACAATTAATTTCTTCTCATTGGCTGAGAATAAAGATAAATCCTATAATCAAAGTATACAAGAATTTCTCCAATTTTATATCATTAATTATATAAATTTATTATTAAAAAAACCTTATTTTGATTCACATTTATTTTTTCACTAAAAATTTATATTAATTTAATTCCTATGAGATCAACTTCACCTTAAATTTAGTCCCTCCATACATAAAATAAATTTATTAAATTACTATACAGAAAAACAAAAATTTGATGTTAAATTAATTTTATAAAAATTATATTAATATAAATATGTAATGAAGATTAAATTGATACAAACTTAATCTTATATGAATTAAAATTAAAATTGGGTTTTAGTGTAAAAATGTGATATTACAAATATAAATAATATTGGCTTGTCTTATAATACAAGTGCAAAAAATTGACATCACTTTGTCTACGAAACCTCTAGTCAGGTTGATACTTCATTAGGAATTACAATGGAAAAAGTATGGGCAGAGAAAGTTTGTTTGTTTAATGTTTTTAAAATTATTTTTTATTTTTATTTTTAAAATAAAAAAACTTATTTGGCAATTTCTTTTGAGAATTTATTCTTAAAAATTACTTTCTAAATATGTAACTTAAAAAAAAATAATTTTTAATTATTTTCTAATTTTTTTGTTTTGAATATTAATTTTACAATTAAATAAAATATTTCCTTATTTACAATAATAACAACCCTTAATGTTTATTTTTTCTTCAACATAAAAATAATTTTTAAAAACATAAAAATAAAAACATCTCCAAACATTATAAAATATTCTACCTTATAATACTTATCCCCATCCACATTAAATATTCAAATTTCTGTACTCATCTCATTTTTCATTTTATTTAAATGATATATATTTATTAAATTTTTTTAATAAAAATTAAAAATATCCAGTTATTTTCATCTTATTTATGCAATTATAATTTGTTTATATCTTTTTATATTAAGGATATTTATTTATATTTATTATTTTTTAAAAAAGCAATAGTTACTTAAAAATTCTAATAATATTAATATAATAATAAATAAAATGAATTCTTTTATTAAAGTTTATCTTTAAACACATTATATTTTAACTAAATAATTATATATAATTTTAATTTTTCTTTTTATCATATATTAAATTTATATATAAATATGTAATATGATCAAATTATTTAATTATTATATAATATGAATATCGAAAGAATTGGATAATATAATCTCATATCCATATGTGCACCCAATAAGATTTTTTCAAAAATTTTTCTTATGATACCTATATCTATTTTTAAAGCTCGTTACCAATACCAAATAAGTAAAAATTAAATATACTCATTAAGCATGGATCAAATTACCGTCTACACATGCCTACACAAAACGACAATTCTAATAATAATAATAATAATAATAATAATAATAATAAATGGATGAAAGACGCCGACAATCAAGTGCTCTGAAATTTGGGAGCACTCCTCTAATAAGGCATTGGTCCGATAAATGCAAAATAAAAGACAAGATGGACGGATGATAGTCTAATTAACGCGTATACAAAGCGCGGTTATAAAGTCCTCATTAAAAACTTCAACAAGATACCGCTAGAGAAGCAGCTATAGCAGGTGCAAATTAAATGCAAAACCAGAAGGAAAGGCCACAAGAAGGACGGCTGAAGCCACCGCCGATAGACGACGCGGTCTGAGCCGGAATCCCAAGGACTCGTTCTGGGCCGACGACGCCGTTGTTGAATTTGCACTGGTCGCACCCGTCGGAGTTGATGTCGACGAAGAAGCATTCTTAAAGATGGCGGCATCAGGGGAACTAGGAGATAGACCCAGCAGCTCTGTACGTACAAAAAGTCAATTTGTTCACATAATTTTACCTTTTTGGAGATGAGAAAGTATAAAATACAAGTCTAAGCAGGCAGACAAGTTACTAACTAGGACAGTTGGTGATGCTGGCATTTTTCAAGTTACAAGCAGAAGGGAGCTGAAGGAGCTTGTCCTCTTGAATACCCAAACTCTTGCTCTGCGGGCTACCGTTGTGAGTCTGCTGAATGATGTAACACAAGCACTCTGGCTCATTCTCCTTAATCTCCGTCGCCGCGTCGCAACATTCCTTTGAAGGAGTCGCCGCTTCTCCTTTCGCAAAACTTAAACATGGAATTACCTTCTGAATTTGTTGGCCGCACTTGTCTGCCAAATTATCCCCATTAACGGTTGCGGAGCCACCTAGCAATAGTAACAACATGCCCAGGCACAACCACTCGCCTCCCATCTGATGCTTCATCTTCTTCTCTTCTCAATTCAGGATGTGAGGGGGTTGGCCAGTTATTATTAATTAGGAAATGGATGGTTGAGATTAATCAACGTTGGACGGCTGGGATGAGGATTGTTAAATTTAACTAACTAAAATATGGACGAAATAAATGAGGTGGTTGGAAGATAGTAGCAATAAACAGCAATAAACAGCTGTTGGTACCTGTCACTGTGATGGTTATTCAAGGAAGAGTGGGTAGGAGGGAGACGGGTTGGCTATAAATGAGGGTGCGGGCTAAATATCCACGCGGCACAGTTTGTATTTGTTTGCATGTATGCATCTTACTTCCCTGCTAAGAAATTCGGTTTTTGAGTTTTTCTGTTCTATTTTTTTTTATTTTAATTTTTTAATGATGGATTAGATATATATTTTTTAATTATATTCCTTTTTATTAATAAATAATTTATTATTCTACATTTTTATTTTGGAAAATCTCAACAAATTTATTTTATTTCTCTCTCTTTCTATTTGCAATTGTACTAAAATTTATGTATGAAATGAAAAAGAAAGAAATATGCATGTATTGAAGTCTAATTATAAATTTTAAGTAAAAAAAATAAGAACGAAATAAATTTTTGGTTTTAAATTAAATGATAGTTTTGAAAATTTTATTAAAAATAAATAATTTAATTTTTTTGTTAATTTTTATAAAATTAATTAAGTACGGTAAATAATAAAAAATAAAAAGAGCATATAATAATTTCTATCTCTTTTAATTAATTTAATTACATGCATTAAATGTGCAACTAAAAATCTCTGCAAAGTCTTTTATGAAGGACGTTCCCAATCACTAGCAAAATCAAAGGCATTTATGAGGAATTCGGGAACCCAAAGCTGTAACTCAGCTTGAATGTTTCTCATATTTCAATATTCGGCCCAGCGGACAAGTTTTCAGTCAAGACATACAGCTTCTGGACTTATATCCAGCCCTGCTTCAGCCCGCTCTTCATAATTGTAATTTCTTATATTTCAACATTATCAAGTTATAAAAACTTAAGATGATCGATATTAATTGTAATCGACATTTATTATCTAATCATGTTAATTTAAACTCAGTTTAAGTTTAAAGGTATGTCATATTGGTTATATATTTTGCTTGCAATTTTTTTATTTTTTATATTTAAGTGGAATTTGAGCATAACTAACTCATGCTAAGAAGTGCTTCAAATTGATGGAAATCACCCAGTTCAAGATAGGTGATTAGAAAGCACTGGAACCTAGATAGTGTACTTTTATCAATTTGAAGAATTTTCAAAATGATGAAAAACAAATTAACTTTCTTATGGAACACCTTAATAAATGATAAATTGCAACAATGATTAATAATGAATATACTATAAAAGTGTAATTTTTTTATAAATTATTTTAAAGAATACATATAGCTGTAAAAATGTTGTATATTTTCATTTGTAATTTTCAGCCTTATGTGGAAGAGTATATAACCTTTGTAAGAGAATTGAGTTATGGAAAGAATCATCAATGAGTCCAAGTTAAACAAAATTAATCATTCCTTAGTTGATTTCAAAATGGAGTTTATTTTTTAATAGCCCAAGAATTAGATGTTACTTCTAAGACCATCAAATGGCTAGCAAATAGGCATGCATAAAGGTCATCTCTTATTGTGAATATGATATTAGTTGGTATTATTTTGATACAAAAGGCAAGGATAATAGGAGAATTATGCTAAATAATGGGATTACTTTGATGGTTCAAACAATACATGTGAATAGTTTTAAAAATAGAAATCATGTTTACATCAATATGTCATATTATAAGGTCATTGAAAACATTTAAAAGCTTGACTACATTATATTCAAGATTCCTATATTTCAATAAAAATAGGTTAAGATTGGTCATGACATTTGAGTCAATAAGTTAGGTTTTATGTTATGAATCTTATAAAAAAGATCATAGAGGGAAGTTGTTTATAATAGTTTCCAAGGCAAAATAAATTTTTTATGTTATAAACCCATCTAATTAAAAGTAGTATATAGATCTACTAGGGAAAAGACAAATTATAGGTGATGGGAAGATATTGAAGAGACTTCTCCTTTATCTATGAAATACTATTTGTGGATGACGAGGATGATATAGAAAAGTTTTATATGTGAGATGATCATACTAAAGAGATACGGGTTAAAGATCCTTTTAAATATATTAGGAAAGATTAAAAGTAATTGGGTTTATATTTCTTATATCCATATTATATGTATAATAAGTAGCATTTCTAAATTATTAGTTTCTAATATTTGTTTATATATTTTAATCTTCTAATATGATATAGGTTTTATATGTTAAGTTCTAACTATTATAATAACCAAAATTGTCTAAGCATTTAGTAGTAAAAATGGTGTTGCCTAAAATAAATAGTATATAATACTACTAAAGTTTAATGACATAATCTAGATAATACATTTCTTTTCAGTAAATGCATATAGTATTAATATTGCACCTACAACATCAATTTTGATGTGTTTTGGCCCTTCTTTTGCTGTAATAAGTTTTACAAAAATTTCTATCAATGGTTATGTCACCGAAAGATAATGTAACTTCCTTCTTTAGCATTTAGAGGTATTATTCTTAGTTTTTGCAACATGCACACATTATATATCTTTAATTATTTAGGCTTAATTACTTATGAAATTGTTGCCATTAGGTGTTTATTATGTTCGAGATACTATTTTTTATTATAAATACATTGGGATAAAGCTTGAATATTGTTATCTAAAATAATATTGCATGTATAATAATATGGTTATTATATTCTGTAATTAAGTTTGGATACTACTTTAAGTATAGTAAGGTTTAAATGAATGCTACTAAATAGAAAAGAACCAATAAATCATGTTAATTATTCTAAAGTACCATTGTTTTATATTAGACATTACACATCTATTAATTAACATAAAATTACATACTATGTGAAATTTAAGAAATGAAAAGGCATTAATTTTTGTAGTGATTTACAAACTAATGTCTTTTATATAACTATGTTTGTTATTAAACTAAAAGCTAATGTCATAATATGTTTTCCATGTCAATTATTATTATTTTTAACATTAGTTATAAAACTCATATTATATATTAATGATTCAACAATATATAGATATTTAACATATCAGATTTCATGTAAACATAATTGATGTCTTATACATATCCCACATTGGTCTAGGAACCAAGGTTGAATGCCTTGGATATTCAATGATATTTGTATGTACATCAATGAATAACTGACGCTGAATGAGTTAAACAATCAATATTATTTGACAATTCTATAATAGTAATTTTAAGAGTTCATAACTAATTCTCAAAATTTTCCAACTTTTTCCATTACTCATTCTTTTATTATCTTCCTAAAACTATTTATCCACCTTTCATTCTTTATGGTTTATTTTCTTTGTTGTCTTCCCCTCCTTTTTCTTTTTTGATTTATGATATGTGAATACATTGTTAGAATGCATAAGAAGAACAAAAGTCCCTTGTAAATAAAAGATCAATAAACTTACAAGTTTTCAAACTTTGAAGAGATGAATGATTAAAGAAAAAAGAAATAAATATTATAAAGTTGTGCTTCAATGCTTTCTAAAAAAAGTATTAATGACTTTTTTATATAAAATTTTATAATTTTTTAAGGTAAAATCCAATAAGCCCTTTTATAATTTAAGTCATGTTTATAACACCCTCCACACCTTTAAAATGAAGCAACAAGCCCACTATATTTATCTTGGAGCATATTAAATCCAAAATTGTCAAATTTTTATCCAAGTGACTAATAGTGTATCATGTGTAGCATTAACACATAAAAAAAAACTTTTAACATCGAGAAAACAAACATAGAGAGCCATTAAGGGAAAACCATAGAAGTTAAGGCATGAACTAATCATAATTGGAATTATGAAGCTTTGTTTCCAAAAATTATCATGATTAATTCAAAACAAAACTTAATTAAGGCATTAAATTGAAAAAAAATGAATTTACATGTCAAGGACTAGAATTTAAATCTAAGGTGTGGAGTTTAAAGTCTGAATACATGGAAACAAGTCACAATTTACTAAAGGAAATGATTAAGAAGCTTAGTGAGCAAGTGGTTATTTGAACAATAAGGAGATAAAACTTCACATCTCCTATGAATTATTATAGTATTTTGTTGTTATTCCTCTATTAAAGTCTTTTTGTGCAATTTGGAATATAAGAGTCTTGGTTTAACACGTTTTATTCAATAGGTGTTGAATTACAAGTTTGATGTAATGTACAGCAATTCAACATGGAATTGTAATAGCTATTATCTCGAAATTACAATGAAAAAAATGGTTGTTTTATGTGATTTATGTATAAAATTGCAATATCTCAACAATTTATAGGGCACTAGTGTTTAGTAGAAAAGTTTGCAAAATTGAAAAAAAATAAAAAAATCTAATAAAAATTTTAAATTTTATATATTTGAAATTCAAACATAAAGAATACATATTGTTTAATATAGTCTTATTATATAGATTTAGAAAATATACATAATTTATTAGTTAACTGTGTGAATGCGATGTAAATTAAAAATTTTAAAAAGTAATAAATTCTTTATTAGTTAACCAATGTTTGCATGACCACTTATTTTCAATCCTTTTCATTTGCTCTTTCAACAAAAAATAAGAAAATGTAGGTTTAACAAAGTCTACTTAGTTAAAAACGTATAAATTGAGTTCAAAACTTTGAATGATCATAACTTTGTGCTTGATTGTCCGTTTTAAGTGAATTTTTTTTATTTCATATAATTTTTTTGAGATCTACGTGCTTGCAAATACCAAAGGTGTTTTGCTCGCTTTGATTTGGCAAAAAAGGCCTTTTTTAATAATTTTTTTTATTTTTTTAATTTCTTATTTTTTTTAACTTTGATCTTATTTTTATCAATTTAAATTCATTCGAATCCCATATTAAAATTTTTCTTCCTAACTCTTTTAGTGTTTAGTAGTATTATAATATTTTTTTAATAAATAAAATTACTAAAAAATAATTTATTACTATTTGTAAACTAAATAGTAATATGTTACTGTTTCGTTCTAAGACAGTAACATGTTACTATTTCTTTTCAAAATAGTAACATTAACTAAAAACCTCAAATAAATGAATAAATCATATCTAATTAATAATTAAACTATCAAATAATAGTATGTTATTATTTCGTTCCAAGACAGTAACACTAACTAAAAATATTAAATAAATGAATCAATCATGTCTAATTAACAACAAAACTGTTAAATAATAGTATGTTACTGTTTCGTTCCAAAACAGTAACACCAACTAAAAACTTCAAATAAATGAATAACTCATGTCTAATTAATAACAAAACTGTCAAATAATAATATGTTACTGTTTCGTTCCAAAACAGTAACATGTTACTGTTTCGTTCCAAAACAGTAACACCAACTAAAAACCTCAAATAAATGAATAAATCGTGTCTAATTAACAACAAAACTGCCAAATAATAGTATGTTACTGTTTTATTCTAAGACATTCTAAGACAGTAACATGTTACTATTTCGTTCCAAAATAGTAACACTAACTAAAAACCTCAAATAAATGAATAAATCATGTCTAATTAACAACCAAACTGTCAAATAATAATATGTTACTGTTTCATTCCAAGACAGTAATATATTACTGTTTTGTTCCAAAACAATAACACAAACTAAAAATCTCAAATAAATGAATAAATCATGTCTAATTAATAACTAAACTACTAAATAATAGTATGTTATTGTTTCGTTCCAAGACAGTAACATGTTACTATTTCGTTCCAAAACAGTAACACTAACTAAAAACCTCAAATAAATGAATAAATCATGTCTAATTAACAACCAAACTGCCAAATAATAGTATGATACTATTTCGTTCCAAGACAGTAACATATTATTGTTTCGTTCTAAAATAGTAATACCAACCAAAAATCTCAAATAAATAAATAAATCATGTCTAATTAATAATCAAACTGCCAAATAATAGTATGTTACTGTTTCGTTCCAATACAGTAATATATTACTGTTTCATTCCAAAATAATAACATCAATTGAAAACCTCAAATAAATGGATAAATCATGTCTAATTAACAATCAAATTGCTAAATAATAATATGTTACTATTTTTTCTCTAGACAGTAACATGTTACTGTTTTGTTCCAAAATAGTAACATCAATTAAAAATCTCAAATAAATAGATAATAACATATTACTATTTTTTCTTTAGACAGTAATATATTACTGTTTCGTTCCAAGACAGTAACATCAATTAAAAATTCCTAAATAAATAGATAAATTAAGTTTAATTAATAACTAAATTGCTAAATAATAGCATGTTACCATTTTTTTCTAAACAGTAACATGTTACTGTTTTGTTCTAAAACAGTAACATCAATTAAAAATTTCAAATAAATAGATAATAGCATGTTACTATTTATTCTCTAAACAATAACATGTTACTGTTTTATTCCAAAACAGTAATACCAATTGAAAATCCTAAATAAATGGATAAATCAAGTTTAATTAATAACCAAATTGCTAAATAATAGTATGTTACTATTTTTTCTCTAGACAGTAATATGTTACTGTTTCATTCCAAAACAATAATATCAATTAAAAATCTCAAATAAATAAATAATAGCATATTACTATTTTTTCTCTAGACAGTAATATGTTACTGTTATATTTCAAGACAGTAACATTAATTAAAAATTTTAAATAAATGGATAAATCAAGTTTAATTAAAAATTAAATTATCAAATAATAACATGTTACTGTTTGTTCTCTAGACAGTAACTAATTAAAATTTTTTTAATTCTAATTGATATTTATAAAATTTAAAGAAAATTTGATTTTAATATTCAAATAATTTCAATTAACAAATAGAATATATAATTATATAATGTAATTAATATAATATATATTAAAATTTTAATTTATTCAAAATATTTATATAATCAAATTAAATATATCATATTATATTTATATTATTTAATAATTATAATCTAACTTTCAAATAATAGCAATAGATAAAATAAAAAAGAAGTAAAAGAAAATTATGTAATAAAATAAATAAAAAAATAAAATAATAAGTGGGTTATAAAATAACGTAGGAAAATAAAAGTATGCTGTTAATTAATTCATTTAAATTAAATATTTAAATTTTTTTATAAAATAATAATAATAAAATATGTCATGTAATATATATATATATATATATATATATATATATATATATATATATATATATATATATCTTAATTAATAAGCAAATTACAAATGGACATTCACAAAGTGAAACCTGATATCAATTAAAAGGATAAAATTAGTATTAATTAATTTTAGTAAGGATATTTTTATCTATGAATTAGTTAAAAATAGAGGAAATAGAACTTACCTAAGGGAAGTGGGTAAGTGATTTCCCATATTTTATGAGAAACACAAGTTCTCAGAAAGATTTATTTCCTCTCATTTATGCAACCAAACAACTCTATGGTAGTTTATATTCTGGAAAATACAATTTCCTATGTTTTTGCTGCAAACCAAACGACTCCTTAATGGATTAAGGGATAGTTGCCACTTATCTTAAATTCTTAGTTCTCTAACTTCCTAAAGACTTTATAAAGTAGCAAAAGAGTAGCTTCACTAAAATAAACCAAATTTTAGCAATTTTGAAGAAGAAATTTCAATGAAAACTTAAAGGAAATGAAGGAAAAACTAGGTTACCTTGTAAGAATTTGATAGAACCATTTAGAAAATCTCTTAGGAATCATTACAGGATTGAAACCCTAGTAGAAAAGCTTAGGAGAATACTCAGTTTTGCTTGAAGAAGAGCAAAGAAATTTGTACAAAAATAACCTAAAAGACTTTATATAAAACCCTAACTTAAGCTTCCTTCATAAGTTTCATTTTTATTAATTTTATTTTTGTAAAATTTTTGATAATAAGGCACATGGATTCATAGTTTTTATAAACTTAGAAGATTTTTTTTTTCAAAATCAATAAAAATATTCCAAATATAAAGCTCTAGATAAGTTAATTAATAATTTCCCTTAATGTTTTATTAATTTATTAAATTGCTATTGACTTCTTTCATAAGTTTGGGCTTAATTTAAGCCCTTTTTTAATTTATAAAATAAAATTTAGGCTTAAAAAAATTAAAATAACTCAGCCTAAATGGACTAAAGTGATTTGTTTCAAATTTAGGCTTAATTTCTAGGTTTTCGAGCTATTTAGCTCATTTTTAAGTTACTTAAGCCCTTAATGTTCTATTATATTGTTATATAATTTTTTCAAACTTAATATTAAATTTTTAACTAGTGCCTAATCTATTTTTTAACAAAAATTTTAATTGGATATCTGTCTTAATGATTTATTTGAACTTTACCAGATCATCTTATTGAATTATTTTAACAAAAATTATTTTCAAATTCAAGAAAAATGATCAATAGATGATGTTTATGAAGTGAATAAGTAAAAATTTTATTTAATTACAAAACCATCAAAAAATTTGGAAAACATCTAAAACTTTTTTTTAATTTTTAAAATAAGAATTTCAAAAATATTTTTAAAAATAAATTTTAAAAACAATTTGTCAAATAGAAAATTTTATTTTAAAAGATAAAAAATTATTATTAAAAATAGTAAATAAACAAACCTTATATTTTTCATACATTTTCTCAAAAGTTCTAACTTTTATTTAAAAGTGAATTTTTGATATTTTATATGATTAAATTATAAATTTTTATTTGCTTGTTACATGTATTGGGAATTGTATTTTTTAGTTTTTTATACATTAAAAATTATAATTGATTTTCATTGAAGGTTGATAATACAAATTGTATTATAGTTGGAATATGCAAAAAAATTTTACTGATACAAATTGTCAAGCATGGGACCATGTGTTGGTGCTTTATAATATATTTGATATGATGGAATAGAATAAAAAGAAATAAAAAAATTGAATGAGAATACTCACTCTCTACTCATCTATCAAATGATGAAATCTTTATTTCATAACAAATATGGTGGAATGGTTATTCCACCATTTGTGGAATAATTTCTTCATGTCCTTGTCTATCATAGTTTTCATATATTCTAGAATTACTTTTTGTTAAAAAATAATAAAATAATATCTTTAATATTTTTCTATTTAACTATTTTGGTAATTATGTTTTTAATAATAAAATTTAAAATGAAATATTTTTTGTATTCTATATAAAAATTATTTATTATAAAAAATTTAGTAATTTAGATTTTTTTAAAATTTTTGTATTAATTATAATTTTGATAATTAAATTTAAAATATTATATTTTTTAATTATTGATTATATCATATATTATTTTATTTAACATACATTATTACTTTACTATTTAATAAACTACAAATTATATATATGTTTAGATATAAATAAAAAAATGATAATATCACTGCTCATATAAATATAATTTCAATTTGCACTTCCCTTTTATTTCATTCCTATAATATTTATTGTACTATATAATTATTGAATGAAATATTTATTTTGTTTTTAATCATATTAAATAAAACTATAAAATGTTTATCCAATATCAATTGCAACATCATTGGGGATACCATTCCACCAGGGAGCTCTTTCTCAAAAAAATGAGTTTTCGCTAGTGAAAATTGTGCATATGGCACGTGGAGGGAGAACTTGTACTAATATTTTAAAGGGTTGTTTGGTTCGCAGCAAAAATATAGGAAGTTGTATTTTTCAAGAAATGAAAAATTATAAGTTGTTTGGTTGTCTAATAGATATGAAAAATCACTTCTCAAGAAATTGTATTTCCCACAAAATGCGGGAAATCATTTACCTACTCCCGCATAGGTAACTTTTATTTTTTAAGAAATGTAACTTTCTTTATGTAAACCAAATAACATCAAGAATTTTTCAGAAAATTCACATAGGAAGTAACTTCTTAAAAAATTTAACTTCCCCCATGAATTTATTTTCCACATGAACCAAACGATTCCTAAAAATTAGTAGCATATAGGAAAAGTGATCAAGTTATAGTTCAATTGATTCAAATGATAAAATCACTACAAGAAAAAAGTTTTTTAGCAATGACATTTGTCATCGGTATAGTCTTTTCGGTCATTGCTAAATGAAATTGTTGTTGTAAAAAATGTCGTTGGCAAAAATTTGTCGCTGAAGGGACCAACAACAACAACATTATTGTCATCGGTAAAAATGTAAGTTTCTACGATGATAAAATCGTTGGAGAAAAAATTTTCAAAATTCAAAATTTTTTGAATTTTACTCTTTAGCGACGACAAGGTCGTCGTTGAAAATAATTTTTAGTGACGATATTTTAAATTTTATTAATGACAATGTCATCGCAGAAAAATTTTCAAAATTCAAAATATTTTGAATTTTACTTTTTAGCGACGATAAAGTCGTCGCTGAAAATAACTTTTAACGATGATATTTTAACTTTTAGCGACGACAATATCGTTGCTAAAAGTTTAGATAAAATTTAAATTAATTTAAAATTTATTAAATTAATCAATAAATTATAAATTAATTTTTAAAAATAATTAATATATTATTTTATTAAAAATTAATTTAATAAGTTATATATTATTTTAATTTATATATTTATTTTTATTAATATATTTTTACATCATATTATAATTTTAGATGAATGCCAACGGCCTAACATGGTATTCATCTGCAAATTCATCTGCACTTCCTTCTTGATTTCCCTTATTTTCTTTGTTAGAAAGTTAGGTCAATTTGAAAAAAAAATCAATTAAAGTGTAGGTGTAAATGTAGATAAATGAGACATACTGACCCTTCTAATCAGCTTCAGTAATTTCTCATAATCTTTACTGCTCAAACAATTTTGTGCTCTGTAAAAAAAGAGAGCCAAAGATATTTTAAGCAATTTGAAGATGAATTTATGATTGTATTACAAAAATATATAAATAAAAAATATATTATAAAAATTATATAAATAAAAAAAATAAAACTAACACTTATCAAGTGTTTCTCTTTCTGCTGCCATCCCTCTTTTGCAAGTGAAATGAAAGTTAAATGGTGAATAGGGGTATTTATGGAAAAATCCTTTAACGACGATAATATTCTCGATCGTCGTTAAAAATTCATTGATAAAAATTAAAAGCAAAAAATCTAGCTTTTAGCAACGATAAATATCGTCGCTAAAAATGTCGTTGCTGAAAGTCAACTTTTAATGACGACATTTATCGTTATTAAAGACTAACCTGAAATGCAGAGTGAGAAAATTCAGCCTTTAGCGGCGACATTTGTCGTCGCTAAAAATGTCATCGCGAAAGACTAAGTTGAAATGTAGAGCGAAAAAATTCAGCCTAAGACTAAAGCCTTTAGTGATAACATTTGTCGTTGCTAAAAGTCAGAACTTTCAGCGACGAAAATTGTCGTCACTAAAGACTTCAACCTTTAGCGCGCGTCATTTATCATCGCCAAAGACTAAGTTGAAAGGTAAAGCGGGAAAATTGTCGTTGCTGAGAGTGTCGTCGCTAAAAGTGATTTTTAGCGATGACAAATATCGTTGCTAAAAACAACTTTGAAATGTCAACTTTTAGCGACGATAAAGACTAAATTTTCCTGCTGTACTTTTAGTGTAGTTTTTAGTGACAATATTTGTCATCGCTAAAAGTCAATTATCATAATTGAAAGTTATTTTTTCCTACCAAAATTTTTTTTACCTAGAAAAATTTGCGCCCATGAATTTTTATGAATCACCGACAACTTTGTTGTTGATAAAAACCTAGCAATGCATCACCGACGACCGAATTTTTGTCATCGCAAAAAGTGTCATCGGTGTTGGTATTATTTCTTGTAGTGAATCAATGATAAATAAAATTTTATATAATTTTGTTAAAGAATTTAAATAATAATTAATTTATATTCTATAGATAAATTCATAATTTATATAAAAAATAAAAAAAATTAAATTAATTAGATATTAAATTTAGTTTTTAAATATTTTCTAATTACATATAAATATATTAAGCTAACATAACTCGAGAAAAGAAGTCTAAAATAGAATAAAGGAAAAATATTTAACTTTTTCTTAAAGCTGGACTGATTTTTTTATTTAATTTTTTCGGTTCAAATTGATTCGAGACTCGAATCATATAATACATCGATTAGCGGCCGGTTGTATCATTCGGCCCGATACAATTTTTCAGACACTGCCCCGGGCATAGGCATAATCATGTTTTAAAACCTTGTGGTTCTTGGTTACAATCACCCAACCTAATAGCATTTTTCTTGGGTTCCAACATCTTTGTCCTGATGTCAAATTTTAACTCATTCCTTGAGCTTAACTAATACATCTCCATCATTCGACGAACCTAAACCACCCGACTAAATCAACGTAAATTTAAATTGTAAATTAAATGTCACTCCTTTAGATAGTATGGAGACAAATATATATTGGCCTCAGTTGAGTTCCAAGGAGGAGGAAGATAGATAAATTAAAGATGAAGACTCGATGGAGGGCATGGTTTCTTGGGTTGGTTCTGGCTACTGCGCTCTTCATATCGAGCTTGATCCGCACCTCCGACAGCTCCTTCTTCTGTTCACCCAGAGTCGCCGATGACTACACCCCCACGTCCATCCAGCTTAGGGCAATTCTACACTACGCCACGTCGCGCGTAGTCCCCCAACAGTCGCTCTCTGAGATCAGAATCACTTTTGATGTCCTCAAATCACTGAATCGTCCCAGCAACTTTCTGGTGTTTGGGCTCGGTCATGACTCTCTCATGTGGGCCTCATTCAATCCAGACGGCACAACCATCTTCCTCGAAGAAGACCCCAAATGGGTTCAAACGGTTCTCAAGCACGCTCCCAGTCTTCATGCTCACACCGTAAACTACCGTACGCGGCTCCGTGAAGCAGATGATCTCATCAAATCGTATCGGTCCGAACCCAACTGTTGGCCGTCGACGGCCTACCTGCGTGGCAACCACCGATGCAAGCTGGCAATGAACAATTTGCCGGAGGAGGTGTACGAGAAGGAGTGGGACCTGATCATGATCGACGCACCGCGTGGGTATTTTGCGGAGGCGCCTGGACGGATGGGAGCAATATTCTCAGCTGCTGTGATGGCGAGGAACAGGAAAGGATGGGGGGTGACGCACGTGTTCGTGCACGATGTGGATCGGAAGGTAGAGAAGCGGTATGCGGAGGAGTTCCTGTGCAGGAAGAACTTAGTCAAAGGTGTTGGGAGGCTTTGGCACTTTAAAATACCCGCCGCTTCTAACGTTACCCATCATAATCGTTTCTGCTAGAGAGAGGGCTCCATTAATTTACGCCAATTCACTCCAAATCTTTCTTTCTTCATTTTGTTATATTTTTTTGTACAAGTTTTGCTGATAGCAACCACATAATAATACATATAACAGATTTATACTATATTTTTTAATCATAGTTTTCTCATTTCACCTTTTGTCAAAGTAAAACGGGAGACAAGTGGGAAAGAATAGGCACGGTTGCTTGCAGTGTATGTACCAGCAGATAAGGGAGAAATTTTTTAATCATAATAATCGTTTCTTCAATTTTAAAAAATTAATCTAACAACGTTCGCTCTTTTGTAGTAAGATTACGCGCACCTTTCCCCCACCAAACTTCCCATCCGACATACTACAATCCCTTATGGGTCTCGCTTCCTTAGTGGGCACATATTGCTTTTAAAATTCTTTTCACATAATTTATGGACGTACTTATATTCCATTATTAAGGCAAACATGGAAAAACATTGCAAAGTGATAGAAACCGGAGGGGAAGGAGGAGTCCGCACCCTAGCTGAAATAAAAATTGTGGAATAATCAAATTTATTTCTATTACGGTCGATCGATCGTCTTACTTTAGCGCTCGTTAATTTATAAATATAAGGTCCTTGGCTTGATCAAAATTTGTAGTTATAATGCTTTTGGGTGAAAATTTGAGTTTCATTACTTTGATCCTGATATTTGGGTCATTTTTCCATAGATGAACAACAAATTTCCCGGAAAATACATAACCTACATATGGGAATATGTTCTAGAATCGATTATTCAGGTCTAAAATAAAAAAAGTACAACTAAAAATTTATTTTAGAATTGATTTCTCATTTCCAAAATTGACTCGTGAGGATAGAATCTATTCTAGAATCAAGTCCTCACTTCCAAAAGGGATGGAATCTATTCTAGAATCGATTCCCTTAATTAATTTCTAAGTTTTGCTCTTAACACTAAATGTAATTAATCATCTTAAAACATACTTACATATGCAATGAATTGTGATCATAATCATGAAAAAATTTCCCCTCCTAAACATATGAATAGTAGTTGTACATTAACATTTTGTTAAAAGGTGACTATAATGAAATAAATGATATAAATTATGTATTTGAGGCCATGCAAAGAAGGCATGGTGATGATGACAAGTACTATTGAGTTGTTATTCATTTTAATTTATGACAATTGAGTTAGGATTATGTTGATATTGTGAAAGATGAGATGTTGACATGTTAATATTGTCTGAAAATTGAATACAGAATTTGATAAATATTTATGGATGAATAAAGCAAACCCTAGAGAAATAAAGATGGATTTGTTAAAGGATAATGATGGTTAGGAGTCATAAGATGATTTATTTGTTTTCCTTTTCATTTGTTTTAGAATTATTACTAAGTTTAATAGGATAAGATAATTGTTCTTATTGTGCACAGAGGAATTATGTGATTACCAATCAAACACTATAATAATTATGTAATATTAAGATGATACCTATACAAACAACATAATCTCGATTATCTATATATGTTTTTCAAAATTTTTCTTAAAAAAATTAAAAAAGTCTATACAAATTATAAAAGTTATCTATATAAGTTTTGCAATTTTTTTTTAAAAAAATGAAAAGATGACTAGGTTTTTAACATTTAAAAAAGAGCCTTTTTTAACTCTATACAAATGATAAAAAAATCATTTTTATAGAGTTCAAATTTTTTAAAAGTAGTAAAATTTTGCCAATCAAATTTGCATAAGAAATATAGACAATTTTTTTTTGCTATACATACGACATTTTATCGTCTTAATAGGTTTGAATGGTAAAGTGGCACATATATCTCTCTCCTTGGATAAATACACATGTGCCTTGCCTCTTGCTTTGGACCAATAAACAAGACTGAATATGTGATACAAACAACTTTTTATCACTTGCATATGCCTTGCCTATATATTGTCACTATGGGCCATTTTCCTTATCTTGTTCACACACTAGAGTTGGAGCTCTCTTCCTTTTCCTCTTTGAGTTTTTAGGTAAGTTTTCTCATTTTCTCTTTAATTTTTTGTTTTAATTTTATGCTTCTTTACTTTGTTGAATAATTAGATTATATTACTTCATTGTTGATTGAAAATTTTTATTGTTGTTTCATTATTTGATTGAGATATGTTAAAGAAATTCATACACAAAATTCTTTTCATAGTTTTGATATAATATATAAAAATAAATTTTTTATTTATTAATCAATCAGATATAATTATTATTTTATATAATTCAATATATTTATCACTTTAAACATATGATGAGTATAAATGATTATTTAACATATTTTAATATGATATTAAGTTTGAAAATTAATTATTTATATAGTTTGATATGATTATTGCTTCAAACTTTTGATGATATTGATATGATAGTTGAATATGAATTTATTTTAATATTTTATTATATTAGTTAGTAAAATTAATATTCTATGGAAGTTGGAATGATTATTGCCTAAAACATCTAGTGAGCTTGATAGAAAATTGAACAATAAAATTTATAATAATTTTAATAATTACATCAATTAAATTATATTAAAAATAAAAGTGTATAAAAATGATTGAACATAATTTTTGACAATTATATGAATGAAAAATATAAAATCTCTATGAAATATTTAGTAATTTAAGCAATCATTTAAAACACTAAAAAAATAATCTAAACATTTAAAAAATTACTTAATTAAACCCTTATAAAAAATTACTAAATAATAAGTATTCAACACTTAATAAAAGTATATCATTAAATAACAATGGAGAATAAAATACAAAATAATTTAACTTTAGAAGTAAGTCATATAATTTTCATTAAAATTTTAAATTATATACAAAAAAAAGTAATTAAAAAATAATAATAGTTAATTTTGACAATTACAGTAATGAAAATAAAAAGCTTTATATGACCCAAAATATTTTATAATTTAAGTAATAATTTACAATATAAAAATATAAATAATAATGGATAATAAAAGACATAATAATTTAATATTATGAATAGTTAATATAATAGTAATTAATTTATTATATCATACAAGAATGAAAGTATTTGAAAAATGTTAGCATGATAATTTCACAATTACAATAATGAAAATAAAAATATTTCTATAATGTCAAATATTTTATAATTTAAGTAAGAGTTTAAAATATTAAAAATATAAGTAATAATAGATAATAAAATACATAATAATTAATAGCAAAAGTAAGTCATATAATTTTTATTAATTTATTAAATTGTATAAGAATGTAAGTAAATAAATAACGATCACACAATATTTTGACAATTATAATAATTGATAATTAAATTTTTGATAATGTAAAATATTTTATAATTTAAGTAATAATTTAAAGTACAAAAAATATAAGTAATAATAGATAATAAAATGCATACTCATTTAACATTAGTAGCAAGCCATATAATGGTAACTAATTTATTATATTATGTAAGAATAAAAATTGTACCAAGTGAATACTAATTTGTAATAAATTTTAATAATTAAATTAATCAAATGTACACAATATGTAATGATGTAAAATATTTATATTATTAAGTAATCATTTAAAATATTAAAAAATAACAAATAATGTTGAAATAAGAATTAAATATTAAAATACATATCATTCAATTATCAATATAATAATATATAAATGGATGAGTTTAGAATATTATTAAAATTGTTGTAGTGAAAAATTACAACATATAAAATTTAAAATGCATTTCCATTATAACCTTAAACTCATTCAAGAGTTGGTTAGTTTTCCTAGATGGACCAACCTTGAATTATGCTAAAAATTTGGAAAGTTTGGAATATTTTTTTTAGTTATTGTGTTTAACTTATCTACTTATTGTTTCATTTTGTAGAAATTTCTTATCTCTTCATTGTTCTTCAGGTGCGTCCTATATTAGTGTATAATATACACACTTGGAGAACTATAGGCAGATGCTGTCGAAATTTCTATGTATATAAAATGCATCGCGGATAAGTCAAAATAGTAATTATAAGAATATCTCGAATGGGATAGGGTTATACCTATTAGAGTTGGAATGATATGATGGATTTAGGGCACACAATAAATATACACGCATAATTAAATCATATGATGACTTATGAAGCTATAGATTAGTTATAACATATCTATTAACAAAAGTTAGATAACCATGCAAGATTGGTTATCCGATGATTACTAAATGGTGCTATTGCATTTGTGGAGAGAGTTAGAAACTTTGTTGATGATAAAGAATTGGTAAGATATCCATGCAAGAAATGTTTAAATATGTTGTACCAAATATTGAAAATTATGGAGGCACACCTAATAAACAATGGATTTGATCCATTATATTCAAATTAGGTCCATCACAATGAGGAGCATGTATCCAAGGTTAAGGTTATGCTTGGGGCACTCCCTAATGATGCTGACGAAATGATTGATATCATACATGACTTTATCAACCCTCATACCAGTGATTAAGTAGATAACAATAATGGGCATCAAAATGAGGATACTTTGGGAAGGACACATCTTATGGCCAAAGCTTTGATGATTTATTTACAAAAGTTGAAATAGAAATGTACATCGATTACACAACCTTTTCTTAGTTGAATTCCTTAATTAAGCTTATGCATCTAAAAATGATATATAAATGAATTAATAAGTTATTTGACTTTCAACTAATATTGTTGATGTAAGTACTATAGAAGGATAATAAATTAATTGGATCATATTATGATATAATAGCTTAATAAGTTAGGATTGGGATACAAATTAATTCATATCTGGAGGTATGATTATGCGCTCTTTTAGAAAGAGCATGCTTGAAATAACACTTATCCAATTTGTAGAGAAAGTTAATGGATTAATAAAAATACAAAAAGGAAAAAGTTCTTTAAAAAATGTTATGATATTTTTTGTTAACCCTTAAGTTAAAGTGGTTATATGGATCAAGGCATACAACAAAGGATATGATGTGACATTATACAAGATGATTTACTAAAAATAGGGTTATGTAACACCTTATTAATGGAGAGGCTTGGTAAGATTTTAATAGAAAGCATCTTAATTTCTTAGTGAAATTGAGGAATGTGCAACTAGGTTTGAATGCATTCAATCTTTTTAGTGATATAAGCTTGTCATATAGCATGTGACTAAACGTGATAACTAATTATAATTTACCATTATAGCTTTTTATGAGAGAGTTATTTTTTATATTGATGCTCTTATCCTTAGACCATAATCTCTACGAAAAAATATAGATGTCTTCTCAAGACAACTTATCAAAGAGCCGAAATAGTTATGAGAGACAAGAGTTGAAACTTGAGATGCTACTATTAATGGTATATTTAAGATATAAGCGATATTATTATAGATTGTGAATGACTTTCTTGCACAAAGTAATCTTTTTGGGTGAAGTGGATAAAGGTACAAAGTATGTCTAACTTGTAATGAAGATATTCCATTAATATGGGTTAGAGGAAAAATAACCTATGTTAGTCATCATCATATCCTTTCAATAAGCCTTGCTTAGCAAAGACTTTAATGGAAATACTAAGAGGAAAACCACCTTGAGATAGTTTACTAATGACATAATCATGGATCAATTAAGTAGAGTATAGCAGAGACCTTTTGAAAAACACATGCAGTGTGATGGACTTAAGTGAAAGAAAGATATAGATGAATTTAATTAGAGTAAGAAAAGCATCTTTTTCAAACTTTTATACTTGCCCACAATGATTTTAAAGCATGACATTGATGTAATACATGTTAAGAAGAATGTATGTAATAGTATTATATACATATTATTAGATATTGAACATAATCAAAGGACATAGACAATGCAAGATGTGATCTAGCCAATATGAATATAAGACTAGAATTGCACATATATAAAGAAAGGGGTTAGTGGATGGAACCATATCTTAGGTATTTGCTCACTTAGAATAATTGATAGCAATTTTGCTAGTTCATTAAAATTTTTAAGTTTCTTAATAGGTTTGTTGGAAATTTAAGGTAGAATGTGATTGATAATGATACTAAGATCAATAGGTTGAAATCCTATGACTATTATGTCACTATGTAGTGATTATTGGCACTTGTAATGCGAGCATTTTTGCTAAAGAAGTTAGCATGTCCAATTATTGATTTATGCAATTAATTCAACCAAATCTATGTAAGAACCCTAAACAAGTAGGATATCAAGCAAGCTAAAGAAGACATTATTCTAATTCTCTATAAACTTGAAAGGATATAACTTCTAGTATTCTTTAACATAATGGTGCACTTGGTGGTGCACTTGCTTGAAGAAACATTGCTAAGAGGTCTTATTCATTTTTTGTGGATATACCTATATAAGAGATACATAAAGAAGTTAAAAGACTACATTAAGAACTATAACTAAAGGTTCTATTGCTAAAAAACATGTTATAGATGAGGCATTAACATTTTATTCCATGTATCTATAAGGAAAGGAAACCAAATTTAACTGACCTTACCAAAACCAAGGTGTAGTCAATGTGAGAACAAAAAAGTGATTGTTGACTTTTAAATCTTAATGTCAATCCATTGACAAAAAAATTATTGTTCATTTGCATAAAAGCGATCAAGATATTGCAACATGGCATATCATAACAATTGTTTTGAAATTTAAAAATATCTAGAGTAAGTATCTCAAACTACTTAGTATTTTATCCTAATCCTTTTAATTCTTAATGAATAACTTGTATTGTACAATGAATATATGAGATAACTGCAAATATTAATCATCTGCATAGAGCCCAATTTTCTCTTTGGTTTTACTCTAACATATTTTTTGCAACATAATACTTTATAATTTTATTTTTTGGGTGCTTATGTTGTTATTGTTCACTTAAAAAAATTTGCAAATGAACCACCTTCATAGGAGTAAATGCTTTAAGGTGACTAACAAGCTACTATTTTTAGCTTCCAGACTAGGTTTCATGATTATGCTGTATTTAATGTGTGTGGTAAATGGAATTCAATTTATAATTACTTCTTAAAATGCTAAGCATAAGATGTAAAATAACAAGATTTTTGTACTTGGAACTAAAGATAACACATTTTATAGTATTTTGGAGAATGCCACAGAGTTAAGTTATTTAAATAATTATTCTATGACTTTGTTTAAATGTAAATGGTATGACATCAACTATAAAAAGAAGAAAATTATCAAAAATAAGAATATAACAAATATTTCTATCAATGTTCAATGGTACAAAGATAATTCGTATATATTAGCATATTAAGCAAAAGAAGTTTCCTACATTGATGATCTTCTCAATGGGTCGAATTAAAGAATTGTGAATAATATGGTGCATCATGATGTATAGGATCTCCTTAATGATAATTTCAATGTTAAGGGCGTGTCCTATTTATAGGATAACAATTCCATAAACTTCACTCTCATAGTTAATTTTGAAAATTTTGACTTGATTACCTTACGAGATCAAAACCACAAACCTTATTGTATTTCATTTTCTAAAAATGTTCATCTTGCTACATAAATGGTCGATGAATTTATAAATAATGATGATAATTTAGAAGATGGAACAATTGGTGATTACATAAAGAAAGAGCTTTTAAAGTCCAATGATGATTATGAAACTGATTTAAAAAATGATGACCTTACAACATTTACTGACAATGAGTTTGATTAGAGTTAATACCTTTTTATTTTTCAAATAATAATTAAGCTTTTAGGGTATCAATTTGATATTTTGTAGCAAGTATTATTTGTCTCCTATTATTCTAACAATGTCAAATACTTCATTTCATAGGTGCAAATGTAATTTATCTTCAAAGGAAAAAAAGTGATATTTTATCATAGGTATTACTTAATACCTATCAT
This sequence comes from Sindora glabra, assembly GCA_020226215.1. Lineage (NCBI taxonomy): Eukaryota > Viridiplantae > Streptophyta > Magnoliopsida > Fabales > Fabaceae > Sindora > Sindora glabra. The sequence goes on along the minus strand of CM035231.1, from coordinate 82,599,779 downwards.
AATGACTATTGTTTATATGATCATATATAATGATGCTTGATAGCCATAATTAATGTTATGTCACACCATCATAAAAGGAGACAGTAGACATGACCCATCATGTGACCTCACTTACTTTCCTTTCTAGTGCAAGACAGGTAAAACTGCTTATACTCAAGTACTTCATTTTTCATTTTTTTCTATAAATATATGTTGTTAACAATGTGTTATATTTGAAAGTTACATTAAGTTGACGATATTGTAACAAGTCAAGGTCCTTGACCTTTCACTAAAAATTCTGAAAGAATAATAGGAGACCACTACCTGACGTGATCCCGTAAGTGCACAGGTTTAGTCGAGTTATAGTATAAAAGATATCATCTCCACAGGGATTGAATGTTGAATACTCACTGAATTTCAAGGTAATTATCTAGGCATATCGATTGATATTGTGAATTAATGGTAAAATGCAAAATAAAGCTTCGTTATAAAAAAGGAAACAAATGGAACTGGTATAGATTAGGTAAAGATTTAATTCAAATGAGATGGAAGTGTACTCAGCTTTAGGGTTCCCTTATGCATTTCATTATGGAATGAAGATAATCCTCTAACTTGGTTTACTGTTAATTTAGATTACTGGATTACTAAAAATAAGTTATACCTCATTGCAAGGTTACTAGCTACTAACCAAAAGATAAAGTGCTCAGAATTTCTCTAGTAATCACTCATCTAGGTTGCATTAACATTGCTTGAGAATCCATTCTTAGACATTTCATCTTGTGCAAAAGAATCCAATTAGCTTAATTCCTAAGTCTAATAGATATTCCCAATGATTATGCAAGGTTTGATTAGTTAATTGGTCATTCCAACCTAGAATCAACTAATCCTTTACACAAATCTAATATTCTGGAAGTATTAGACTGTTGAAATACAATACAGCATAATCAAATCATAAATTAACAGTAAATCTAGCTAGATTATATAAAAATCAAATCCATAAATCCATGAACAAGTTCACCCCAGCTAAGCACTAGAGTTTAGTGTGAGTTCATTACACAACCAGCAGAAAATCAGAAAATAGAGAGAGGAATCAAACTAGTCATGAAGCTCTACAAATTCCTTGCTTGAATCTTCAATCCTTTGCTTGAATCCAAGGCTAGTAGTAGCCCTTAGTGACTTTGGGTCTCTCCTAGGGTTTCTACTGACGGCTCCTTTTTTTAGTTTTCAGTTCTCCTCCTCTCTTTAGTGATTTTTCGCATAAAACTTATATGGGTAATGTACACGGGGTATGACACGTCCCGTGTTGTACCCCGTGTTTCTCTGCGAAGGTTGAGCAGCATGATACACGGGGTATGACACTCCCCGTGTTTACTTACGAAGTGTCAGGCAGTATGATACACGGGGTATGACACGGCCCGTGTTTCACCCCGTGTTCTTCTGCGAGCAGCTCAGTGAAGCTTCGAAGCATTCCAGAAAGATACACGGCCTTCCACACAGTGTTCCCATACCCCGTGTTCTTTGTCAGGTGAGTAACTTTGCTTCTATTGTCCATAATTTGCATGGTTTTGGCTCTGGATCCTTTTCTAATGCTCAAATGTGTCACTTCAAAACCTGAAAATAAAATATTAAGCATTTAAGTACCCTTTTTCAATTAATTTGCATAAGATACTAAGTAAATAAGTGATGAAACACATAAAATTTAAGTACAATTGTGCATTTATTAATTCCCCCACACTTGAATCTTGTTCGTCCTCGAGTAAGGAAGTAAGAAAACAAAAATTTACTCTAAATTTTTTTTATAATATCGGGCAATCATTCAACGAATCAGAAATTAGGATCAGGTCATGCCAAGCAATTAAATGAAAACAAAGCAACTAAATAAGTCAGTCTTCAGCATAAAAGCAAAAGAGAATAGCCTCACAGGTAAAATGTTTACTCAAACTCTTAAGATAAGGCTTATGTATACTCTCGAATCAATCAGCTCAGGACTTAATGTTACCATATGCTTGCAAAAACTCTAATCTCTACTACTATATTGTAAAATACATGCAAATCAGAGGACTTTATTAGGGAAAATGGTGAGGATAGAGTAAAGGAAAATCAAGGGATGAAAAGTGATAGAGTCAGAGAAGGAAAAAAATACATTGGCCTTAAGTTCAACCACTGTCGAGTTCCATTACTCAGCTTAGCATATTACCTTACTTCTATTCCTTGCTTCAACCCCCTTTTTCTCTCTTCCTCTTCTCTCTTTGTTTTTTTTATATATATATATCAGTAAATCAGCAAACAAAACTTTTCTTTCTTTCTTTCTTATTTCCCAACAAGCTTTTCTTCCTCTTCTTCTTCCCAAATTATTTATTTAACACTATATTTTGTTGTTGTTGTTGTTGTTGTTTTTTTTTGTTTTATATATATATATATATATTAAATCAACAAAGCTATAAATCAGCTTATCCAACTGAGCAGCTCTTTGTAAGAACCTCTAAGTGATAGCTAAACTCATTTAATGTGTCTAAGTTCCCTTGGGCAGTGGCTTTAAATTCACATAGGATGGATTGGGCTAGGCTAGGCTAGGCTAGAAATAAGGGTTCAAGGCTCAAAGTTGCTGACTAGGGGTAAAGTTGAAAATAGTCTAGGGTATATTAAAGAAGGGGTTCAAATATGCAAAACAAATAAAAAGGGTGAAGAAACATGGCCCCATCATTTTTAACATGCAAAATACATAAAATGTAGCCTCAAAAAGAGCAAATGCAAGTTCTAGAGCAAAAAGTCAAGAGTGAGACATAATCTCTTAAGAAGATAAAAATGAGCTTCAAATTCTAATGTGAAAAGTTACTCAATTGGCTCAAGTCTTACGAGGATCAATTAAGCTCATTGCTCTTAGCTTCAAGCTTTAGATTTTCCTTATTAAGTTACCAGTTAATTATTAAAAGAGCAAAGCATGAACAAATCACTTTAGTTAAGAGATTGCCCTAAAAATTTAAAAAAATTTACATATCTTTGAATTTTAAATTTTTTTACATATCATTGAATTTTGGAGTAAATTCCAGTACTCTAAATCAATCAAACAGATTCAGGTGCAATACAATCTAAAAGCTGCTCCCCCACACTTAAAATTGGACATTGTCCTCAATGTACAAAAAAAAGTAAATGAAAAAACAGATTCAAAGAAAAGATGGGGGACTGGAACTTCCCTGAAAAGTGGAGCATTGTTGTCCATTACAGAACATGGCTTCAGGGGGATCCACTAGCAGAGACAAATTAGGAGAGAGAGAGGAGACTGCTAATCTAGAAGAAAGGAGATGCATTACTGGGATAAAATACGCTGTTAGTTATTACAGACATAAATATTAAGAGTGCAAGAAATAAAAGAGAAATAGTTAAAATAATAAAAATTAAATGAAAGTACATAGCCAATATAAGTACAGACTAAAATAAATGGAAATAGAGAGGAGAAACAAGTAAGAAGGAGAATATATAAGTAAAAAGGAAAAAGAAGCAATCTATTGAGTAGGAGGATCTGGATCAACTGGGGAAGAGGGGTGGAAAAGCTTGAACAGGGGCTCGACCATGCTCTCAATGTGTCTGGATCTCCTGTCCAAGTCATCATAGAGACCCTCAATCCTTGACTGACGCTCAGAGATGTGTTGAAGCTCAGATAGAATCTGCTGCTGACCAGATAATATATCTCGAAAGTAAGCTTCAGATGAAACTCTTTTGCCTACAGAAGATGATGGACCCATATCAGGAGCTGCATCACCATCACCATCATCTCCTGGAGAATCACGCTGTTCCTCATGGGGTGGCTGCTGCACAGGCTAGATTCCCATAGCTAGAAGAATGCCCCTACGGAGGGGGGTCATGTGTGATGCTATAGAGAGGGATCCATAAGGTCAATCGAATACTCCCAACAGCCTGGCTAGTCTGGTAATGTACGGACCGGCAGCAATACTCCCAGCTCGTCTATCTGATGCCTGAGTCAAGAAGAAATGTGCAAATGCACCTCTAATGTGGATGAGGACTCTCTGTATCATGCTATACAGGAAGAGAATATCAGCTGTGCTCACTACTCCATGACTATGCCCCCGATCACTTAAAGTGTGAATGAAGATAGAGTGTATGACTGGCCATGCAACTTTTTTTAGGATAGATGCCTTGCTCTTTGTAGGATCATAGGTGCTCCCAATAGCAATGTCCGACCATACTCGCCACTCTTGAGTCCCATGTGGCAGTCCTATCAGAATATCATGATACTCAGGGGTGGCTATAAATTCTTCAGAGTAAATCCCCATGTGTACTGAGAGCTGGGTCACACTCATGGAATATGTGACTCCCCCGAGGCGGAACGGCACTGTGTAAGGCGAATCAATGGTACCGAAGTATATTTCTAGATAAAAGGTGCTGAGAAACTCCAAAGTAAGTTCTCTGTAGGTAGGTTCTATAATCTGAAAGAATGTCTCCCAAGCACCTACACTTATAAGCTCTCGGATCTCATCCTCAAGGCCAAACTCCCTTAAGACTGTCCAATCTATGTATCGGCCTTCCACAAATGACCGGTCTTTGTGTCTATTAAATGCCTGAATATGGGCTTCATCTGTGAACTCTAGGAATTGGGATGTAGCTAGTCCTCTAGAGGAGGTCCCTCTAGAAGTACTGCCCTTAGTGGTCTTCCTAGCAGTCGTCTTTTATCTTTTTGACATGATCTGCAAGGGAAAATTACAATGTGAGAGAGAGTTTTGAGAATTTAACTATGAATTGGACAGTTTCATGTTCAGATAGTGTCAGTTAGCAGATTTCAAGGGCAAAAGTTCAGCAAGCAATTCCAATATCCATCCAATGTCAAATGAAGTGCAATTCAAAGCTTGATGCCATTAATGCAAGTAAGTGAACAAGTCAATGAGGTAAATCATGCAATCAGGTTCCCCAAATAAACATTAAACCTTAAAGGATTTAAATCCAATCAATCAAATCTAACCAAGGAAAAATTTGGAGGATATGAACATTCCTATAAGTTCTGCCATTCATTAAAGTTCAATAAACACAAGTAATTGCAAATAACTTCAAAGAATTCAAGGGAAATGCTCTTACCTCATGAATTTTAGAGAAAAACCCTAAGTTCTTAGTTAAAGCTCAAGAGGAATCCAAATCTTTCAATTGAATCGATTAAATCGAAGATCAAGTAGTAAAATCACCTTAAATAGCCAAATAAAGCACTTTAATCGGTGTGTTTTGGGAAGACAATGGCCGAAAATGAGTATAGAGAAACTAGGGCACAGAGAAAGCTGAAGAGAATGAAGGAAAATGGAGGGTTTTCGCCATTAAAAGCTCGTCTGCCCCAGAACATGGGGTCCAACACGGCCCATGTTGTACCCCGTGTTTCTCTGCAAATGGGAATTCTGGATTTCGCAAAAATACACGGGGTCGTACATACCTCGTGTTATTCCCTGTGTTTCTCTCTGAAAGGTGCTTACAGACTTCGCAATAGTACACGGGGTTTAACACGTCCCGTGTTGTACCCCATGTTTCTCTTTGGAAGGCTCATGTTAAAAAATCCTTATCATTGGTTCAGTTAGTAAGGTACACGGAGTAAGACATGTCCCGTGTTTAACACCGTGTATCTCACTAGAATGCAATAAAAATCATAAATCTTTTATACTAACCAGACAGTGAGGTACACGGGATATAACACGGCCCATGTTCTACACCATGTATCTCACTGGAATGCATTTTGAGCCTTCTGTGCAAGAAAATGAACAACAAACATGCATATATGCCTAATTTACCCCAGAGACAGAGACTAAGTGCAAAAATGAACATCTTAAATCAACAACTAATGATTTATATGCCTCAAACTACTCAGAAACTTAGAATGAAAATGGGGAAAATGAAGATTTAAAAGCAATAAAAATAGAAAAATAAGCTTGGGTTACCTCCCAAGAAGCGCTTGTTTAAGGTCATAAGCTCGACCCCTGTTTCAATTAGTCTGGAGCTGCCATTATCGGTGGCCCGGCAGCATAATGTTTCAATCTCTGGTCATTAACTTTGAAATTGCTGGTGCTTTCACTCCAAATTTCTACAGCTCCAAATGGATACACTTTTCTCACAAGAAATGGTCCAGTCCACCTTATTTTGAGCTTCCCTGGAAAGAGCTTAAATCTAAAACTGAATAACAGCACCAAGTCTCCTGCATGGAATTCCCTTCTGAGAATGCGCTTGTCGTGCCAAGCCTTTGTTCTTTCTTTATATATCTTGGCATTGTCATAAGCATCATTTCTCAGTTCTTCAAATTCAAGAAGTTGAAGCTTTCTTTTCTCCCCAGCAGATTGCAAATCAAAGTTTAGCAACTTTATTGCCCAATATGCTTTATGTTCAATCTCTACCGGCAAATGACAATGCTTCCCATAAATAAGCTTAAATAGTGCCATTCCAATGGGAGTCTTGAAAGCAGTCCTGTAGGCCCATAAGGCGTCATCCAACTTGAAGGCCCAATTTCTCCTTGATCTAGACACAGTCTTCTCCAATATGCTCTTGATTTCTCTATTTGAAAGCTCCACTTGCCCACTGGTTTGTGGGTGATACGGAGTAGAGATCTTATAGGTTACACCATATCCTTTCAAGAGGGATTGAAATTGATTGGCAATGAAGTGAGACCCTCCATCACTGATGACGGCCCTAGGTATCCTAAACCTAGGAAACAACACTTTCTTGAAGAATCGAACTACAACTTTTGCATCATAAGTCTGAGTGGCAATTGCTTCCACCTATTTGGAGACATAATCAACCACCACAAGTATATATTTGTTACTGCAAGAAGGTGGGAATGGTCCCATGAAATCAATTCCCTAGACATCGAATATTTCAACTTCCAAAATATTGTTCAAAGGCATCTCATGCCTTTTTTATATACTATTAACTCTTTGGCACTGGTCACATGAAGTGTCATAGTGGTGAACATCCTTTAATAGAGTCGGCCAATAAAAACTTGCCTGGGCAACCTTTGCAGATGTTCTTGAAGTGCTGAAGTGTCCTCCATATGGGGAGGAGTGAGAATGAAACAGAATGCTAGCAATTTCTTCCTCAGGCATACACCTTCTAAACAAGCCATTAGCACATCTTCTATAGAGAAGAGGTTCATCCCAAAAGTAATGTTTCACCTCTGTTAAGAACTTCTTTTTCTGCTGATACGCTGCATCCGGAGGCAAAACACCACTCACGATGTAATTAACATAGTTAGCAAACTATGGGATAGCTGAAGAAGAGACAGTCAACAGATAATCATCAGGAAGGGAATCATTTATTGGCATCTCTTTATCTACGTCATCTTCTAACTCCTGCTTTAACCTTGAAAGGTGATCAGCCACAACATTCTCGGTACCCTTCTTATCTTGAATTTTCAGATCGAATTCTTGTAACAAAAGAATCCATCTGATTAGGTGAGGTTTAACTTCTTTCTTACTCAAAAGGTATCGGATTGCTGCATGATCCGTAAAGACTATCACCTTAGAATCCACCAAATAGGATCGAAACTTGTCAACTGCATAAACTACCGCAAGAAGTTCTTTTTCAGTTGTAGCATAATTCAGCTGAGCCTCATCCAAAGTCTTGCTAGTATAGTATATGGCATGAACTTTCCTATCCTTCCTTTGTCCAAGTACCGCTCCTATTGCATAGTCGCTAGCATCGCACATCACCTCAAATGGTAAATTCCAATCCGGTGCTTGCATGATTGGGGCAGAAATCAAGGCTTTCTTTAACTTGCAAAATGCATCCAAACAATCTTGATTAAAATCAAAGGTAACATCTTTAGCAAGCAGGTTAGTTAATGGTTTGGCAATTTTAGAGAAATCTTTGATGAAACGTCGGTAGAAACCGGCGTATCTCAGAAAACTCCTCACTCCCTTTACAAAAGTTGGGGGAGGCAATTTCTCTATGATTTCTACTTTAGCCTTGTCTACCTCAATACCATGCTCTGATACTTGATGGCTAAGGACAATTCCTTTTCTTACCATAAAATGGCATTTCTCCCAGTTGAGCACCAAATTTACCTCATCACATCTCTGCAACACTTGAGATAAATTAGTCAAATAGTTATCAAAAGAAGTACCATATACAGAAAAATCATCCATAAAGACCTCCATTATGTTTTCAATAAAATCAGAGAAAATAACCATCATACAACGTTGAAATGTAGCAGAAGCATTACACAAACCAAAAGGCATTCTCCTATATGCAAAAGTGCCATAAGGACATGTAAATGTGGTCTTTTCTTAATCATTTGGATGTATAGGGATTTGGAAGAAATCAAAATAACCATCCAAATAATAGAAATGTGAATGCTTAGCTAACCTTTCTAACATTTGATCTATAAAGGGAAGAGGGAAATGGTCTTTTCGGGTTGCTTTGTTTAATTTTCTATAATCTATACACATCCTCCAACCCGTGACAGTCCTAGTGGGAATTAGCTCATTATTTTCATTTTTTACTACAGTTAACCCCCCTTTCTTAGGAACAACATGTACCGGACTAACCCACTGGCTATCTAAAATTAGGTAAATTACCCCAGCATCTAGCAATTTCACTATTTCCTTTTTTACAACTTCTTTCATATTTGGGTTCAGCCTTCTCTGATGTTCAATGGAGGGCTTACTATCTTCCTCCATCAATATCCTATGCATGCATATTGAAGGACTAATCCCTTTCAAGTCAGAAATTGTGTACCCCATAGCTTTTTTATGTGATCTAAGCTGCCTAAGTAATTTTTCTGTTTCAAGAGCATTTAGATTTGCATTTACTATCACAGGATAAGTGGAGTGGGGTCCTAGAAACTCATACCTGAGGGTAGATGGGAGAGGTTTCAATTCTACCTTAGGTGGTGTTTCTTCCTCAGTGGAGGGATTTTCATATTTCACTTCCAATGATTCAATTGCTTCAGGGAGGGAAAGTGGTGGGCTTGCTTCCAAAAATTTTGTATATGCAGCAATTTCCTCATTTTCAACAACTCCATCTGTTACTAAACATGCTTCAAGTAGATCTTGAAGGCATCCCATGAGAAGGGTTTCTTTCACAACCTTGTCTAGCACATCTATCCTGCATATTGAATCTTCACAAACAGGTAATTTAATTGATTCATTCAAATTAAACTCAACTTTTTCATCCCCAACAGATAATGAAAGCCTTCCATTTTTTACATCAATCAAAGCACCCGCAGTGGCTAAAAAGGGTGACCTCTAAATCCCGCAAGTGCACGGTTTAAGTCTAGTTATAGTATAAAAGATTATCGTTCTCCACAGGGATTGTAGGTTGAGTACTAACTAATCTCAAGTAAAATTATCTAGGCAGATCAATTGATAGTATGAATTGAGAATAAGTTGTAAAACAGAATTTAGCTATCAAAACAAGGTTTGATTCAAGTGAATAAAAGCGTACTTAGCTTAAGGATCCCTTGTACATTTCATCATGGAATGAATATAATTCCCTAACTTGGTTTACTGTTAATTAAGATTGCTGGATTACCACAATTAAGCTATACCTCATTGCAAGGCTACTAGCTACTAACCAAGAGATTAAGTGTCCAGAATTACTCTAGTAACCACTAATCCAGATTGCATTAACTTAGCTTAGAATCCAATTTTGGACATTTCATCCTGTGCAAAAGAATTCAATTAGCTTAATTCCTAAGTCTAATTGATATTCCCAATGACCATGCAAGATCCGATTAATTAATTAGTCATTTCAACCTAAAATCAACTAATCCGTAACACAAATCCAATATTCCGGATAAATTGGCTTGTTCCAGATAAAACAGCAAGATCAAATCATAATTCAACAGTAAATCAAGCTAGATTATATAAAATTCAGTTCTATAACTCCATGAACAAGTTCACCTAAGCTAAGCACAAAGGTTTAGTGTGAAAACATCTCAAGATCAGAAGAAAACAAGAAAACAGAGGAGGAAGTCAAACAATCCATGAAGATCTACAAATTTCTTGCTTGATTCTTCAATTCCTTGCTTGAATCCGTGTTAGAAGGCGCCTTTGATGAGTATTGATCTCTCCTAGGGCTTCTCCCAGCAGCTCCCCTTGTTAATTCTCAAAATTCTCCTCCTCCCCTAGCAAGATTTCGCGCAAAACTTATATTTTTTATGTACACGAGGTTCAACACGACCCGTGTTGTACCCCGTGTTTCTCAGCGAAAGTTTGAGCAGCAAGAAACACGTTGTGTGACACACCCCGTGTTCTCTGACGAATTGTCAAGCAGTAATGTACACGGGATAGTACACGGCCCATGTTCTACCCCGTGTTCTTCAACGAAGTCTAATCAGCATATTACACGGGGTGTAACACCACCCGTGTTCTTCTCTGGATGACTCAGTGAAGTCTCGAACCAGTCCAGAACGAAACACGGCCATAAACATGGGGTTCAACACGGCCCGTGTTCTTTGCTGAGTGAACAATCTTGCTTCAATGCTTCATGATTTGAATGGTTTTGCCTCTGGATTCTTTTCTAATGCTCATATGTGTCATTTCATGACCTGAAAACAAAATATAAAGCATCTAAGTGTCCTTTCCAATCAATTTGCACAAAATACTAAGTAAATAAATGGATGAAACACATAGAATTTAGGTATATTTGTGCACTTATTAAAGGGTCTACCCAAAATGATAAGGATTTGTGTATCCTCTTCCATTTCAAGTACAACAAAATCAACAGGAATGAAAAACTTACCAACCTTGATAGGTATATCCTCAAGTATACCTACTGGGTATTTCACAGAACGGTCTGCTAATTGAAGTGAAACTGTGGTGGGCTTAATTTCTTCTATGTTCAGTCTCTTTGCAACCGACAGTGGCATGAGGCTCACACTTGCTCCCAAGTTACACAATGCCCGGTCAATAGGAACATTTCCAATCATACAAGGAATGGAGAAGCTGCCTGGGTCCTTAAGCTTAGGAGGTAGTTTATTCTGGATGATAGCACTACACTCCTCCGTTAAGGCTACAGTCTCATGCTCTTCTAGCTTCCTTTTGTTTAAGAGAATGTCCTTCAAGAACTTTGCATATGACGGCATTTGTGAAAGAGCATCAGTGAAGGGAATATTAATATACAACTTCTTCAATACTTCCAAGAACTTCCTAAACTGCTTATCAAGTTTAGCCTTTGCTAGTCTTTGAGGATAAGGGATAGGCGGTTTGTATGGTTCTGGAATGACATACTTTGGCTTTTCAGGTAATTCCCCTTCTTTCACTTCAGCATCATCAGGAATTGAAGCCTTTTTGCCTTCTTTCTGCACTTCCCCCTCAACCATTTCTTCTTCACCTTCATGAGTGGCATTTGAAACCTTCAATAGCCTCCCACTCCTAAGAGTGATTGCTTTACAATGCTCCCTGGGATTGGATTCAGGTTGAGTAGGGAGTTGACCAAAAGCTCTAGAAGAAGAAGCAGAAGCTTGTTGAGCTATTTGGGTCTCCAACATTTTTCCATGTGTGGCCAATGAGTCAACTTAGGAGGACAATAGCCTAATGGAGTCCTCCATGGCCCTACCATGCTGCTGAAACTCTTCATTAGTTTTCTCTTGCGAAATGAGAAATTTCTTTAGGAGGCCTTCTAATTTAGAAGTAGAAGAGGGTTGAGCTGGTGGGTTGTAGGGTCTTTGATTTTGAAAATCGGGTGGTGGTGGCCTATTATGAGTGTTTTGAGTGTTGTACGGCTGGTTGGGCTTGTAGGATAGATTTGGGTGGTTCCTCCATGATGGATTGTAGGTGTTTCCAAAGGGTTCATTCGGATTTTTATGTTCATACCCACTGTTGTGCACATAATTCACTTGCTCAGTGAAATCCTGCCCCAATTTACACTTAGTTGCCATGTGACCTGTCATACCACAAATCTCACAAGGAAGGTTAGTAGCACCTGTTGCATTTACACTATTAACTTGAAATTTATCAAATTTAACCATAAGTGCATCTACTTTGCTACTTAGACTTCCTAGTGCATCCACCTTAGCCGATAAATGATTAAAAGCATCCAATTCATACTTACCTAGAGCTTTCCTTAAAGATCCCCTCTCATTTGACCATTGGTGGTGGTTCAAAGCCATATCCTTAATCAATTCATATGCTTCATCCAACCTTTTGTTCATCAAAGCACCTCCAGCAGTAGCATCCATAGTAAGCTTAGTGTTGTAGCTCAAACCATTGTAGAAAGTATGAAGAACTAGCCATTTCTCTAGCCCATGATGTGGGCACAACCTCAGAAGTTCTTTATATCTATCCCAAGCATCAAATAGAGATTCTCCTTCTCTCTGAGAGAATGTGGTAATTTCATTCCTTAATTAAACAGTCTTGTTTGGAGGGAAATATCGTGACAGAAAAGCCTTCAGTAGCTCTTCCCATGTAATGATAGATCCTGCTGGTAAAGAGTGTAACCAAGCCCTTGCCCTATCCCTTAAGGAGAATGGGAAGAGTCTAAGCTTGATGGCATTTGCTACTACACCATTTATCTTGATCGTATTACAATACTCTAAGAAAATTTGAATATGGAGGTTGGGATCCTCCATTGGTCCTCCACCAAACTAGTTTTGCTGCACCATAGACAAAAGAGCTGGCTTCAATTCAAAGTTGTTAGCCTCAACAGTAGGCCTCCTTATACTGGATTGAAGCCCTGTGGCGTCAGGTGCTACAAACTCTCTAAGAAATCTATTATCCATGCCTTCAATCACTATTTCAAGGTTAACTGGCTCTTGGATATGTACTGATTTTTGCTCTCTTCTTCTCCTAAGCAGAGTTCTTTCAATCTCCGGGTCGAAGTCAAGAATTCCTTCAAGACTTCTCCTTTGCATATACAAAGATTTTCTGCAAAAAGAGTAGGTAATACTTGAATAGAACAAAATAAGAAAGAAATACTATATATAAAAATAAGAAAATCAGAACAAGATGAATCAAGAACTAAAAAAAGAAAATGAATTGCCTAGTCTAATTCACTCAAAAGTTTCTGTTAATATCAACTAGTTACAATCCCCGGCAACGGCACCAAAAACTTGACGTGATCCCGTAAGTGCACAGGTTTAGTCGAGTTATAGTATAAAAGATATCGTCTCCACAGGGATTGAATGTTGAATACTAACTGAATTTCAAGGTAATTATCTAAGCGTATCGATTGATATTGTGAATTAATGGTAAAATGCAAAACAAAGCTTAGTTATCAAAAAGGAAACAAATGGAACTGGTATGGATTAGGTAAAGATTTAATTCAAATGAGATGGAAGTGTACTCATGATAAATGCACAAATGCACCTAAATTCTATGTGTTTCATCACTCATTTACTTAGTATTTTGTGCAAATTGATTGAAAAGGATACTTAGATGCTCTATATTTTATTTTCAGGTCTTGAAATGACACATATGAGCATTAGAAAAGGATCCGGAAGCAAAACCATTCAAATTGTGAAGAATTGAAGCAAATTTGTTCACTTGACAAAGAACACGGGGTATGGGAACCCCGTGTTTAGGGCCGTGTTTCCTTTTGGATTGCGTCAAGACTTCACTGGGCTGCTCAGAGAAGAACACGGGGATGAACATGGGACGTGTCATACCCCGTGTATCTTACTGCCATTCGCTTCTGAGGTAAACACGGGGAGTGTCACACCCCGTGTAACATGCTGATCAGTCTTCGTTAAAGAACACGTGGTACAACATAGGACGTGTTCTACCCCGTGTATATTACTGCTTGATACTTCGGAGAAGAACACGGGGCGTGTCACACAACGTGTTTCGTGCTGCTTAACTTTCGCTGAGAAACACGGGGTAAAACACGTGCCGTGTTGACCCCCGTGTACACCACTGATATAAGTTTTGCGTGAAATTTTGAAAAAAAAAAGAAAAAAAGGAGAAACTGAGAATTAACAAGGAGAGCTGCTGGGAGAAACCCTAGGGGAGACCCAAACTCACCAAGGGAATCTTCTAACGTGGATTCAAGCAAGGAATTGAAGAATCAAGCAAGGAATTTGTAGATCTTCATGAATTGTTTGACTTCCCTATCTGTTTTCTGGTTTTCTTCTGATTTTGTAATGTTTTCACACTAAACCCTTGTGCTCAGCTTGGGTGAACTTGTTCATGGAGTTATGGAATTGAATTTTATATAATCTAGCTTGATTTACTGTTGATTTATGATTTGATTATGTTGTTTTGACTGGAACAAGCCAATATATCTGGAATATTGGATTTGTGTTATGGATTAATTGATTCTAGGTTGAAATGACTAATTGATTAATCGGATCTTGCATGATCATTAGGAATATCAATTAGACTTAGGAATTAAGCTAATTGGATTCTTTTACACAGGATGAAATGTCCAAGAATGGATTCTAAGCAAAGTTAATGCAACTTAGATGAGTGATTACTAGAGTAATTCTGGGCACTTAATCTCTTGGTTAGTAGCTAGTAGCCTTGCAATGAGGTATAGCTTAATTTTGGTAATCCAACAATCTTAATTAATAGTAAACTAAGTTAGAGAATTATATTCATTCCATAATGAAATGTACAAGGGATCCTTAAGCTGAGAACGCTTTTATTACATTGAATTAAACCTTATTTTTGATAGCTAAGCTCTGTTTTACATTTCACTCTTGATTCTCAAAATCAATTGATCCGCCTAGATAATTTTACTTGAGATTTAGTTAGTACTCAACCTACAATCCCTGTGGAGAACGATAATCTTTTATACTATAACTCGACTTAACCCGTGCACTTGCGGGATTGTGCGGTCAACTCAGCTTTAAGGTTCCCTTATACATTTCATTATGGAATGAAGATAATCCTCTAACTTGGTTTACTGTTAATTTAGATTGCTGGATTACCAAAAATAAGCTATACCTCATTGCAAGGCTACTAGCTACTAACCAAAAGATAAAGTGCCCAGAATTTCTCTAGTAATCACTCATCTCGGTTTCATTAACATTGCTTGAGAATCCATTCTTAGACATTTCATCTTGTGCAAAAGAATCCAATTAGCTTAATTCCTAAGTCTAATAGATATTCCCAATGATTATGCAAGGTCTGATTAGTTAATTGGTCATTCCAACCTAGAATCAACTAATCCTTTACACAAATCCAATATTCCGGAAGTATTAGACTGTTGAAATACAAAACAGCATAATCAAATCATAAATTAACAGTAAATCTAGCTAGATTATATAAAAATCAAATCCATAAATCCATGAATAAGTTCACCCCAACTGAGCACTAGAATTTAGTGTGAGTTCATTACACAACCAGTAGAAAACTAGAAAACAGAGAGGGGAATCAAACTAGTCATGAAGCTCTACAAATTCCTTGCTTGAATCTTCAATCCTTTGCTTGAATCTAAGGCTAGCAGTAGCCCTTAGTGACTTTGGGTCTCTCCTAGGGTTTCTACTGACGGCTTCTCTTTTTAGTTTTTAGTTTTCCTCCTCTCTTTAGTGATTTTTCGCATAAAAATTATATGGGTAATGTACACGGGGTATGACATGTCCCGTGTTGTACCCCGTGTTTCTCTGCAAAGGTTGAGCAGCATGATACACGGAGTATGACACTCCCCATGTTTACTTACGAAGTGTCAGGCAGTATGGTACACGGGGTATGACACGGCCTGTGTTTCATCTCGTGTTCTTCTGCGAGCAGCTCAGTGAAGCTTCGAAACATTCTAGAAAGATACACGACCTTTCACACGGTGTTCCCATACCCCGTGTTCTTTGTCAGGTGAGCAACTTTGCTTCGATTCTCCATAATTTACATGGTTTTGGCTCCGGATCCTTTTCTAATGCTTAAATGTGTCACTTCAAAATCTGAAAATAAAATATCAAGCATTTAAGTACCCTTTTTCAATTAATTTGCACAAGATACTAAGTAAATAAGTGATGAAACACATAAAATTTAAGTGCAATTGTGCATTTATCACTACCTATCCATTTTGTTGAGATAGGTACATGGGAGGTGATTGATCCAAACTTAAAGCATTTTAAACATGATATAGGTGTGCTGGTCAAATAGTATTATGAACCTTTTCATAAAAATTTAAAACGAGTACTTAAGGAATATAGGGAATGTGTTGTGTAGTGAGTCTATGTAAGTATTATTGAATGTAACTTGGTCATTATTTTATGTTTGATATTAAGATTAATGGATACAATAATTGTAGCATTTTTACATGTTTTTCAATATAGTCCTATTTCGATTTTATGAATGTTGAAATTGAAAAGTAGGAATATGTGATTACCAATATCTAGTAGATAATATTTAATTGATACAAAGATTGGAAGCCCACACTCTATCAGTATTTCTTAGAACATAACAGTTATATGACATTCATAATCTGTACAATATGAGGTGAGCTTGTCTTATAGATATCTCATGACAAGTTATACATGTACTTTGATAGTGAGAAACACAGGGTAAGGTTAAAGTAAAGATTAGTAACTTTCCATTTTTAACTTCAATTAGTTTCTCTTTTAATTATAAATGTTTTGGTTTGAACATATAGGAGTTATTTAGAAGAAATCCGGATAACATGTTAAAGGTGTACAATAATCATTATGAATCAAAGTCCATTGTGGTGGCATAACATGATAAGGTATTTTAAATTAATATTCCCATATTATGCTATTATTAAAAAAATTTCTAATTATTAATACCATATTTTAAAATTAACATAGATAAATAAGGATATAGGTGAATTACAGCTAGTAAGGGAGAATTTAGGTGAGTGTTATACATATCATACAAGGGAATTGGTGCATTTGGATGTCTAGATTGCTTATATAAGTAACTAATTTTTAATTAAATAATTTTAATTATCATAAGAAAAGCTTTTTACGCAAATTTTTTGATTTTTGCTAAAAAATTAAGGCCAAGATGCTACAATTAGTCACCTAGTGATCTTTGCAATCCAATAATGTCTCTAATAACTCTTCGAGAGGTTCATTGGAGCTTAATGAGTCAATTATTGTCAATAAGGTGTTAGACACTTGTTGAGGGCATAGAAAGGTAATTGGTCATGTGCTTGTTAGGCATTATGTGGAATTCTAGCACTAGCTCATCTATTACAACATTTCCTTCAAGGTAGCAATAGGATATAGAATTTATGAAGGATATGTAGATCTACATTATTGAAAGTTAGTAAACCTTAACTGCCGTGGAGCAGTGGATTTTCTATCAAGAGCAAGTGTAGCAACAAACCTATATTACCGTTAAGGTATTGCATACTGCTTTGTAATCCATGAAATTCTCTCTATCTTATCTTGTTATGCTTATTCCTCTTTAGATGAACATTTCTCATCTGATAATATTGTCCAAATTCACTTCTTAATCGCCCTTTACTCCACAACATCCCCTAGCCCCCTAACTGTAGTGACCTTTGCCTTCACTTTAATCACAGCTGCAATTTCCTTCACCCTAGCCCTTGTATGTGTCTTAAACCAATGGTGGAAATGAGGACGAGGACGAGGACGGTGATAATTATTATTACATGTAGTTATTATATATATGTATATTATGCATTTACTTTTTATTTAATACTTTAATGGATATGTATAGATATGGTACTTTTTTATTATATATTATTGGAAGTTTTTTCTTTTCTTATTTATTTTTACAATTAATATTATGATATTTTTAAATAATTATTAATAATTATAAAAAATACTTTAGTCTATATTGAATTTTTTTACATTGTTGATTTACAAAAATAAATTCTTTAAATTAGAAACAAATATGTTGAATTAAAATTGTTAATGAAACACCTATTATAATGAAAAATCTCTATACAAATGGTATTTGTCATCTAAATAAGTCAAATCTATACAAATAATAAATTTATCTAGATAGGTAAAAACCTATCTAGATAACAAATATCGCTTAGATAGGTCGTACCTATACAAATGACATTTGTCACCTAGATAAGTTTGACCTATTTAGATGACTTTGTTATCTGTATAGGTTTTCACTGATCTAAATGACTTTATCATCTATGTAAAGAGGCTAATCTTGACCATTTTTCCACCATATATTGATAACTTTATCATTTATATAAATGACATGGAAAAGTAATTTATATAGGTGGAAACAAATATGAATCTATGTAGACAACTTGATAAACAATAATGTCATCTTTAATATCTATATAGATAATAAATAAACCCTATGCAGATAACTTTTGTTATCTATGTAGCCTTTTTTATAGTGAAACTTGTTATGAATTATATACGTTAAGGTGTATATATATATAAGGAAGGGTAGACCCATTTAGTAAAATATAAATTATTCTTATGATCTTCCTATCGTAGAATGTTTACTCACTAGACTCTGAACTTATCCTTCCATATTTAACTATACTAATACTTAGGTTGAGTTGCCTTATTCACTATCGTAGCTAGGATTAGCTCTTTAATAACTCTTTTTGGCATGACCAAGTGCAATAATTAGATATTTTATTTGTAGATATATATTTTAGACCTTTGAATATATAATTAATAGATAGGGATAAGGATTCTTTTGTAAATTATGGATAGTTAGGTTAACTTGTTCCTATTATACTAGCCTTCATAAATAGGTGTAACTTTCCTATCTTGGTAGAACTTCACAAAATAATTACCCTCATTAATTTCCCTATTTTCCCTAAACGAAATATTAGTAATTGACATTATTTCACATATTTAATTATTGGAAAAGAATAAGTTACACCAATGAAATTGATATCCAAATTCCACACTAGTCATAGCTTAAGAAAGGTTGTGATAAAGGTGGTATCAAAGCATATTCTAGAGTTTTTCTAATAATACAAGGCCAATGAGAGGCTAACTACACTAATGACTTGTTCCTATTCTTTTGTAAATTATGGATATTTGCTTTCTAAATAAATGTTAACTGAAACTACATTAATGACATATGTACATATGAGATCACATATCATTAACACAATTTCAATAGACCTTATAATGCTAAAGATTTTGGTGGTAGAGTTTATCCTTTATAATTTGCTTACTATTAACTTGTTCTTTGTCTAAAATGTCTAAGGATTTTATGAATTAGGAAAATGGTGAATAAGAGAAGTTAACAAATCAATGGACCCAGAGATGAGGAATCATTTAAAGGTTCTTAAGCTCCAAGTAGTCATCATGAGAAAAGAGGAAGTAAGCAATAATTTTCTCTTTAGGCTACAAACTTCATATAGCAAATCACGAATTAAGCTCCAAGTAGTTGTCGTGAAAAAAAGGGAACGAGCTCTAATTTTCTCCTTGGGTTACAAATTTCATATAGCAAATTATAAATCAAATAGCTAGAGCTCTTAATGAAAATTAAAAGCAAGATTAACATAGGGGTCAAGACAACCATGACCTAAATTTAAAATAGAGATAAGGGAAGGACCAAACCCCTCATAGGGTGGATTTGGGTAATAAATTATAGATTGTCTATAAATTCATCAACCTAAAGTCACCTCACTATACAAGTATGGATTTGATTATGAATACGTATCAATTTCTCATATGGATAGGATGTTGCAAGAAGATGTTAGGATGTCCTAATCCACTACTAATAAAGCTAGTAGGATATTTATTGAATGATGTGGTATGTTATTAGTTCATTAATGCTATAGAGAATAGAGATTCATGCTTGGTGGCTTTGACTTTGGTGACTTTTTAGGAAAACTTCATTAATCATTATTTGCCTCTTATTTTGAAGCAAACAAAGGTGAGGAAATTTGAGTATTTGAAGCAAAGTAGTCTCTCTATTAGTGAGTATAACACTTAGTTTACCCGATTATCTTATTACATGAGGTATTTAATTCTAATTCAAAAGGCAAAGGTGGAAAAGTTTATTTAATGATTAATGGATTATTACTTTGAGTGCATTCATGAAAATGATGCCATCACTTACTAACAAGTGTTAGGCTAAGGGCTCTCATTTGAATTCAGAATAAAAAAAAGGGAAAGGAATAGGAAGCTCAATCAAAAAACAAATAACAAAGTCAGTTAAAGGAGTTTGGTTTCAAATTTGATACAAAGGGAATGCCTTCTTGGAATATTTATATAAATGAAGGTAATAGATCCTTCACAAAACTAGCTAATTCTAAGAATGTATCAAGTTGTCCACCTGCGAGAAGAGGTTAATGAAGCCAAGCATTTGACTTCAATTTTTTTGTGAGCTTTAATAAAGAAATGTCGTAAAGATAGGGTAATTTGTAAAGAGAATGGATAAAATATATTTAGTATAACAATAAACATCAAGGACTATATAATTAAAATAACATTATGTGCTTTAAATGCAGCTATTTAGGTTATAAAGTGAGAGATTGCCCTAGAAATCTTTCAAGCTATGGAATAAATTACTCCATTTTTTAATAAAATGCACCTTCAGCATGTTTTATTACTCTAATAGGAAAACTCAATTTATTTCGAGTTGAGTCAACAATAAAGGCAATTGAGGGAAAAGCATATATGGTAGTCAAGCTAAAGTCTATACACTATCACGCCAAAAGGCCCAACCCTCAAATACCATTATGATAAGTATTTTAAAATTTGATAATGTTCCTTTATTTAACCTTTGATGTCATATATTCTTTTATTTTTAAAAAATTTTAGTTTATTTAAATAAAACCACTAAAGTTATAAACACACCCCTGATTATTATGGCCCCAATTAAAAAAAAAGTTTTGCTAGTTATTCATGTGATAGAAGCATACATCTATAAGCAAGTAAAGCATGTTAACTTAATTTTATAAGAGATGGTAGATTATGATATAATTTTAAGAATAGGTAAAATCACCTTACATATAGTAAGGTGATTGCATGTACTTCACAATTGTTGATGTAGCATGAGTAAGATTAACCCATACATGATTTGAAGATAGTAGTGATGATCTTTGCTTTAAAAGTTTGGAGGCATTGTTTATATAGAGAAACTTAGGAGATTTATACGAACTACAAGAGCTTGAAATATATCTTTAAGTAAAAAAAATTGAATTTAAGGTAGAGAAGATGGATAAAACTTATTAGGAATTATGATTATTCAATCCTATATCATCCTGGAAAATGTAGCAGATGCATTAAATAGGAAATCTATAGGGAAAATAGTAAAAACATCTTCTGGAAACCAAGGAGTATTTTTAGCACAAGTAGCAATTAGTCCGTTATGATGGTAATGATTAAGGAAACTTAGAAGAGTGATTCAAAATGTTTAAAAATGATGAAAAGTGAAATTGACAATCTAAAAGCAAAATTAACTGTTAATGAAAGAAGAATAATTCGAAGTTAAAGGCAAATTTAGGTTCTTTCCAATAGGTGAAACTAATTAATGGGTTAAGCTCATAATACATCTTATAACATGTACCTTGGTATAGCTAATATGTGTTATAGTCTATAAGAAGTTTTTTAGTGAAATAGAATGAAAAAGGACATGCTTGATTATGTGCTAAAGTTTCTCACATGTCAATAGGTGAAAATGATGCATCAATGATTGATAGAAATGCACCAACCAATTTTTATTTTGGAATGGAAGTGAGAATGTGTGACAATGGATTTCCTAATTAGGCTTCCAAGATTTCAAAAAGGGATATAACACTATATAAGTCAACATGGATAATGTGATTAAGTAGGTGTATTTCTTGTCATTCAAGATTACTTTCTCAATAGCCCAGTTTACTTAAGTATATTTTGACTGATAGTGCCACTACATGGGTTTTGATCATTATTATCTTTAACCAAGGCTTGTAGTTCATAGCTCACTTTTCTAACAAGCCTTAGGCACTTAGTTAAGGTTCAATATAACTTTCTATCAATAGATAGATGGATAATCAAATAGGATTACAAGAGCTAGAAGATATATTTAGGATATGCACCCCTGAATTTGATAAGAATAGGGGAAATATTTTCCATTAATAGAGTCTGCCTAATATAATAGCTACCATTCAAGCATCAAAATTACCCCGTATAAAGCACTCTATGGCAAAAAGTATAAATCTTTAGTAGGATGATTTGAATTGAGTAAAACAATATTTTTGTGACTGAACTTAATGATAAATGCATTTAAGAAAGTTCAAATTATTAAATACTGGTTTGAAAATGACTCAAAATTATTAAAAATCCTATAAGATAAGCAAAAAAAAAAAAAGAACTAAAATTACATGAGGGAGATATGATTTTTCTTAAGGTTTTACTCACAAAGGGTATGATGTGGCTTAGAAAGAAAAGTAAACTAATGTCTAATTTCATTAAACCTTTTTCAATATCAAGCATGTAGAAGCTATGACTATTTGGAGTTATTAGATAGCTTGCATGCTATATATTTGGTATTTCATGTTTTTATTTTCCAAAAAATACAGACCAAACCTGTCTTATATAATCCAAGGCGAACCACTACAACTAGACCCTAAGTAATCATATGAAAAGCAACCAATCAAGACCTTAGATCATTAAATTTAGAAGTTGAAATCCAAAGAAGTGCCTTTTGTAAAAGATTATTAGGAATGCCATCAAGTCAAAAATGCTATATAAGAGCTTAAATTGGATATATAGCTAAAGTACCCCTATCTTTTTTTGGAAATCCTTTAGGAATAAAGTGACTTACTTTTATATGTGTTTATTAGCTTAGCATGGGTTTCAAGAATAAGAGGATGAATTCTTTTGTATGGGGTATTATTACCCTTATTAAAAATAAAATGTACATTTCAAAAATAAATAATTATAGGACAATTGAAAATAAAATTTATCATTTTTATAATATTTTATTTTATTTAAGAAAGCTTGGTTTACGAGTGAGTGATAATAATTTAAGGTTAAATAAAGTTAAAGATGAATAAATATTGTGGAAGAGATAATGGGAAATATTACCTATTTTACCCCTAAGACCATTTCTTTTCATATTTCCTAATACCCAAACTTATCTTTCTCTTTTTCTTTCCTAAATCACTAAACACTCCACTCCCTTTCCTTTTATATCTCTTTAACTCCATCATCATCGTTGTCTTCTTCAATCTTTTTCCCTCTTAATTTTAACTAAGGTAAACAATCTACTTTCTAACCTATGAATTGTGTTATTTCTATTTCATATTTGATAATGGATACTAAAAGTTATTGAGATCAAATATGAAATTAGGAAATCATAAGCCCTAACTTTTTAATCATGTGATTTTTAATGTTTAGGAGTAATATCACCTCCAAATTGCCTATCACCTTATTTAAAACTTACAAGCAAACATTCTTTAAATTTTTACTTATTTTGGATAATTTAAAAAGATTAGGTTATATTTTTATCTGGAGCTAAAATTTGTAGTTATGATGTTATTTTTGCATTTGGTGGTGAAAAAATTGAGTTGCATTACTTTGATTTTGAGATTTGATTAATTTTTTCTGTAAATGAATAGTATTTTTTCTAGGAGAAATACAACTAAGAATATATTCTAAAATCGATTCCTCACTTCCAAAAGCAACTTATAAGGGCAAAATCAATTCTAGAATTGATTCCTTATATCTAAAAAAGGTTAAATTTGTTCTAGAATTGATTCTTTAATTGATTTTTATGTTTCACTCTTAGAACTAATTGTAATTAATCATCTTAATGCATACTTATATATGTAATGAATTATGAACATGATAATAGGGATTTTGCCCCACTTAAGCATATGACTAGTCATTATGCATTAATATTTTGTTGATAGGTGATTATAACTAAATAAATGATATTGATTGTGTATTTAGGGCTATGCAAAGAAGGCACGGTAATGATGACATATACTATTAAGTTGTAATTCATTTTAGTTTATGACAATTGAGTTTAACATATTATGAAAGTTAAGATGGGAACATATTAATATTGTTTAAGAATCGAACATTAAATCCAATACAAATTTGCGAAGGTATAAAACAAATCTTGAAAGGACAAGGTTAGATTTTTTAATATATAAAGATAAACAAGAGGCATAAAGGAATTTATTTATTTTTCTTTTGAATTATTACTAAATTAAATGGGATAAGATAATTGTTCCTATTATATACATTAGAATGATATGATTACTAATGAGACTTGTTATGAATTATGTAAAAACTAGGATATATATATATATATAAAGAACAGGGAACCCAATTGATAAGATATAAATTATTCTTATTATTTCCTTATCTTAATTTACTCACTAAACCCTAAATTTACCATTCTATGTTTGACTATGCATATACTTAGGTTGAGATGCTTCCTCCACCAATGTAGTAAGGTTAAGTTTTTCAAGAATTTCTTTTAGCATGGCCAAGGGCAACAATTAGATATTCTATTTGTAGATATTTTTTAGGACTTGGAATGTATTCTTGATAGATAAAGATAAGGATTTTTTTATAAAGTAGGATAGTTAGGTTGACTTGTTTCCATTGTATAAAGTTTATAAACAAGTGTAACTAACCTATCTTGGTAGAACTTCATCAAACAATTATCCTTATTGATTTTCCTATTTTTAAATTATTTTATATATTCAATTATTAGAAGAGAATAGGTTAAACTATTAGAAACCGATATCTTGATTCCATATTGATCATGGTCTAGAGGAAGGTTGTGATATTTGGTGCCAGAATACTCATACATGCTTATTTCCTAGTGGAGTATTAATCACTATAATTTAATTAAAATTGATGGTTCATAGTTTAATATTACTTAACAATATTGAAAATATCTCATGCCAATAATTATGCAACTATCTATAACAATCATTTTTGCTTGTGTAATAACTAATTAGTAAAAGTGTGCATTTTAAATAGTTAAAATGCCTTCAATATTTAACGTGACATTGAATTTCAATGATTTCATAAAATGACTCAAATATACCTAACTAGTGCAAAATTATCATTAAAACAATATATAAATAAAATATTTATTTTCATAAGCACTTTAAAATATTTTTTTCAAAATATGGAAAGGTATTTGCACTATAAAAACATAAAATATTATTGTATAACATAAAGTTTAAATCAATTTGAAGTATAAAGTAAATTTGAGAGCAAAAAACTTTCTAAAATGATTTCATAAAATGATAATGATCAAAACATATATCAAAACTAGAAGCTTTTTAATTTATATTAAATTAACTTTTAAATTTAAAGCTAGTAATTTTAATGTAAAAGAAAACATTAATATTAATGTACTCTCAATAAAATCAAAATTTTGATATTTGAGAATATCAATCCATATGGTCTACTAAACAATAGTCTGCGATCATTTCAAAATTTATAATCAATCATTAGTGATCATTTTAAACCCATCAATTCAATGAACAATATGCTCATGCATTATAGAAAGTGATCTAACTAGATCCAAACAATGACAACTCATATAGTACATGTAGTACGTGATGAACTTTATTAAGAAATAAATCTAAAATTTAATTTTAATATATTTATTAATGATGAAAAAGAATTTATGTGATCAAATTAAATTATTTCAAAAGAAATACAATAATTTTATTATATAATTTGTTATAACAAAACCATATAGCATATATAGGGGTGAAAAAAATTAATGACAAAGGCTTCATAAAAAGTATATAGATAAAAAAAATTTTATGAATACTTTTAAATAAGAAAAAGGTATAAATACTTAAGATATCAATCATATTAAAATAGATTTATAAATTTGAAGTGAAGTATTTTCAAGTTTTTATTTCATAAAAAAAAATTATTTACACAATTGCAATATTTATATGTACACTTCTTCAAATCATAATAAATGGTACAACAAACTAATGTCAATAATTATACTTGCTATAAAAGTAGCTATATAATTGATAGAATAATAAATGTATTATAAATGAGAAAATAAGTGCAGATAGATCACAAATCAATAATCTCTCACTAATCCAATGTATCAAAAAATTTTAACAAAATAAGATACCTTTAAAATAATATAAGTCCAAATCATTTGAACAAATAAGTTATTCAATACTAAAACTATGTAATACAATATTTTGTATTAGGGTAATCATATGGAAATTTTTTTTGCCAAAATAACCAAAACTTAATCATAAAAAAATGTAAAATATATCTCAAAAATTAGGAAATTATTTTACTAATACAAAATAGCCTTATTCATTATAAAATATTTTCATCAATAGGGAAAAATTTCTAAATATTTCTAAAAATCATCTTTGTTTAGTTAAACACAATATACTTATTGTATTCAAATAATATAAAATAATATTTTAAAAGAAGCTTAAAATTTTTATATAAGAAAGAAATATTCTTAACAATAGCTTGAGACTTAAAAAAAATATTTTACCTTTTTGGAAAAAATAAAAAAATAATGATTTGCTCATGGAATTTATAGTTAGAAAAAATAAAATAAGATCATAATTTTAATAAAATAAATGAATTCTTTCACAAATAAAACTAATCATTTATTTCTTTGAGGATTGTGAAACATTACATGGCTCAATATTGAAGAAAAATGAAATTTATAAAAACTTTTTGATTGAAGTCTCCTTTAAGATCAAGTTGAAGACCACTTTAGGATTTTAAAGAATGTACATGATTAATCTTAAGATTTTATAACTCAAAAAGTATTTCAAAATTTAAATCAAGTTTTATTTTGCAAATTGATGTTCTTCTAGCTATATTCATATAGTGTATTTGAATATTGTGATCCAAAAGAAACTTTCAAACTAATATTTAAACACCATACTCAAATATTGTGATCTATAGGTAAGCCATCTATACCATAATTGAATATTATATTTAATTGTATTATGGTAGAGGCAAACTTTTTGAGCTATATAATTTAATATAATATTCAATTATACTTTGAAAAATTGAACTCCAGAATCACATACTTGAATATTATATTCAATTATAAGCTTGTAAATTTTAAATTTTACCAGCTTTAAGTTTATAATATTTTAATTTTAAAATTCACTCATATATAAATATTTTCTTAGTTAGTTAAGGCATAATAACCTAGTTTTCCTTAGAGCTTACATCTTATTTTCATTTATACAATATTGCTTTAACCATTTAAGTCATTCTTTTTTAGATTAAATCATTTTAACCATTCTAAGTTGTACTTATGTAAGGTTACACTAAATGCTTGTTCTTTTCAACTTATATTTCTGAGTTTTTTTCATTAGTGGGGAATCCCAATGAATTTTAAAGTGTGGTAGCTTTGAAGAGTGATTCTTATGTAAAGATGACATAAGGGAGGGTTATATCAATCCAAAACTATTGTAAAGCTCTTTAAGGGCCATTAAACTTATAGGAATTTAGTGCACTAACCACTTAGTCGAAGGGCATTTGACTTCGAAGAGTGGACGTACTCAAGAAAAACTTATTTTTCTTGATGGAACCATTATATACTATTTACAATTCTCTTAACCCTATCTCTCCTTAGTTTTTTGCATTTATATTGTCTTTGTTGCATATTTAAGTATTTCAATATGAGTATTAATGAATAAGATATGAATGTTGGATAATATAACTTTTATGAGATGAATTCTTGCATCCAAGTTACAAGTATTAATTCCTCTATTTTTAAACAAAATATTTTATTTTTATTAAGAATATTTTTAAAAAACCTTAATTTTTCTCTTTTTGGTGTATCCATTCTTTTATAATGAAAAGCTTTATATTTAGATAAAAAAATACTTAATCTTAAATTTATTTCAATATAACAATAAGTATAATGGCAGATACCAAAATAATATTTAAGTCAAATATAATCTTAATGATAAGCTTTATATTTAGATAAAAAAATACTTAATCTTAAATTTATTTCAATATGACGATAAGTATAATGGCAGATACCAAAATAATATTTAAGTCAAATATAATCTTAATGATAGCATTGAAAAATTATGCACAAAGAAAAACTTCAAATAACAAATGAATGTAATATATACTTATTCAGCTAGGTAGTAAAATTATAACTATATCAATAAAATTGTTACGTTCTTACAAGAGAATATAAGAACATTATCATATGCCCTCTTTGGATAGAGCATATAATGTGTAATAAGTCCTTTCTCCTAATAAAATAACATATATGATCTTAAAAAAATAGTAAAATTCAAGCAGATTCCTAAACCAAATGAACCTAAAGTTTACTTTAAACTTCAAATAGATTTTAAAACCATATAAGTTATTTCTTGAGGAAAAAAAAGGTCCTAATATATTATTACATACTCCCCTTTGGGCATGGTACATAATATGCAATAAAATTCTTTATAAAATTACTAAAAAAAGGAAGCCAATTAAAGAATATACACAAGTATGGAAAAATCTATCTCCTTTAGGTAGATAAATATCCTAAGTTAGTGTATTACTTGCTTTGAAATGTTTTATTTCCTTCTAATTAAAAGACATAATAACCCATTTTAGGTAAGGTATTGTATGTAATAATTGAAAACTTTCTTGTAACCAAATGATAAAGTGTTATAAACCTTTATGAAGGAATCATTCTAGCAACAACAAATTTATTTTTCTATGTAAATTATCTTTTATAGAGATATATATTAACTAAAAATCTTACATAGTTAACCAATAAATATACATGTGATCTAGCCAGTAAGAAATAATAAGCATATTTTTCATTAGATCCCAAGATTATTAATTTATTGTATTTTAATAATCTCAAACATATCATTATAAGCATCCTCTTAAAATTGGAGCCATTTAATGTATAATACATAAAGAAGCTCAAAATATTCATTTATTTTGAAGATTCATGCTACCATTAAAATAAGATCAATGAAAGAATGAATTTAAAAATAATATGACTTTAATAAAAATCCTATCAACATGTTTCCTACTAAAAATATAAATTATTCAAATTTATAGATATTCAAAAAAATTATATCATTATAGCATACCTCAATTGGTTCATGTAAGACACAAATGCCTCAATCTCTTATTCTTGACAATAGTTAAAACTCATGGTACTTTTAGATTTGAAATCCTTAGCCATGATGGGATGTAAGTTTAATACAAAAGAAATATTTATCAGTATCAACAAAACTTGTAATAAAATGGTAATGTTCATAGTAACATAAACTATTCAAATTATAGATATACAAAAATATTATACCATTATAGTATACCTTAGTTAGTTTATGTAAGATCAATTTGCCTTATAGTTTGTTTGGCTAGGAGTGAAAATAGAAGGGAAAAGAATTGGAGGTGAAAGAAAATGGATGGAGAAAGAATTGAAAGTGAAGGAATTTTACCTTGAGTTGTTTGGAATAGGTGAAGATGGGAGAGAAAGAAAATAAGAGTAAAATTAATTTCTTTTGTTTAGAATAAGTGAAAAAAAGGGAGGAAGAAAATGAAATTGAGTTAAATGACTATAATGTCCTTATAATTTATTTTTAAAATAAAATATTTCATTAAATAATTTTTAATAATTTTTAAAATTTATTTTTATTTCAAATATTAAATTTATAATTAAATAAAATATTTTTATAATACTAGTAATTTTTTTATTTTTTAATTTAAAAATAATTTGAAAAATAATTTTTAAAAATATAAAAATAAAAATATGACTAAACACAATCATTATCTTTAGAAATGGTTGCCTAGGAAAAGCAACTTTAGTCTTTGGCCCTTAAGATATGAAAAAAAAAAAATTGAGGAGCTGACACACACAACAAGGGTAGGATATGGAAAGTAGAAAAATTGACCCTCTTTCACTTGAACTTCTTCTCATTTGTGAGGGGATTGCAATTTCACAAGGCCCTACCACTTTTTACTATTCTCATTTACCCCTCCCGATTTCACCTACAACCAAATAGGTGAAAACTTCAATTTTACCTTTATTTTCACTGCACCCATTCCTGCCCCTTCTAATTTCACTCGTTCCAAACACAACATTAATCTCTTATTCTTGATAATAGTTAAGACTCATGGGAGATTCAAATTTGAAATCCTCAGCCACAATGGCATGTAATTCTAATACAAATGAAATATTTATCAATATTAATTAATGGACAATTCAAAGTTTATAACAATAATTCATGATGTGCTAATGATAATTATAAGAGAATCTAAGTGCATTATTATATTTTCCCTTTTGGGTAAAGAATATAACATGCTAGTAAATATTCTCCTCAATGGCTAATATGAAAATACGTAATTATTAAAAATCCATCCTTTATATGCAAATAAACTTTTTAAGTTGATATGTCCTTAATTGAGATACCTTATGTCTTGTGTTAAATTTTCTATTGTGAACTTATTAATTAAATAATAAAATAAGATGTAAAAGTGTTTGATCCAATATAAATCGATTAAATAGTTTAAGTCTAATGATAATCTAATTTAATAATGAGGTAATGGGTGGTTCTTGATAATGGGTCAATTTACTAATGTTATTAATATAAATAAAAGTTATTACTCTTAAATCCTAAAATTGATTCTAAATGCTCTCTGTTAGTGTCAGAAAGCCTCCTTAATCAAGTTTTCATTTATGGTTAATAGGAGAAACGAATCTTTGTCAAAATTTATGATCAAAATTAATCGTAAATAGTTTGTGACTTATAGTAAATTTTGATTTGACATTCATCGCAAATGGATTAGGTAATAATAAATCATTTTATCCACATTTAATATTATCCTTTTCACATAATTTAGTTTAGGGATTATTATTTTATAAAACTTTGATTTCATCATCTTGTACCAAAAAAATCTCACATAATAACTCCTTTTGAGTAGACAATTAAGATAATTTAGGTACAATTCTGTAAATTTTGAATAAGAAAAATATATTCTACTAATATTTAAAAAGAAGTCATGTTCATAGCAAAACACTTGTAGTTACTAATGAAAAGTTTTCACAAACTCAAAAAATTGAAATAAATTAAATTGTCTAAAATCTTGACTTACATACCTAATCATATGTATGCAATAGATTACACTCGATGAGGTATCAAACTTTGATATACGGGTATTGGTCCTTAAATAAAATCCCATAACTATTGAATTAAAAAATATATTTCACTAATATCTATAAGTGAGTCCCTTTGGCAACCAAGTATTTAGAAATACTAATAAAATATTTAAATAAAAATAAATTAAATAGTTAAAAATCTTAGGGGTCATTTGGTTTGCAGCAAAAACATAGAAAATTATATTTCCCAGGATATAAATTACCATAGAGTTGTTTGGTTGCATAAAATGAGAGGAAATAAATCTTCCTGGGAACTTGTGTTTCTCATAAAACACGGGAAAACACAGGAAATCACTTACCCACTCCCCCCTAGGTAAGTTCTATTTCCTCCATTTTTAACTAATTCATAGACAAAAATATCCTTACTAAAATTAATTAATACTAATTTTACCTTTTAAATTGATTATCAGATTTTACTTCATGAATGTCCATTTTAGTTAGTGTTACTGTTATTTTACAGTTTGCTTATTAATTAAGATATATATATATATATATTACATGACATATTTTATTATTATTATTTTATAGAAAAAAATTTAATATTTAATTTAAATGAATTAATTAACAGCATACTTTTATTTAATTCCTACGTTATTTTATAACCCACTTATTATTTTATTTTTTTATTTATTTTATTACATAATTTTCTTTTACTTCTTTTTTATTTTATCTATTGTTATTATTTGAAAGTTAGATTATAATTATTAAATAATATAAATATAATATGATATATTTAATTTGATTATATAAATATTTTAAATAAATTAAAATTTTAATATATATTATATTAATTGCATTATATAATTATATATTCTATTTGTTAATTGAAATTATTTGAATATTAAAATCAAATTTTCTTTAAATTTTATAAATATTTTTTAATATCAAATTTCAAGCACTATAACTCAAATTAAATATATATATATACACACACACACACACACACATCAATTAGAATTAAAATTTTCTTAATTAATTACTATCTAGAGAACAAATAGTAATATGCTATTATTTGATAATTTAATTTTTAATTAATCTATTTATTTAAAATTTTCAATTGATGTTACTATTTTGGAACGTAACAGTAACATGTTACTGTTTTGGAACGTAACAGTAACATGTTACTGTCTAGAAAAAAAATAGTAATATGCTATCATCTATTTATCTGAAATTTTTAATTAATATTTCTGTTTTAGAATGAAACAGTAACATGTTACTATATAGAAAATAAACAGTAACATGTTACTGTTTAGAGAAAAAAATGGTAACATACTATTATTTAACAATTTGATTGTTACTTAGACTTAATTTATCTATTTATTTGAAATTTTTAATTGATGTTACTATTTTGGAACGAAACAGTAACATGTTACTGTCTAGAGAAAAAATAGTAACATGTTATTATTTAGCAATTTGGTTATTAATTAGACATGATTTATTCATTTATTTGAAATTTTTAGTTAGTGTTACTGTCTTGGAATAAAATAATAACATGCTATTATTTGACAATTTGGTTGTTAATTAGACATGATTTATTCATTTATTTGAGGTTTTTAATTAATGTTACTGTTTTGGAACGAAACAGTAACATGTTACTGTCTTGGAACGAAACAGTAACATGCTATTATTTGGCAGTTTGGTTGTTAATTAGATATGATTTATTCATTTATTTGAGATTTTTAGTTGGTGTTATTGTTTTGGAGTGAAACAGTAACATGTTACTGTCTTGGAACGAAACAGTAACTGCTGGAAATCGTGCATCATACATGCACAGCGGAATAAAATTTTTGCACGATTTCCACCAAGGATCCATGCGAATTTAGAACGCCATAGAATAGGGATTAGGGTTTATACCTTTTTGGCCAAAATCTTCTATCCGCTGCACAGCAAATCCGATCTGCTCTCCAAATCACGAACCGGAATAGAAACTCGAAGATCAGATCACCAGTACAGTGTTTATGTGGCTGCACCTCTATGATATCTACACGAACCCGTGAATCACCGATGAATGTCCACTACACACACCGGTTGGAATTGGTCTCCTTACACCTCGTAGTGCTAGCTGCACCTCTTCAGGGGTTTTTTTGGTCAAGGAGATGTGCTAGGATTTTCTATACCTTTTTGGTGCGTGAATAATGATAGTAAAAAATATTATTACTTAACAAGCCTATTTAAATAGGTGCATAGAAAAATCTAACCTATTTGGGCTTTATTCCATGTACAATTATAGGCTTATTATTGGGCATTATAATTATAACATGAATTCCCAAATGTTAAGCCCAAACAATTTGGTCAATTAATTCCAAATTCACTTGGCTCTAGGTGTGTGACCCTACAGGCTCTCATTACGTTGGCAATGACCATTAATCATATTAATGATTATAAACAATGATTGGTGTCTAGCAATACATCATTGTTACCTAAGTAATGAGAAAGTCGGTGATTTGACTAAACCTTTACACGTGATCATCACTTATGTCCTTTTGTCATATACATCTAGATTGAGCACAAGACATGGACCGTGTCATTCCCGTATAGCCCAACCTTAAGGTTTCTTGATTCCTAAGTAAGCTGACTGAAACAAATGTAATTGACATCTCATGTCAATTTATCTGAGCATGGCCATGCATTTTCTCAGCTTTACTTAATCAAGGGGCCCATAGATGTTACTCCTGTTATATAGGAGGGACAAATCCCATCTTGATCACACAAACCCCTCCGCATGATATGTGACATATCCAATATCTACCCTTGCATTCACTTAACCATTAGTGACATAGAATAGTATCAAAATATGAAACTCACATGTAGGGAACCTTGGTGATCTCAGGTCAAAGGACCATATTAATAATGATCACTAAGAACCACTTATGACACTCATATAACGATCCATGTAGTGTTCTTAATATGGGTCAGTCCAGTATACAAGTTCTCTAACTTGTACTCATGTGTAAACTTAATATCCCATATAAGTCTTCACACATGCTAGTCTTCACATATCAAAGCAACCTAATCCACAATGATATATGACTAGGGACATTTAAGAATACAATTATTCTAAAGTTATTATTATAATTGAATATATTACGCAGACAATATATATAAATATAATAATTAGAAATGCCATTAAAATAACATGATTTAAAATTACAATCACCAATATGATTGGTTTTAGGGCATATACACTAACAGTAACATGCTATTATTTGGCAGTTTGGTTATTAATTAGACATGATTTATTCATTTATTTGAGATTTTTAGTTAGTGTTACTGTCTTGGAACGAAACAGTAATATGTTACTATCTTGGAACAAAACAGTAACATGCTATTATTTGGCAGTTTGGTTATTAATTAGACATGATTTATTCATTTATTTGAGATTTTTAGTTAGTGGTATTGTCTTGAAACGAAACAGTAACATGTTACTGTCTTGGAACGAAACAATAACATGCTATTATTTGGCAGTTTGGTTATTAATTAGACATGATTTATTCATTTATTTGAGATTTTTAGTTGGTGTTACTGTTTTAGAATGAAACAGTAACATGTTACTGTCTTGGAATGAAACAGTAACATGCTATTATTTGGCAGTTTGGTTGTTAATTAGACATGATTTATTCATTTATTTGAGGTTTTTAATTAGTGTTACTGTTTTGGAACGAAACAGTAACATGTTATTATCTTGGAGCGAAACAGTAACATCCTATTATTTGGCAGTTTGGTTATTAATTAGACATGATTTATTCATTTATTTGAGGTTTTTAATTGGTGTTACTATTTTGGAATGAAACAGTAACATGTTACTGTTTAACATGTTACTGTCTTGGAGTGAAACAGTAACATCCTATTATTTGGCAGTTTGGTTGTTAATTAGATATGATTTATTCATTTATTTGAGGTTTTTAATTAGTGTTACTGTCTTGGAACGAAACAGTAACATGTTACTGTCTTGGAACGAAACAGTAACATGTTACTGTCTTGGAACGAAACAGTAACATGCTATTATTTGTCAGTTTGGTTGTTAATTAGACATGATTTATTCATTTATTTGAGGTTTTTAGTTGGTGTTACTGTTTTGGAGCGAAACAGTAACACGTTACTGTCTTGGAGCAAAACAGTAACATGTTACTGTCTTGGAGCGAAACAGTAACATGCTATTATTTGGCAGTTTGGTTGTTAATTAGACATGATTTATTCATTTATTTGAGATTTTTAGTTGGTGTTACTGTCTTGGAACGAAACAGTAACATGTTACTGTCTTGGAACGAAACAGTAACATCCTATTATTTGACAGTTTGGTTGTTAATTAGACATGATTTATTCATTTATTTGAGATTTTTAGTTGGTGTTATTGTTTTAGAACGAAACAGTAACATGTTACTGTCTTGGAACGAAACAGTAACATCCTATTATTTGACAGTTTGGTTGTTAATTAGACATAATTTATTCATTTATTTGAGATTTTTAGTTGGTGTTACTGTTTTGGAACGAAACAGTAACATATTATTGTCTTGGAACGAAACAGTAACATGCTATTATTTGACAGTTTAGTTGTTAATTAGATATGATTTATTCATTTATTTGAGGTTTTTAGTTAGTATTATTGTTTTGGAATGAAACAATAACATGTTACTGTTTTAGAACGAAACAGTAACATATTACTATTTAGTTTACAAATAGTAATAAATTATTTTTTAGTAATTTTATTTGTTAAAAAAATTATTATAACACTACTAGATACCAAAAGAGTTAGAAAGAAAAATTTTAATATGGGATTTGAATGAATTTAAATTAATAAAAATAAGATTAAAGTTAAAAAAAAACAAGAAATTAAAGAAAAATTAAAAAAATCATTGAAAAAGGCCTTTTTTGCCAAATCAGAGTGGGCAAACCTTTGGTGTTTTGCAAGCACGTAGATCTCGAAAAGTTACATGAAATAAAAAAAAATTCACTTAAAACGGACAATCAGGCACAAAGTTATGATCATTCAAAGTTTTGAGCTCAATTTATACGTTTTTAACCAAGTAGACTTCGTCAAACCCACATTTTCTTATTTTCTGTTGAAAGAGCAAATGAAAAAGATTAAAAATGAGTGGTCATGTAAACATTGGTTAACTAATAAAGAATTTATGACTTTTTAAAAATTTTAATTTACTACCGCATTCACACAGTTAAAAAAAGAGTAATTTCAATATGTAACATTCATAAATCATAAAATTGGAACCTATTTAAAAAAAATTGGCGCTATCACCTCTTTAAAATTAATTAATATCTATTAATATATATTACATTATTATTAAGGATATTGTAGTCATTTCATTATTATTTCCTAGGAAATTCAAAGTTGAACCAAACAAAACATAAGAATTTATTTCGTGGGATATGTGACTTCCTTTATGTCAACCAAACAACATTTAAGGATTTCCTAGGAAGTGCACACAGTAAGTAACTTCTTAGGAAATTCAACTTCCCATGGGAAGTTATTTCCTTTTCCTGCATGAATCAAACGACTCCTTAATTTACATACTTAATTATATGTATATAATAGACTATTTCTAATGAGATACTAGATGTTGATATATCTCAATTGGCCGTCGAGTAACATTGCACAAAAGGTCTTCAGTACAATTTAAAGTCAATTTGATTATAATTTTTAATTATATTCCCTCCTCAAAATAAAAGAATATAATTAGAACAAAATTATTCTAAATAGAATAAACTTCATAAATGAATTATAGACACTTCACTTTATTTTATGAAAAAAATTATAATTTTATTTGATGAAAAAATATTTTTAAATAATTTAAGATAATATAAAATATTTTCCACCAATTTGTTAAACCATTTCTTTTATTTCAATGACTCTTACAATTTGTTCTGAAAGCCTTCCGTAATCGCCAAACACATTGGAATATCTCAACAACCATGACAAACAAATAGTATTTATCCCATAATATAAAATAAAAAGTATAATACAGCTTTCACAGATTGAAGACATGACTACCAGGGCAAAAGACGTGTGATTTGTCAATTGAGCTACACAATTCTTAAAGTTATTTTGCACAACTGGTAAATAAATACAAAAATAACAAAACAACACCTTATATCCTTCTTGTTTAAGGATTCTGTCCGCCATTAAAGTTCGAAATCAAAGCTCTAACAGTGGAATTTCAGTGGTTTTGAACAAAAAATTCGTTGAGAACAGTGGCTCACTTCTGTCCGGACCCACTCCGACCAAAACCCAATGAATCCAGGTTCCAAAACCGTCAATCAAAGTCGCGGAACTGTGCAAAAATAGAAAAGAAACTTGGTCAAATTCATCTTTCAAGGCTCTTTAATTCATCCGAATTTATTCCATATATTTAATAGGTGAATCATACTAATTGAATACATAAGAGATTTCACACGAAAACAAAGTAATTGTATTAACTTGAAACTCCTAATTTGGAAACCCTAATACACAACTGAAAAATGAATTCCAAAACAATTTTTTGCGATTCATAAATCAAATCATACAAACTTGTTTGTATCATACCCGAAAACATGAAAATTTTCATGAAACTAATTTATGCATAATCAAATAAATTTATTTATCAAATTATTTTTTATAAATACAGAAAAACTTATTGGTCCTTCCTTAAATTTTCTCCAATGAAAAATTAATAAGAAAAATTAAATTTTTATAAAATGATTGTAACTAGATTAAAAATCTATTTTGATTTCTGTAAAATTAAATTTTTATCAATTTTGTTTCTTACTAAGAATTTGTAACAATTTGATCCTTCTCATATTAACTCTACCTTAAATTTTAATCCCCTCATACATAAGAAGAAATTACTGAATTACTATATAGAGGAATTAAAATTTAACGTAAAGTTAATTTTATAAAAACTAAATTGATATAAACTTTTAATGAGAGATGAAATTAATAAAAATTCAATTTTATAAAAATTAAAATAGGGTTTTGGTCTTATAACTAATAATTCATATAATTTTATTTGGAGAATCATACAAATGAAGTTTCATCATGATCAAATAATATAATATAACATAATATAAAATTAATTATTTAGGTTCTAATTTCACACATGCAAATTTTGATATAATATGTAAGAATTCAACAAAAATTACATGTACAAAAAAACTAGAATGCCATATATTAATTAATAAATTTACATATCTAATAAATATTCATGTTCATTTAGCGGAAGCAAATCAGTGAAAGCTAATTTTTTTTCTTGTTGTTCTTCTTTATTATGGCAAATTTCGATGGGTTAAATTTATTCGTTAAAAGTGGATAAAGGGCTTAGAGATAATTTTTATTTATTGTATCCTCATAATTCTCCTCATAGAAGGCTTGCTAGGTCTCAAACCTTAAATTTTAACCCCTCCATACATAAAACGGAGTTACCGAATTATTGTATGCATAAATTAAAATTTGACATGAAGTTAATTTTATGGAAGTCAAATTGACACAAACTTTTAGTGAAGGATAAAATTGATTAAAATTTAATCTTATAAAAATAAAAATAGGGTTTTAGTCTTATAAATAATATATTGCATAATTTTATTTAAAGAATCATACAAATGAAGCTTCATCAAGAACCACGCTTAAATTATATAATATAAAATTAATTATTTAGGTTCTAATTTCACAAATACAAGTTTTGATATAATATGTAAGAACTCAACGAAGATCACATATATGAAAAATTAAAACACTATATATTAGTCAATAAATTTGCGTATTTAATAAATATTCATGTTTGTTTAGCAGAAGTAAACAAACATGAATATTTATGATAACTCATAAATGTGTTAAACTCATAGTTCAATGGACTTTAAATATATCTTAGAATATGACTAAATTTTAACGGGTCTGTTTTATTAAATTAAAATTTTCAACTAGTAGCAGCTTAGCTAATCGGAAATTCTAACACTTTGCTGTTGCAATGAATAAATTAGGAGTTTAAGAGTGTGGGCCGAGATCATTGTGCGGCACTGCATATACGCAACTCTGGCCCAATTAAATATTAATGGTTGTTAATCACTGTGACATTTTGCTTTTGCCTTTCGTCCATCCTTCGTTTGAGCCGTAACAGACATCAAATTTTTTGAGAAACATTTTGACCGGGGCACGAAGTAATCTAAAAGAACAATGTGAACCCTAACTAGTACTCTTGGCAATTTCGCCGTCCCCGCATCTTCTCATTTATAAAGATAAAGAGACTCAATTTTTTTTTATTTTGATTCCTAATTAAAATGTTTTCTCAATTAAAAATATTTAAATTTCATTCCTTTCGTATAATTTTTAGGCTTGAGAAAAAATTGCACGAAAAGATCAAAATTTAAATATTTTTAATTTTTTAGAGATCAAATTGAAAAAACATTTCAATAAATAAATAAATAAATAATTGAATCTTTCGCGTTTTTGTATATTCTTAAATTACTTATGAAGAAACGAAGTTTCTCAAAAATTATTAGATGCAAACTTGTCGTCATGCCTGTTGCTCTGATTGAAGGAAATGAGGAGCAGAAAATACGGAATCAAATAATTGATGTATGGTATGGTAGGGATGCCTGGGTCGAAATCATTGCATAGTGGCAAGGCCCACAGCCACATGATTAGTATGGGAAACCTGCATCCACGGCTAAAGATTGTGCTTATCATAATGGAACTTTTGGTTTGCTAGGAGCAGCAGTCCTTTTAAGGAAGCAAATGGTAGATGGCTGTCCAATGCAATTAGTGAATGTTTGAGGTCTACCAACATTCATACCAAGGCCACTTTGATAATTGATTTACTTTAGTCAGCAATTAAAGAGAACATGATTTCCACTTGCAATTCCTTGGCTTCCACTTTTATAATAATAATAATAATAATAATAATAATAATAATATACACTGAAAATAAATTTATAAAACTCAATTAATTTATAAAATGGTAGAATAAATTCATAAAATTTAATTAAATTAATATAAAAATTTTTAAATTCAATTTCATTTTTTAGTACCTATAATATCTTTTTTGTTAAAAGAAATCTCCTGTGTCTCTTGAGGTTGCCACATACAAAGCCAATGTATTATGTTATGTGCAGTCCTTTTCCATTTCCAATTTTAGTTGCGGAGTCATCAAGCGAAGAAGTTGTCCCCTCTAAAGGCTTGCTAATCTTGTATTCTAACACTAGTGTGTGTGCGTGTATAAAAGCTTTAAAAACATGGGATTGACACTAGTGAATTTTCAGCTCATTTTATGGTCACATGCTGGTAGGGCAACATATATTAATGCTATCTGTAAGGTCAAATCAAATATGTATAATGAGCATGTTTGCACAGTTGGTAAGTGTCAAAAATTGGATGCTACGAACTTAGCATTGATCTAACTAATTAATTAATTGCTCAGATCTGAAAGCTTCAATCAACCCCTAACTGTCAGATCAGAGGCTCCAATGGAACCTCGTCATGGTTCTTGCAGCTGCTGGAAGGATCTACGAGTGTAGGCCAATCCAATAAAGGCATCAAAAACGAAAACCGCAAAAGAGAAAGCTCTCTAAAATGTTTATTCAAACTATGTTTTGTTAAAAGTAATGTCGCAGAGGAGAAGCTACCTAACTATCTAGCTTATAGCCATATATCAGTTCTTCAAAATGTGCAAATTCAATATCAACTTAATTACGTTTCTTTTTAACATAAGATATCTTTTTGTAGTAATATAATTATTAAGTGTTAAAATAACAGAAAATGTATCATTTATTTAATATTAAGTATAAAGAATATGACAAAAATAATATTTTTATTTTAAAAATAATTTTTTTAACTACTATACTATTAGTTATTATAACTTTTTAATAAAAAAAAAACGAGATTTATACAGCATAAACAAGGATTTTCCAACCACAAAACGGCCTCTGGCAAAACAAAAATTAATATCAATTTTATACTTGTCACATCTCTGTTGGGCAGATAAAACTTTAATTATTTGTACAAGAAGCAACCAAGTGCTCCTTCCCCCTAGCTAGAATTGCCGGGATTCTAAATCTTTAATTTACTTCAATCTTCAACCCAATATCTGGAAGATGTGATGCGCATTAGACGTTTAAGCAGCCACACATCTAAGCAAGTGGGGTCTTATAATCAACATCTGAATTTCAAAGTTTAATAGCAGATAGAATCTACAATACATATGCATAGAATTACAGCAAATTAATATACATATTAACATAGCTTTCAAAATAATGTTGTTTACCAAATATCAGATGCAACACCGTAACCCAAAATGACTAAAATCTACTTATCGTGAAAATGTTGAATGCGATTCAAGCTTACGGTCAATGCCATAGATCAGTAATTCCTACTTGTTAATACAATCCTTTATTTTTCTTCTTATTTCCTTACTTTATTACTTTTAGTACTATTGATATTCTTAATTACCGTTCTTTTATTTGGCGCAAAGGTTGCTTTCAACGTTGCTTTGTTTACCTGCTGACCTGAGTTTTCTGGCCTCTCTTTCCTCTTCACCCTAGCAATCTGTTGTGATTTCTCCTCGATCACATCATCATCACATGCCACTTTCTTAATTTTTCCATTATCTTCTTCTCACACCTTCATCTTACGCACGAATTGTATTTGGGCTCTTATGCTTTATTTGGGTGGAGATGAAAATAGAGGGAGGAAAAAATAAAGGTGAAAAAAATGGAAGAGGAAGTAATTTAAAGTAAAAAAATTTTCAGCTTAAGTTGTTTGAAATAAATGAAAATAATTTGAAATAAGTGAAAATAAAAAGAAGAGGAAATAAGAATGAAATGAATTTTTTTTTTGAATAGATATTTTTTTTTTAATTAAAGGGGAGCAAATGAGATTAAGTTAAATTACTATAATATCCTTATAGTATATTATATAGAGATAATTATAATATTAATTCATTAAATTTAATTAAAACTTAATTTATTATATTCTCACTAACAATTCAAGTTTAAATAAAATATAATAAAATAGATTAATTTTAAAATTATTAATTTAAGAATAAAATCATTAATTTAGAATAAATAATTTAATAAAATATTGAAGGAGTCCCCCACCCCAGCAGCCACTCTTCAAAATATGAGACAATAATTTTTGAATTTTTGCCTATACATAAAAGAAGATAATGTGAACCACATTGTCACTAATCATAGAAAATCAGTGAGCAGTGTAGAATGGCAAAAAAAGAAGAGGTAGAAAGATAGGTCATCAATAGGTTATATGAATGTCAAGGTCGCAGGTGAAAAAAAATGCAAAAACATCTCTCCCTCCCCGAATTTCACCTCACTTTTAAGGAGTAAGAATACTACTGGGGCCCACCAAATTTTTTCACCTTGATTTTACACTTCTTTTAATTTCCCATGTCAGCCAAACAGGTGATTTTCAAGATTTCGCTCCCAATTCCCCCTCTCCACTTCCTCCCCCCACACCATTTCATCCATTCCAAATAATGGGTTAGTGTATTGATTCACCACATTCACTTAGGGAAAAAAATCTAAGTATTAGATAGTTAAATTAATTAAAATAAAATATTAATATACAAATAACTTAAAGTAGAAAAATCTCAAACTTAGTATATATACATGTATATAATTTATTATATCATTAAATATTAAAATTCTTAATCATAATCTACAACTTTTAATCGTCATCCATACTTCCAAACCTATATAAGAGTTTTCACATAATCATTATAAGTACTCACATAATATCTTCTTTATATCCCAAATTTTTTACTAATACAAATATTTGCAATTAAAAAATAACTGTTTGACACTTTAATACAAAAAAATCATTCCTAAATATATGAGAAAAAAAACTTACAATAGGAAATAATCACTAATTGATAACAATTAAAATTTGAGTGAAACTCAATAAAAGATAGTATATAATATTTTATTTATTTAATATTAAATATTAAAAGAGTAGAGAAAAATAACATCTTTTATTTTAAAATTAAAATTATTTTTCTCTATTATTATGATTCCATACACAATTTTTTTAATCATAAGTGCTTATGAAATTCCTTAACTTACGTTTCATAAATGAGATTTTCCTTAAAAAAATTCTGATAA
Source organism: Sindora glabra (assembly GCA_020226215.1). NCBI lineage: Eukaryota > Viridiplantae > Streptophyta > Magnoliopsida > Fabales > Fabaceae > Sindora > Sindora glabra. The sequence continues at coordinate 82,556,772 of CM035231.1, read as the reverse complement.
AATAAATGATACGTAAGTGAAAGTTATAATTCTTGTTAAAGGTAATGGAGTTACGTATATTACAATAAGAGCACGTGTGCTGTTTACATTTTGAAAATTCTATATAAAGTTCAAAATACCCCACTAATTTATAAAATTTACTTGTACTGGAATATTAAAGCACATTTATGCCCACTAATATTTAGGTTTTGACTCCGCGCCCTGCATGTCACGCTGTTCAGCCATAAACAATGGAGATATGGTAGCGACCAAGCATTATGGTTTTGTCTACCAAAACCTAAAGAAGCAACTGTAGTTTGCTAAACCTAATCCGTCTAGCCAATCCAATTTAAGCTCTAAAAAAGGCTAAATTAAGGGGCATGTTGGACTTTTGGACGGCCACAAACCATCATCATGATTTATCATCAGTAACACTAGCATTTGGAATTAATTGGTATTAGTTAATGTATACAAAAAATGTTTGTAGCTATCGGCTGATGTTTTATTAGTTGATGATAAGATAGCAAATCCTTTATAAGGAGGCGTAATTAGATAAAATGGAGCTCTCAATGATGACGTACAACTTGTTTTTCATGCATATATACGGTACAATGATATCAGGGCCTAAACGCAACAACAAAACTATGATATTATAATGATCCGTATCCATGTGTTATTATAAAGACCAAAAGCCCACATTATCTTCCTTGGTTTAATCTGTGGTTAGCTTTTATTTATTTTTCTTTTCAAGTTTAGGTTGGAAAGTGTCCTACATCCTTCCTTGTCTATTTGTTTTTTGGTTTTTTGTTTCATTTTTTGTTGAGTAATGAAACTAAATATATGAGAAATGAATAAACTCTTGTTTTGTGACTAACTACTTTCTAGAAGACTAGAATCAGGTTTAAACATGCTATTATAGAATTTATTTCCCTTTTCTAACTAATATCGAATTACATTGGACATCATTTTACTGTAATTAATTGATGTAACTTTGCGCTACAAAACAAAATGAATTCATTACATAAAAAATGAGCAGGTCCTTTGAGTCCTGAAACCTGGTCTAAGCTACAATTCATTGCTGGCGCCCACGGGAAGTGATAAAGTAATAAAATATCAAAGGCTATTATTTTTCAATATTTTAAAGAGTTATATCGATATTCAAATTTAAAATTTTAGTGAATTATTTTTTTATTATTAAAAAAAATTATATCAATGAATACTGTACATTTATGTGTTGGCCGGATACGGCTAAAATATCAAACTACGCAAATTTTCAAAATAATTTACCGTTTTACGGCAGGTTGGAAACATATTATCAGAATACGCAAGGCGCCATTCAAATTGGCGCTCCTGGAGTTTGGAGGCGCCATTCAAGGTGGCGCCCTCTGCCTTGGAGGCGCCATTTCAGGTGGCGCCCTCCATGCGGAGGCGCCATTTTGACTGGCGCCCTCCACATGCAGGGCACCATCCCAAAAGGTGTCCTTGGGCCCTTTCAAAATTCAAATTTGAAATTCAAATGGGAGGCACCATTTCATCAGGCGATGCTATATACAGGCTTGACACGCTGCTCAATTGCTACAAATCTGAGTGGTGGCCTATTGGGGATTGGTCGCAGTGGAATAACCTACCACCATTCCCTGTCCTAGTTCCAAATTATGGAAGATTACGTCATGGAATAACCTACCACCATTCCCTGTCCTAGTTCCAAATTATGGAAGATTACGTGCAAGGGGACGACCAAAGTCGACCAGAATCAGAAATGAGATGGATTGGCCTCAGGAGAGCGGTGTAAAGCAAAAATGTAGTCATTGTAAGATGGAAGGACATAATCGTAGGCGTTGCCCACTGCTTCATGGGGACGAAGGCCCTTCTACACCGTGATTTTTACTATCCACTTTCGCATGTATGCTTTAAAGTATGTTAACCAATGTCATAAGTGTAGCGGTTGCACACTATATTTTATTTTTTACGGTTGTAAATTTGCACATCATTATGTATATAAGGGTTACCCCATTACTAGTAATGTAAAATTTTTTATTACCTGACATTTTATGATATTATTTATATATATTGCACCTTAAATTTAAGACAGTTTATGATATTATTTATGATATTAGTAATACCTTAAGGCTGTGCTTAAATTGGACAACACCTTTAAGTTTGTGTGTGTTTAAATTTCATTCCTATGCAATGCTTGTCGTGGCAGATGGCATCCACATCCCGACGCGTTGATCCTGGACCACGCGATCCTTCTCTGCTGACCGCTCAGCGTCACACATATCCCAGTCGGTTTGGGCAGGCCATGTATGGAAATAGCTTCACCTTAATTAACCTGACTATTAACTGTTTCTGAATTGTCAGACGTTATAGTTGGTGTTGTTTTTTCTTTTGCAGCCTGACCGTGTGCTTAGGATTCGACGAGCTCATCACTACCATCACCAGCCGCCGCCGGAGTTGATTGTCCCCTTTCTGCGAGAGGCAGGCTTTTACGGCTTGGCGATGTGTGAGTTTGTGTCGATCGACCATCAGTTGATCAGTGCTCTTGTGGAGGTGGAGGTCGGAGACGCACACCTTTCACATGTCGCAGGGAGAGACTATTACCCTGCAGGATGTTGCCTTTCAGCTCGGCCTCCCATTGACGGTCGAGTAGTGACGGGGCCCACTGTGTGGGGGTGGGAGGCCTGATAGAGGAGTAACTTGGGACTCCAGTTACCGTAGATGAGAATGTCATCCGAGGGGGCGACTGAGGATGAGTTGGTTGGAGAGGCATTTCGCTCATCTTCCAGATGATGCGGATGAGGTGACAGTGCAGAGATTCACCCAATCTTACATTTTACGACTCATTGGTGGGACGTTATTTTCCGGACCATTCGGCACATACGTCCATCTCATGCACCTACCCTTGATCGCACACCTACATGAGGCTGGGACGTACAGTTGGGGTCAGCTTGCCTGGCATACCTGTACAGAGAAACTCTGCAAGGCCACCGCACCGGATTACAGAGAGATAGGAGGTTGTTGCCTACTACTGCAGCTCTAGGCTTGGGATAGATTTCCCACTATCGCCCCCGCGATAGCTATTTCAGACATACCCGAGGGGGATGCAGGGATTGGCCCCTTAGCGCGCAGGTTAGAAAATATTTCAACTTTCACTTATAATTAAGTTTGCTACGCAGTTGCCTAACTTTGTTATTGAACCTGGCAGGTGGCACTATCAGAAGACGTTCCAGGATAGTCCGGCACACAGCCTACCCCATTACAGATACGTGCTGGACCGTCTTCGACTTGATCAGGTACGTAGGGGGTTTTTACAATCATTAATTTCAAGGCTTTGTCTAATCCACAATCGTATTTAAATCACATGATAAAATTGTAACTTCAGATAGTCTGGATCCCGTACACTGAGGAGGTCATCGCATCACTGCCTCAGTACTGCTTTCACGGGAGCGACACCTAGACAGCAGTGGTGCCGCTCATTCACTTCCAGATTGTCGAGTGGCACTAGCCTGATAGGGTTTTGCGGCAGTTTGGACTACGCCAGGCTATTCCAGAGCCACCGAAGCAGGTGGCGGAGGTCCACTGCCTTCACTTGTCCGGTCGGCATGACGAGGAGTGGCACATTCGCCATCAGCCGTATATTGCACTTTGGGATATTCGGTGAGACTTGTGCGTTACTGCCGAGCCGACGACATGGCTAGTTCTGGGACCACGTTCCGATTACATGACATGGTACAGACGGGTTACCAGGCGATGTATTACACCAGTCGGGGGAGTGCTAGACCTTGTGGTAAGATTGCGTGCTAGTTTTTTGTATCTCATTTTCTTCAAATGCATTAGTATTATAACTAACTTTAATGTCAAAAATTTGCACAGGTAGATGAGGTTTCCTCACTACAGGACTTCACTACCCCCGAGGGACAGGCTATGTTCACCTTCGATGCGCTTAGGTCAGCGATGGAGTCCATCCTTCATGCGGTTCAGCAAGTTGATCATGTCATTATTGACTCACATGCGGAGCCAGCTCCCTAGGCCCATCACATCCCAGACCCTGCGGAGGGTGACCATGATGAGCCTCGATCTCGCCGACGACGTCGTACTGCTCCACGGCATACGTCGCAGGCTGATGTTCCGTCCGCTTCGACAGTGCAGCAGATTCCACCTTCGACTGCCCAGGAGACCATGATGATAATGCCTGATCTTACTGCCCCATCTCATGTGTACCCTACTACACCTGATGATCCTTCAGCCTCCACCATGTTCCCGGCCGCGCTATTTGGGCCATCGTCATCCCAGATGCACCAGCCCCCTCCTGGTGTTCCACCCTCATTCTAGGCATTTCCACACGTACCAGGAGTCTCATCTGCATTCTATGCCTTTCCTTCCGATGATGCTGGTGCATCGCAGCCATATCGTCCTGTATTTGATTAGCATACTCAGGATCAGGGATTAGCGCATGGTGACATGATGACAGATGACTCAGATCTTGTAGATAGAGGTAGAGGTGGAGGCAGAACGGGAGCCAGGGGTAGAGGCAGAGTAGGAGCTCGAGGTAGAGCAGACACAGACACCGGGGATGTGACACCCGAGCCTGCGCAGAGGGTTAGTAGATACGGCCGACACATTACCGATCCTGGATGTGGGACTGGACAGCACTTGCGTAGACATTAGCTTTCTTTTCTATGTTTTTTGTATATTTGTATATTTGTATACATTTATCTTACTACTTTTTTGCCAGTCACTCAACATTTAGGATGACTTTACTACTTTATTGTCAGACATAAACATTTACGATGCTTCTAATTACTGTGACTTTTTCAATTGCTTGCGTAGGAATAATTACAAATAACAATAAATCACGATGATCATTGCAATATTTAATTTTATTTAAAAAAATGATGATAAGGACATCTTCCACATATAATAACTAATATTATTAATTATCATACTTTCACAACTGTTATAAATATATACTCGGTTAAAATACCAAAATACATTTACTTCATAAACTATTTTTCGTTTTAACCGCAATTTTGAAACTATTTACCAAAATACACAGGGCACCAGACTGTTTGGCATCATCGGCCGCGTTGAAGGCGCCTTCTAACATGGCGCCTTCGCTGTAGCAAATTTCACTGGGGAGGCGCCATTTCACCTGCCGCCTACCAAGCAAACTTAGGTTTAGAACTTATGGGGCTGGGAGGTGCCAAGTAAAATGGCACTTCCACAGTCCCATTTTATAAATTAATTAAGTTTAATAAATTTATATATTTATTTATATAACTTTAATTTTATTATAATTATATCTTAATTTTTACGACTAATATAGATAAATAAACTTAAGTTTGTTGGGTAGGCGCCAGGCGAAATAGCGCCTCCCAGCCCGCACAGTGAAATTCGCTGTAGCGAACGCGCCATTCTGAAAGGCGCCTTCAACGGCGCCCTGCGTAATTTGGTATTTGGCGCGAATGATGCCACTTCGTCTAGCATACCTCTACACGTCATTTGGCGTCTCTCCATCGCTGTTTGTATCTTCTGTGCTTATTTCGATAAAATGTTTCGAGCGAACGATGAAACGAATAATAGTTTCTTAAAAAATAATTAATCGGTACTTTTCACTCCCATTGCCAAAATATTTTATCATTCTAATGAAATAAAAAATAACTAATTCATGTTATAATTCCGATTTCATTACAAAATTAAAAGATTATTGAAACGAAATAATCATATTTTTTAAAATTTATAGCTATCTTCAACCTCGCCAGTTTGCATTCATTCTGTCACAAAATAAAAAAAATCTTATTCAAATAAATACAAAGCGGCAAGCATATTATTGGAATAAATATAAAATAAGAAAAATATATTTATTACATTATATTTCTTTTCATTTTTAGCAATCTTCAACTTTGTATATAAGGAATATTTTAGTATACTCAATAAATTTACTTATGTGTAATAACATATTAAATAATTACTTGTAATAATATAATTCCAAACGTTAAAAGTTTATAGTTTCAAAAATTGATAAAAATTAACTGTCATTGCATAAAATTTTGAGAGACATTAATGTAATTTATGTAATTATTCTTTATTGATCCTATATTTTTTAAATAATATTTAATTAATTACTAAATATTTATTATTTTTATTCATTATATTATTATGATTAACTACTTTCTTATTTAATTCCTATAATACATTTATGTATTAGATATCAAAGTGGAGTTAACATATTTTTATATCACATCAAATATAATTATAAAATAAATAATTTATTTTCAAAAATTTATTTTCAGTTATAATCATATATTATTTATTTTTATAATTTTTATTTTCAAATTATATCAACATTAATTAATTTTAAAAGGGAAAAAAATGAAAAAAAATGGACCGAGGGCGCCACTTTGAATGGCGCCCTCGGACACCGAAAGGTGCAATCTTATATGGCGCCTCCACCCATGAGGCGCCACCCTAAATGGCGCCTCCCGCCCACGTGCGTATTTCGGTAATATGTTTCGAAAAAATAGTAAAACAGTAATAAGTTTCGTAAGAAACATTATTTTGGTATTTTAGCCAACTGAACGGGACTTACGTCCTCGTGGCTCTTTTCTTTTTCTCATATTGATTTCCCTATCTCTTGAACTTTTTTTGGATAAATGATCAATGTGCTTCGAGTCAATTTGATTTTGTCTCGACATTTCTCCAATTATATCATGGAACAAGTATGAAAAAATTAATATATGCGGATAACATTTTTCCAAATTAGAATTCAATAGTTATGCATGATCTCTACCACATAATATAAATTTAATGGATAATTACAGTTTATTTGCTTGTAATTTTATTGAGTTTTATTTATCTCACTTGTATTTTTAAATATTACAATTTATTCATCTATATTTTTTCATGTTAATATTTTATTTACTTAAATTTTTTTTCATCAAAATTTTAATGGATTATTTCATAACAAGTGAGTAAAATGAATTTGGAAGAAATCATAAAGGGATAAATTATAACTAATTTTCATATTTATATGAATTAATATTTAGAATTCTCAATTGGAATTAAAAGAATTATATTAACCATATCTTTTTAGTTTAAATCTACAAATTAATGTTATTGTCATGTACTTCATAAAATTATTAGTAAAACAATATAAAAATATTATTACTTACAAATATTAAGAATTTTAATTATTTTTTTATACATACTGTGTATTATAAAAGAATTATTTTTAATATTTAAATTGATTAAGCCCGAATTTTTGAATCCATCATTTGGAATTGCAAATCTCAAAATTTGAACTGTATCATAATCAATTGATTTAAACTATTAAACCAACTTTAACCGTTGTGATTAGTGTCAGTCTGATTACTTTAGTTTCAAACAACTTAGAATGAGGTTTCACCATACTTTCTAATGTTAGCATTTTATCCACTTAAATTCTTTTATCAAATTTTTAATGAAATACTTTATAACAAGTAAATAAAGTGAATTTTGAGAAAATCATAGATGGATAAATTATGATTATTTTTTATATTTGTAGGAATTAATACTCAGGTTCTCAATTGAAATTAAAAAATATATTAGCCATATCTTTTTAATTTAGATCTACAAACTAATATTATTACCATGTACTTTATGAGAATTATTAGTAATGGAATATAAAAATTTTATTATTTACAAACATAAAAAATTTAATTTTAGTTAATTTTTTCTACATGTATCATATATTATAATAAATTTTTTTCTTGTTTAAAATAAGGGCAGGCAATAGTCGATCAAAATTGGTTAAGTTCAAATTTTTGGACTGATTGCTTGGAATCACAAATTTCAAAATCTGAATTGTACCATAATCAAACGATTTAAGGTATTAAATCGACTTTAACTGTTGTGATTGGTTTTGGTTGGATTATCTTGGTTTCGAATGATTTGAAACTAAGTTACATCATGTTTTTTGTAAGACAGAGCAAAAAGCTTATCATGCATCCCTATTATTTTAAATGTGGAAAAAAAAAACTAATGCAGAGGTAAACTAAACTTAAGATTAACAAATCTACAATATTTATTGTAAATATACTCTAACCCACCTCCAAATCGAAAGAAGAGCTAAAAAGGAATAATCTTATTTCATGATCCATAACAGATTATAAAGAAAGGCAAAAAGAATGGTTATATACCTTAATGAAAATTTCCCTAAAATATGCATTTTTGCAATTCATAGGTTATAATTCATATGATAGAACAAGAAGGGTGAGGCTTTTAAATTAAGGTGCGAAATAGGTGTAGAAGGAAGTTGGTGCAACAAAGGCCAAAAAAAAAAAAAAAAAAACCAATAGATAATGCTTCCTTTTTTTATGTGTTATAGTTTCGTTTGTAATTATAGGAAAGGGTTTTATGTGACTAGGAGAATGAGAAATTATAATAAGGTATGGTTGAAAGCAATGCTTCTTTGGTGAATTCGAGTAGTTGATGGAGAACTCTAAGCAGTTAACTCACCAATGAGGTTAAATTTGGAGGGGCAAAAAGCAAATGCAAAATCTTTAGTGCTCTATTAGGGTTTCTAATTTAGGAAATTTTGCTTTGAATAAGGACTGAAGCATAACACAAGCCCATTTTAACTGAAGATTAAAATCCTAAACAACATCTTCTTCTCACATTAATCGAGTTTTAATTTACATTAATTATTCCCATGGTGAACCGAGACGAGCGACAATAGATGCAGCTCTCGTAGTTCATTCCGCCATCATCTGCAACTTTGTAAGAAATAGTTATCAACTGTCGAAATTTACTTTGTTTCAGTCGATAATCACTAAATGGGTATTTTTGCCCAATCCTAGTCTAAGGTATGTTATTAAATAAGAATATAAGATTGATATATTTTAATTCCAATTAAAAAATTCTTGACATTAATTTATATAAATATAAAAAAATTATATTTTACTTAAATTTGATTTTATCCGAGTTTACATAATTTGCTTGTTATGAAGATTTTTATGAAAAATTGGATGAAAAAAAGTTTGGATGGGCAAATTATTAACGATAAAAAGCACATATTGACAAATCTTGAAAATACATATGAGTTAAGTGAAAATATATATGAATAAAATGTAATTTTTTTCAAAATTCAATTGACTTATCTTGTTAAATAATATTTTTTTTATCATTGGAGAGTAAAATAAAAATTTTACAGTTTTGGAAACTTTCATGCATTTTTATATGCCAATTTATATAAAAAGAATTAGTTTCCTTTCTGTGATTTTTCTTTGAAGCATTTTATCCGGTTTGGCCCTAGGGATAATGAATTGGGCAAAGGTTCTAATTTCTAAGAAATTTTAATAGGAAAAGATTATGATGCACCACTAAAAAATTGGTGCACCGTGCTTCAAGAGATGGATGGCTATGATTTATTGACATATTACAAGTGGTACAGGGAAACCTGAAATAAAATATACGAATAATGACCCCAAGAAAATGATGAATTGTAAAAAATGAATTTAGGCCTCATGAGAGCGGTAACCCAACTCAAGTGAAGAAGTGAGGTAAGAGGATTGGTGATCGATGGTGAGGGGTTAGTTGGCAATGACAATTGGGTTGCAGTGGGGGAATCAAAAGAACATTGGCGGCTAGTGGAAGCAGGAAAGGAAGACAAGAAAGGAAAATTCCTATTTGGCTTGCCGTAATGTTGCTTTTGCTAGATTTTTGTGGGGTGGTGCCTGAAATTTGCATCACTACAACAACAAAGACAAGTAAGAATTGTTTAAGAGTTTGTTTTGCATTATTACATAACATTTTCTCACAAGTTGAATGGCCATTTTTAGATTTGTGAAAGACCTGTGAAGGAGTTGATTTTTAGATTATATTTTTGGTTGAGTACAAATTTGAGGCATCAGATATCAATTTATGAATTTTAACAAGAGCAAAACAAGACGCCTATTCAATGCTAACCAATCTTATTATTACTTAATTCTGCTTCCACTTTTCACTTATTAGTGTTAAGGTTTTGATTATTTCTTATCATGCATAAATTTTCCTCAGACTACTAGTGCAAATAGAAAAGCTTATATCTCACAAATACAAAATTTCTTTTGCTATTTTTTTGGTTGAATCGGAACATCTGCTTCTGATGAAACATCACGGAACTCTTGCTCGAGGCTCATTGTTTTAACTATTGTATAATTTTTGTGAAAATTACTATTACCATTTCATATCGAAGGGGCTTTAGAATAGACAAGTTCATCTATTTTGCCGCAAGAGTCATCTTAGGGAGAAATTCTTTTTTGGTGTTCAATGCCCCAAGTTCTTATCTTTTTTCTTCTTCCTTTTAGGCTCCTTGTGGAACTATGTACTTCTAGAGGCCCGTAAATCTACCACCGTTGGAGATGATACTAACTTCCAAGGATGCGATGGCAAAAAAATGGAGATTGCGGACTGCCCTTAGAGCTACCACCGTTAGACATGATACCACCGTTTTTAATCATTATTTCTCCACTCGCATTATAAAGGCTGGCTACCATCATAGGGGTTGAAGAGGTTATAGAGGGGCTTCCTAAAGCAAGAATGAGAAGACTGTTTCATTTCTTAATAACTTTTGTCTCTTGTAGAGTGCTAATCTTTTCCCTTGAAAAGATGTCTTTGCATTCAATCATCTGATTTTTTAAGGGTGTGAATTTTGTTTATATTTGTCGTGTAAATCCAAGCTCATAGGATTTGCCAGTTTCTTTACCTTTTCTTTCCTTGTGCTATCTAGTTTATGTGTAGTCTTGATCAGATTCTTGGTTTAAAAAAAAAATGACATGGATTACTAAATTGTTAGGGGGAATATTATGTGAGAAACAAAATGTTGGTGTTGATGATATAACCAGCAACTTTCACAATCCTCTAATACTGACATACCCTGAAAATGTCCAAAGCTCACACCTGAAGTGAGTGAACCAGTTGTATAACCAGCTTTTATCAAACACAGCTTACATATCATGCAGCCCATTAAGAATTTTTAGAATTTTCCTGAGAGTGAAATAGACTAGGACTTGAAGCTTTGAATGTCAAACAAAAAGAGCAAGAGCTGTATAATGAAAATAATCAGGAAAAATGGAGCTAGCTGCAAACACTTTGAATGAATTCATAAATAAGATAGAAAGTAATGGTTTTGATATCTTCAAAACTACCAATGAGACTAACAGTAATGATTGTCTAATCCATTTCCTTGAGAAATCCCCCCCCCCATTGGACAAACGCATATACATGATTTCCACCTGAATGATACTATTTCTTGAGAGCTGCTAGAATGTCAAGGGTGATCTTTGTACTTGCAAATGTAATGCAGATGGTGCAAGTATAAAAATAGGCCAGGATTCACGTATGAATGCAGCTACTGCAATGACCAGCAAAAGCCAGAAAATTTTACATATAACTGTTAAAGAAAAATGATATTGAAGTTATCAGAAATGAAGATGATTGTTCGAAGTTATCATGCGAATAGTTTACAAGTAGTCTTAGTCATAACAGACAAAAAATGGAGACAATTATTCCCATTTATCAATGAATCTTTCAGACCATACAGTCTAAAAAATGATTTCAAGCAACTACATTATATAGAATCTCAGATATACAATATTCAATTAAAAATGTAACAACTGAGCATATTGTGATGAAGAAATTGCATTAACATCTAAATAGTAGTAGCAATAAAAACTAAAAGAAATGAGAAATACCATAAATATTGCACAAGAATAACATCATGATTGTAGAAACTGAGAGTGCTTTAAGCACAGAAGCATCTAGTATGATTTGCACCAGAAGTCAACTAGCACATTACATATTTTATTAATTGCAGAAGGCAGCTGGAAATATTTGATAAATTTTACAAGCCAATTGTAGGTAGCCAGATCTCAAGCAGTCATAACTGACAACCATACAATCATAAGCTGAGAAGAAATATCACACAGTTACACCAAAAGTACAGTGAAGACAAAGAAACAATTAGAATAAAGAGCAATTGCCTACAAAGTTTTCCCCAGTCCCATTTCATCTGCTAAAAAAGCACACCCTTCGTGCTGCAATATGAAACTAAAGGAACAATAAATAAGGAATGACTAGAACTGAAGGCATAAAGAACAAATAGGCAAGAAATACGCCAAGAAAACTAGATTCAGATAGAATTAAAATATGATAACTAAGGAAAAATAAAGAGCCACTACCTAACCCCTTCTCGCTGAAATGGCAAAAGCTTGGATTCAATATAGCTAGGGATCCTCTTTGAAAAAAAAAAAAAAGTGAACTTCAGAAACCTTTAGGAAATATACATCTCAAACTCAGCAGATCTAAAAGGCAAAAAGCTCATAATTAGAACATTTAGCATTTACCTCTAAGATCCAGAATTAAAGATGCCGTAGCAATGGCCTAATGTGCAGAAGATTTCTTCAAAAAAGAAAAATAACTGAAACACCATGTGTTCTAAAGTATTCAACTATTTGTTCATGATTCTGGATCAATCCCTGCATATTATATTACTATATAAAAATCACCAACCTATTGCATTATCAAAAAAAGCATGCAGAGAACAGAACTTGCACTTCTTGTGAGTACAAAATATTCGTGAGAGAGAGGGAGAGAGAGAGAGAGAGAGAGAGAGAGAGAGAGAGAGAGAGATGTTTAGAGCGATCCAAAAGTTAACCAATGCGTGATTGAATTCTGATTTACAATAGCAAATAATGTAAGCAGAAACAAGTAAGCACGTGAATTTTAATAACAAACAAGCATTATTATAAAACTAATTTAACACCACCAAATTGGCGAGTAATTGCAAAGAAACCATAGTGTGACTGCTATTTACTCATAAGAGAATTATCATTAAATTTGTGAACCCCAATTTGGTTAATATAAACAATTCATCTAGGAAGCAACCATAAACATGGGATTAAAGAGAAAAGGCAAGCTCAGCCTGAGTTCATTGTTTGTAATAGCAATTGATTGATAAGAAAACTCAAGAGATGATACTGACTGCCATTCAATCTATGTACATTCAATATATCCCATACAATAAATGCAAAACTATTTCTTTTGAAGTTTAACTTGACTTCAGACATCCAAGACCTAATAATAAAAGTAGAAGCAGCCTTGCAGAGAAGTTTAAACTCTTTTACTAGCATGAAACTGTGAAAGTGGAACTGAAAAAAAATAGATAAGACGCTTGTCACATTAATTTTTTACATACTCATGCTTTGACATCTTCTGTGTGATTCTATGGGTAGACTCCAACTCAACAGGCTCAATCAACCATTTTGAGTAGCAACAGACAAAGCACAATTAATTCATTTCTCATGTTTATTTATTTACTTTTTAATGAAATTTGTAGATTCAGCAGACTTCTCATGGTATTGGCAAGTTGTGTTTTTTAATTTACTTTATCTAAAATAAAAGGGACAAATTAACAACCCATCAATTTCTACATTGTAGCAAGTAACAACTTATGAGTTACATAATGAAATAGCGAAATTCTTTTAAATTTTGGGAGTAAATCCAATTTACATACCAATTCAGAAATAGTTAAAAAGATAATCAATAGCAGAGGAGAAAAACAGATAGAAAAAGATGAAGGGCATCAACAGCTCGACAAGAAGGGGCAATCAACTTCAACTATTTATTTCATTTTTTAGGGAAATTTCTCAAAAGGCGATCCGTTTCGAAGTATCACTACATGTTTCAACTGACCCAGACAATGAATCCACTAAAACAATTAATCTATACTCTAGGACTCACATTGAGTTTCAAAGATATCTATGTATAGAGGATGAGGCTAACAAAAGTATGATAACAACACAAATCCTAATTCTGTATGTGCATATCAATTGTGCATATCAATTAAGTTACCTATCAGATAAATCTCATCAATACCTCCAAGAAAAAATTGTTGTCCCCATAATCACAACGGATTGCTGCCATTCGTAACTGCCAATCTTCATTTCGTCTTCAATATCTAACATCATCTGCTCCTTCGACTGGGAAGGTCGTGTCAATGACGATCATCGGCGACTTCTTCAACCTTGAAGACTGGCTTTGATCTCAAATTTCAACCGCCGCCAAGGGCATTTCAATTAACTGAAGTCATACTTGATTACTCGTACAGGGGTGGGCTGAGATAGATCACGCACAAGTTTGAGTACTTATATCCTCGCAGGTGTTATTTCTGAAAGTTGAAAGGGGCCAATATGAAAACTGACAAACGTGCTGAAAGTAGATTTTAAAATTGGTGAACAAGTTGCTTCATGTATTATTAGCCGTTGATAGGGTGACGCCCCGGTGCACCACTGAAGTCTCTCCATACTTCTCGAGTAAGAAAGAGGTTTTTCTTCCTCCGAGAACGATTGCTCCTTGCCGTTATCTCTCCGTTTCAAAATTCCCAATTTTCTCAGACTCATCGGAAACCCTAGCTTCCTTTCAATATAATCTCTCTCCGATTTCTGAAATCTTCAACAAATTCATACCCAGATCCTTGTGAAAAGAGCTAAGAGGCTAAGATTTTATGGGTAGCACAGAGAAGCTTTTGAATCAGATCATGGAATTGAAGTTCACATCCAAATCGCTTCGGCGCCAATCACGCAAATGCGAGAAGGAGGAGAAAGCCGAGAAGCTCAAAGTCAAGAAAGCAATCGAGAAAGGTAACATGGACGGCGCTCGGATCTACGCCGAGAACGCCATCCGCAAGCGAACAGAGCAAATGAACTACCTTCTTCTCGCTCCCCGGCTGGACGCCGTCGTGGCTCGCGTCGACACGCAAGCTAAGACGTCCACCATCAACAAGTCGATGGCCAACATCGTCAAATCCCTCGAATCCCCTTGGAACTCCAATTGCACCATCGTTTGTTATAATTCTCAAGCGGACAGCCGTTGACTAGTACCACATCGTTTAATTGCAATATTTGAAAAGCCTTTATATTTAGATGAAAACATTCCACCCTCAACACAAACCACGAGGCGATGTGATTGGGCTTCTTACAGAGATTTGTTCTCGTATAGGCTCAGGAAAGTCCCCGAGCCACACACTGCAGAGATGCAGCCTCGGAAACGAGTGGGCTTTGAGCTGGAAATTGTCCCATCGTTCGGTGGGAGGGCTGAGACGCGTGTGGAGCCTGCACAGTTTCCGCCGAAGACATTGGCCGCTTACACAGTCATTCACATGGTTTTCAGTTGACCAACTGAACGGGGCTTACGCCCTCGTGGTTCTTTCTTTTTCTTGTATTGATTTCCCCATCTCTTGAACTTTTTCTGATAAATGATCGATGTGGTTTGAATTAATTAGATTTCTTTTGCCTCAATTTTTCTCAATCATAGAGCAAGTATGAAAAAATTAACATCTACAAGTAACATTTTTCCAAAATAGAATTCAAAATTATCATTAATAGAATATAAAAAATTTATTATTTATAAATATAAAAAAATTATTATTTATAAATATAAAAAATTTTAGTTATATTTTTTTACATGTACCATATATTATAATAATTTTTTTTCTGTTTAAAGTAGGAATGGCCAACAATCAATCAAAATTGATTAAACTCAAATCTTTCAATTGATCAATTGGAATCACAAATTTTAAAATTTATATTGTATCGTAATCGACCGATTCAACGTATTAAAGCGACCACAATTGTTATGATTAATTTTGGTCAAATTACTTTGATTTCAAATGAATTGGAATTAGGTTTTATCATATTTTCTATGATGCATGTTAAGGTATTCTTGGTAAATACTCTCATCATCTCATCTAATGGCTCTCCATACTGCCAAGTCAGCATGGATTTCGTACCACATGTGTACCTTAAAAATCTCCACTTTCTGTAAGATAAAGCAAAAAGCGGTTAAAATACTAAAATACGGCTATTTCACAAACTATTTTTCGTTTTACCGTAGTTTCAAAAGTATTTACCAAAATACGCAAGACGCCACACTATTTGGCGTCATCGGCCACTTCCACTTTTCGTGAAGGCGCCTTTCAACGTGGTGCCTTCGCCGGGTGCAGGGCTGGGAGGCACCATTTGACTTGACGCCTCCCTACATTTCGAAATGGGGTGGGAGGCGCCATTTGCCTTGGCGCCTCCCCCCATTTCATAAACTTTAAGTTTATGAAATGGGGGGAGGCGCCAAGGCAAATGGTGCCTCCCACCCCATTTCATAAATTAATTAAATTTTAAAAATTTAAAAATTTATTTATATAATTTTTATTTTATTATTATGTATAATAAAATTATAATTTTTAAAATATAATTAATTATATTTTATGATATTATTTATATATATTATAATTTAAAATTAAGATATAATTATATTAAAATTAAATTAATTATATTTTATAAAAATTATTTAGATTTATATTATAAATAGTGTAGATTGTAAATTAATAAAAATATAAGGCTAAATTTGAAAAAAATTTTGAAAAGATAGTAATTTATATATAAATCTAAATATTTTAGATTTATATATAAATTTTACTATCTTTTCAAAATATTTTAGATTTATATATAAATTACTATCTTTTCAAAAAAATTTCAAATTTATCCTTATATTTTTATTAATTTACAATCTACACTATTTATAATATAAATCTAAATAATTTTTATAAAATATAATTAATTTAATTTTAATATAATTATATCTTAATTTTAAATTATAAATTATAATATATATAAATAATATCATAAAATATAATTAATTATATTTTAAAAATTATAATTTTATTATAAATAATAATAAAATAAAAATTATATAAATAAATTTTTAAATTTCTAAAATTTAATTAATTTATGAAATGGGGTGGGAGGCGCCATTTGCCTTGGCGCCTCCCCCCCATTTCATAAACTTTAAGTTTATGAAATGGGGGGGAGGCGCCAAGGCAAATGGCGCCTCCCACCCCATTTCAGAAATTTAAGTTTATGAAATGTCGGGAGGCGCCAAGTCAAATGGCGCCTCCCACCCTACACCTGTTGAAAAGCGCCTTCACGAAAAGTGACAGTGGCCGATGACGCCAAATAGTGTGGCGCCCTGCGTATTTTAGTAAATACTTTCAAAATTACGGTAAAACGAAAAATAGTTTATAAAATAGTCGTATTTTGGTATTTTAACCGCAAAAAGCCTATCTTGCAACCCTATTATTTTAACGGTAGGAAAAAAAAAACTAAAGACAAATGTAGAAAGCAAGAAAACAACCCTAAATATACCCTAGATGCATCATTGCAATCTTTATTTAGAAATAAACTAAACTCTAAATTAGCAAAATCTACAATGCTTTATTGTAAATTTGCTTTAACCCACTTCCAAATCGAAAGAAGAGCTAAAAAGGAATGATCTCATTTTATGATCTGTAACAAATTATAAAGAAAGGCAAAAAGAATGGTTGCATACCTTGATGAAAAATTCCTAAAATATGCATTTTGCAATTGTCGTAATTCATATGATACAGCAAGAAGGGTGAAGCTTTTAAATTAAGGTGCGAAGTGGGTGCAGAAGGAAGTTGGTGCGACAAAGACAAAAAAAAAAAAGAAAAAAAGCCAATATATAATGCTTTTTTTTTTTCATGTGCTATGGTTTCGTTTGTAATTATCGGAGAAGGTCTTATGTGACCAGGAGAATGAGAAATTAGAATAAGGTATGGTTGAAAGCGATGCTTCTTTGGTGGATTCGAGTAGTAAATGGATAATTATAAGCAGTTGGCTCATCAACGAGGTTGAATTTGGAAGGGCAAAAAGCAAATGCAAAATCTTCAGTTACTAGGGTTTTTAATTTGGCCAATTTTGCTTCGAATAAGGATTGAAGCATAACACAAATCCATTTTAGCTGAAGATTGAAATCCTAAAAACATCTTCCCTCACATTAATCAAGTTTCAATTTACATTAATTAATCCCATAATGAACTGAGACACCGAGCGACAATAGATGAAATTTCCTTATTTCATTCCTCTATCATCTATAACTTTATAAAAAATAATTATCAACTATCAAAATTTAGTTTTTTTTTCAGTTGATCATCACCCAAATGGGTATTTTTGCCCAGTACTAGTCTAAGGTATGTTATTAAAATAAGAAGATGAGATTGATATATTTTGAGTCCTATTAAAAATTCTTGACATTAATTTATATAAATATAAAAAAATTATATTTTACTTAATTTATTTGTTATGAAGATTTTTATAAAAATTTGGATGAAAAAATGTTTGGATGGGCAAATTATTAACCACAAAAAGCACATGTTAACAAATTATAATATTTGAAAATACATAAGAGTTAAGTAAAAATTAATAAAATTATATATAAATAAAATGTAATTTTTTTCAAAATTCAATTGACTTATCTTGTTAAATAATATATTTTTTATCATTGGAGAGTAAAATAAAAATTTTACAGTCTTGGAAACTTTCTTGCATTTTTATAGGCAAATTTATATAAAAAGAATCCGTTTCTTTTCTGTGGTTTTTCTTTGAAGCATTTCATCCGGTTCGGGCCAAGGGATAGCGAATCGGGCAAAGGCTTCAGTTTCTGAGAAATTCTAATATACTTCTCGAGTAAGGAAGAGTTTATTCTTCCTCCGAAAACGATTGCCCCTTCCCGTTATCTCTCTGTTTCAAAATTCCCAATTTTCTCGGACTCATCGGAAACCCTAGCTTCCTTTCAATATAATCTCTCTCCGATTTCTGAAATCTTCAACAAATTCATACCGAGATCCTTGTGAAAAGAGCTAAGAGGCTAAGATACTATGGGGAACACAGAGAAGCTTTTGAATCAGATCATGGAATTGAAATTTACATCCAAGTCGCTTCAGCGCCAATCACGCAAATGCGAGAAGGAGGAGAAAGCCGAGAAGCTCAAAGTCAAGAAAGCCATCGAGAAGGGCAACATGGACGGCGCTCGGATCTACGCCGAGAACGCCATCCGCAAGCGAACTGAGCAGATGAACTACCTCCGCCTCGCTTCCCGGCTCGACGCCGTCGTGGCTCGCCTCGACACGCAAGCCAAGATGTCCACCATCAACAAGTCGATGGCCAACATCGTCAAATCCCTCGAATCTTCCCTTGCCACCGGTAATCTCCAGAAGATGTCAGAGACCATGGATCAGTTTGAGAAGCAGTTTGTGAATATGGAGGTTCAGGCTGAGTTCATGGAGAGCGCCATGGCTGGGTCAACGTCCCTTTCGACGCCGGAAGGGGAAGTCAACAGCTTGATGCAACAGGTTGCTGATGATTATGGGCTTGAGGTCTCGGTGGGTCTGCCACAGCCAGCAGCACATGCAGTGCCTGCTAAGGAGACTGAGAAAGTTGATGAGGATGACCTGTCAAGGAGGCTTGCGGAGCTTAAGGCTAGAGGTTAAAGATTGAATTTTTGCTCTGAGGAGGATGATGGGTAATTGAGTTCGTGAATGCAACATATTTGCTTTATCATATAATCATGAGAATTGTGGTTGTTATTATGAGAACGAGAGATGTGTGTATACTAAACTGAATTTCTCTCTATGGTGTTATTATGTAATTTGCTGAGGGAGGTCGATGCGCCATCCACTATGTTAAAATTTAGTTTTTTTATATCTGCATTTTCGCAATAATAAATGTGTGTACGAATATCTGCTTCTTATCTATATTGTGCATGAATTCTGATGGAACATTGAGTTAAGAGGCTAGGCTGGTCATTGGTAGTTTCAAGAGGGAGCAATGCCTAGTTACTCTTGTATTGTCCGACAAACTCCTTCAATTCCTACCCTTTTGCAGTTTGATAATCACCTTCATTTACTGACTACATTTGTTCAAGGTTGCCCCTGTATATTAAATGACATTTTGTGTATCATATTAGGGTCAACTAGCTTTTTTCCTTTGAGAGGACCAGTGTTTACCGGTACTGACTAAATATCCTAAGATTGATTTGATTGAGTATGAGGAGGTTGTAAATAGTTATACTTTTAATGTTGTGTATTGCCCTGATTGTTGGTTTATTGTTTGCCTTTATGAATGCTACATCTCATGTATGACCAGGTCGGTGTTTGTTTTTTCCACAAGTGATTGAGGATTCTGGTTCACTTTGCTTGTGGATTGATGTTTCATACTGAGTTGCTGTGTCTTAAAACACGTGGAATTCAAATAAATATTATGATTTGAAAAGGTAGTTTTAGTTGCTTTGTACTGGCTTATGAGAGGAAACTCGAAGAAAGGTAGGTGAAAATTATTCCACCCTGTATAGGATGTCAGGATGTCAGCACACGAATAATGCCTCCTGAAGTCATCAAGTATCCACGTAGTTATATGATTACGAGTCCTCCTCTAACAAATTGTCGACCCCTGAGCATTCACAGAATGATTTAAACTGACATTATTTATTAATTTTTTCTAATAAATTGTCCACCATTGAGCACTTGGTGAACCGCATCCACCTCCCCCATAGCTTAATTTAATTATATTCACTTTTTTGTACTTTTAAAAATATATATCTACTTCCTTTATTTTTCAGAGATAGGGGATGCGAGTATATATTTAAGATAGAGAGAAAGGAGAGTGAGAAAGTTACTATATATTTCTGAAAATAAAATGATGCCAGTGTAGTTGCCTTAAAATATAATTTGCTCTTTGAAATAACATGTCATTCATTTTTTCTGACAAATTGTTATACCACTTAAACACTTGCAGAGAGGACTTAACCAAACTTGCACGTTCAAGATTTGCCAACTCAGTATTAGATGTAGAAAGTTAATTGTATTTATTAATTTTTATTTCACATATGATTCTCCATTCTTTTTGTATCACGTTAAAAGACAAGTTATTAATCAAACTCAGAGTAACAAAAACACAAGCTCCTAGCATATGGAGACATAAAACACAGCATGAAGCATGTAATGTGCAAGTTTTATATATCTAAATTGTATTAACGAGCCTTTGCAGAAGACCTTGATGCCGAAGACTTCGGAGCAATGCTTGTAAGCCTGCTCAATCCCTTGTGCACCTTCTGAAACAATGACTCAGGTTGTGAAGACGACACAGTGAATGCTATTGCATCCAAGTACCAACCACATCGTCCCTTGAAACCCACAACTTGGCCCCCATCTATTGTAAAGGTGAATGGTGTACCTTCCTCAACTCCATATGGTCCAAAGGTTCTGCGGTTGCTCCTTATTGTCAGTGATCGGATAACTGGTGGAAAACCATATGCAACTTGGCTATAGTTGCCACTGACACTCACCAAGTACTCATCTGGATATTGCAGCTTTATCTGAAACCCATAAAATGAGTTTGTCTGAATTACCATTTTAGAAGAAAAAAGGTAGTAATGTAGAATTCTTACAGACAAAAGAGATTTAAAGTTTTTTTTATTAATATGATAATATAAAAATAAGTGATAATATAAAATTAATTTATATTAATAATAAATTAAATTCAAATACTAATGGCATTGGTTTTTTTTAATATTAATAAAGACATTTCAAATTCATCTTTAGATTATCAAGTTACTCTCAATTGGATTGTGTTGTGAGTTGAATGGTAATTCATTATAAAGTAGAATTATCAAGAAGTTGCATAATTAGTATCATTATTATTAAATTGCATGGAGTTGAAAGCAACTCACCACCAAAATATTATTTAAAAAAAATGAAAAAGAAAATGCCGTGTATTTCACTTATGCTTTGAAAAACAGCCGTATAGTTCACATATGCCATATTTAGATGGAAAGAGTGGAGGGGAAAAATAAGAGGTTTAGTATTGGAAGAAAAGGCTTCTCATGAGAAATTGAATTTTTTAAAAAAATAAATTCCTATATCTTCTTTGGTCAACCCTAAATATTCCAAGAAGATTAATAAAATGATTATTATATATTTAATATTATTATAATATAAATTAATAAATTTTAATTATTATTAATTAAATTTAATAAAAATAATTTTATTATTATATCCATAAATATACATATGAAGTAGAACTTTGAATATAGGAATGTGAATAAGCAACTTTTCATATTTTATAAAAAGTTGGTCTTTTCAAGAAATTCTGTTTCTTTAAATTTATTAAATAATTACCAATCAAATAATTCATTTCCTTCCTATTTTTCTAAAAATAGAACTTCAGGTGAATTAAACGATTTCTAATAATTCATGATCAATCTTTCAAAGCTCTCAAATATTTTTCATTATTTACCACTTTGTGCTCCTTTAACTTGCAATGTTTTGAATGATTTTTAAATATTCAAACATGGAAAAAGGAAGCACTTTCTTAACTATAATTCTCCTTCCTTGCTGTGTCTTTTATATTTTTCCATTATTTTTTCTTCACTTTCTCTCCTGGCTCCTCACAACCAATAAGTGGCCTGCAGCCCCTAAGCGCTAGCAAGTATCTAATTGAGTGCTATAAGTGATTGTGATGCTGTAGAAAGAAATTTTGCCGGTGTAGTAATATACTGGCAACGGAGGGTGAGTAATTTGAAATATATATTCCTTAAATTAAATAACGAAGTTGAAGAAAAAGGCAAAAAAAAAAAAAACTGATATCTATTAAGGATACTCGGTTTTACAGGAAAGATTGCATCAAATCTAATAAAGCAATAGTCGAACTCACCTCAGCCGTTTTGTTGCCCCCAACTCCTCCATGTTTTTCTGCTGTAAAAGGCTTTCCATGTTTATCGTAAACCACTTGAAAGGAGTCTATGCAACGGTCGTATACGAGGTAGATTTCTCTGACCCCACTAAAGGTTCCATCGTCCCAGCTGTTCCCACCGTTGCCTCCCCATGGCCCCACTGTCAGCCTCTTCTTCTTCCCCTTTCCTTCCTACAAAATTTATTGCCTTAGCTTTGTGATGAAGGAGCATTCAAGTAGAATGACTGAAACAGAACACTAAAACTCGAATCTCTCTTCTGATCATTGACCGAATAGTTAGATGTTGTTTTTAATGAACAAGCTAAATGATACTTAATAACATCTTTCATCATAAATTCCTTAATTTTTTGCAGTTCCCTATGATATCCGGTATTTATCAAGGTACCCACCTTGTTGAAGACATGTTCCAAAACTTGCTATGAAACAAAGACCTAATAATACTATTTAGTTGCATGCCTTGATGGTTGTGTGCTATTGACAATACTTCATTTTACATCATCTTGACCCTATCTCGATTGATTTCACAAAAAAATGATAGAGTTAATTAAAATAAAGGATCATAATTTGAGACTATCAATAATACTATTTTTGTAGTTCTCTTGGGAACTTTCTCAAATATTTATAACCTTAATTTCAACTTCATCCTTTTCCTTCTGTAATCTACAAAAATGATATGCAATTTCATACAAAGTTCTAAATAGAAAAACATTTTTTCCATTAATTTATTCACAATCAAACATGGGTGTAATTCCCACCCTATACACTCATATCTTGTGAATAGTTCTAATTGCACAACGCAGCTCTCACCCAAAAATGAGAATACAACTAATTATCAGATTGAACACAACTCATAAAAGGAAAAATTACAAGGACTTGGAATGTCCGTACCATAAGGGCTACAAACTTGGAGAAAAAATTTGTAGAGCAGAACTTTGGAAGAAAGCAATGCTGCCTTATAATAGCGTAGCCATTATGTTGATTAAGTAAGGTTAATATAACCAAGCAAATTGGTGGGGCTAATGAAGCATCTGATTCCACTTGAAAGTAAGATCAAGTCACCAGGAATTTTACTTTAGCACTTTGTATCAAAGTGGCTCTCAATATCATTTAGGTGGCCTCCATTCTAAGCCAGTGGCACAAAAAGAGACAACCCCGGCTATCATAATCTACTTTTTCTCTAACAGCATCCTTAGAGCCAAAATCGAATTCAACGATCTAGAATTAGTATGTCCATCAGGAGATGTATTTTACACCACTAAAACCCAAGGAGACAATGACATATAAAAAAAAATGAAAGAAATGCCAATGGAATAAATTCCGAAGAATGGCTTTCTTTGAACTATGTGCTGTCTGCCAATCATGTCAGATTAACCCCATTATGTCTTCCTGCCACGTTGATATGGATTCCAGCATAACATAAGATTAGTCAGTTGCTGGCCTTGCAAGGTTGTAGATGCTGACTTTAACCAATCAAGCCAGTAAAATGTCTTTTGGTTCCCGCTGGCGTCAAAGTCCTCAAACCTGATATCAGACAAGAAGTGTCGCCAACATTTGTTGCCTGATACAATATATGTGCAACAGTCTGGTTCCTCTTCTCTGTTCTTTATCATTTCATATACTAACTGCAATTGCAATTTAGATTTCAGCAAGAGCAATATCTTGATTCCCTAACAATAGACACTTAAAAATCAACATGGAAGTACATGCATGAAATATCCGCAAGAGCAGAAGCGCGTAGGGGGAACTATGGGTACCTTGGGGAATTTGCTGTCAGAGGGAGAAACTATAGATAGAGTCTCGGGGTGCCATGCCCTCAACACCCTACCTAAAATTTCTTCTAAGCAAGCTGATGAGTTGATAATCTCAATACTAAAGTCAGGGACTGTGGGAAGCAATATTTCGCCCAAATGCTCATGAATAACAATATTCTGAATTAACCAACCAAGGAAAGGGAGAAAAATGAGAGTTTTGAGTTATTTGTAAGTAACAATTCATCATAAGGCAAAACTGAAGCCACAACATGATGAAAATAATTCAAAAAAAAAAAAATACCTTACTTGAACGGACAATCAATTTGAACCCTTTAGAATCATCGAACTTTTTGATAAATTTCCTCACTGTATCATTGTGGCTAAGACGATCTGTATGATTGTGTTCAAAAGAAAGCTTTGCATTCCTTAGCCGAAAAGGATGTATCTCAATGGGGGGCATCCTATCACCCTTGTACTCGAATGACAGAAGATTGGAGCTTTTTACTAGAACCAACTCCGTTGCATTGCATCCTTTCAAGGCAAGTCTCTGGAGCTGCGGATTTGAAATTGTGATACGGCTCAAATTATTAAATATACATAGATCCATTTTTTCAAGCAGTGGAAAATTAGACAACTGGTTTCTACAGAAGTCATACGTCACTCGAGGGTAGTCTAAAGTCAATCTTTTCAGAGATTTGCAGCCATCCAAAACAACTTTGGAGGGCTTTGACTTTTTGCCGCAATACCAGAATGTGTGAAGATTAGGCGCATTGAGCTCAACCTTCTTCAGCTGATTGCAGTGGTGGATCTCAACCCTTTCCAACTTTCCAAGATTTGAAACCTGCAAATATTTCAAACCTGAGCACCATATTAATCTCAAATCCTTAACTGAAAGACAGCCACAGATCAGATTCTGAACGATGTGCTCATCTAAGTGGAGTTTCTGTAGATGTAGCTTTTGCAGACAAGGAAGCATGACAATATTGCAACTTTCCAAGTTACAGCCACATAACCTTAATCCAGTCAATGTTTTTGCAGAAAAGACAGTCTGTGGTAACGGATAGCGTATGCCTTTATTATTATTGCCAATTTGAAGATCAAGCTCTTTGACCTTTTTCCCAATGACAACATTTATCCAATGTCCGATACGAAGGGCAACTTCTGAATCCCAGGAGATCATATGTAACACGAATTTCTGAATGTTCTCAGTATTTTCAAGTTGGAGTCGCAGAGAATTGTCAACATAATTTATAAACTTCTTTCTGTTTCTCTTATTGTTGTCATGTCTATTTCCTCTCGCAAAACGTTGTTCAACAGCTATCAAATTTGAGAAAGAATACCACAATTTTCTCCATCTCTTGGACAAGGCACTGGTCCGAACTGCATCTTTTGGACAGCGAACATGGTCGAGAATGTGATGGATGATATGATCAGGCAATTCTGATATATGATCCATCAACTCATCACTTTGGTAATCGTTTTGGCAACGTATTTCCTTGGTCCGAGCACTCTCTACAAAAGTATAGGACTTATCCTCTCTTTTCCGCTTTCTTTTGCTCCTCAGGCTGCTCTGCAGAAGTACTCTTTTATATATCATTCCACCGGACAGAAATCTGCTTTCAATTGTCAACGTTAATAAAAAAAAGGAAGGTAACAAAAAGGAGATGAGCGGAAGTAAAACAACCAACGCTTCTAAATTTGTCCTTAAAACTTTCCAAGTACTTTCTACTGTGATCTTTCCCAAGAATTTGTTCTGCCACATGAAGTCCTTACAAGCTCATATTGTACCTCAAGAAACAGACAGTGGTTTAGTTTGAGAAATTTTTATATGCTCCAACTACATGCTTGTTCTTAGTCATACCCAGTCATACCTAATAAATAAAGGATAATTGTCAACTTTATTATCTATTTGTCAGTTTTATAGAATCCGTGCATGTTAAAAATTTGATGTTCAATATCCAAAAATTTGGAATTATAGAAACTGACAATTATTCTTCTTTTATTAGATATAATTGAGCACATGTTGGAATAGTTGGAGCTTACAAAAAAATTTCTAGGTTCAGATAAGGATTTATGGCAAGGAAAATTTCTTTTCTTTCGGAATGAGAAATGGTTTATGATTATTTCATCGAAGGAGCCTATGGAAGAAAAAGAACACAGCATCTTTTACGTCATATCACTAAGAATCAAAACATAGATACATAGGAGAAAAATTCAAGAGTCCCGCTTATAACTACCGATGAATTATCCTGAACAAAGCTAATTGCAAAAACAGAGACGGCATAAAGAATAAATCATAATCAATTGCCCATTTCTCGACCTGAGAATGAGTCGTTTAACCCAAAAAAATAGTTTATTACAAACACAAAGCTTAAAATCGTAATTTCAATCAGCAAAAACTCAAAAGCTAACAAATTCACCAGTTGCCAAATCAAACCCAAAAACCAAAATGAGAAAAGAAACATATTTATGCGTTTCCAGATAATTCTAACGTCAATTTTGGGTCTTAATAACTTTTCTTGAAAAGCAAACCAATTACAGGAACCGTTCCAAACATTTCAGTGCAACCCAGGAACAAAAATACCGATCTTTCTATCATTTTCTCAGCAACCAAATAGAGCATGATGGTCGATTACAATTTCCGTTGAGCACAACAATGGAGGGAGAAAGAAATGAAATTGAATGAACAAGAAAACTTCAAATTACCTCCCGAAAAAATTAAGAACAACCGGCCCTGCAACGAAGAATGAGATAGTTCTGGCATACAAGCGTTTAAACTTTGTCCGCCTCTATTTATATTTTTCCATTCCCGTTCTCGACCGTTTGCAACTTCTTTTCCTTTTTCAAAATACAAATAATCCCTTAAAATGAGCTATGATGACCACGCAACTTGTCTAAAATTCCAAATTCTACAAATAGTCTTCAGAAAATTTTAAAAATTGAAACATTAAAATTCGTAAATTTTAAGTTAAAAAAAAAAAGAAAAAGACATGTTAACCACTTATGACTCTTTTTGATTGCTTGAAGAATCCATTTGTTTCCACGAATTTTTTTTTAAAATATAGTTATAAAATATTCAAATAAAAAAAAATTATTTAATATTAAATATAATTTTTTTAAAAACTAATTTTTCTATTTTAAAAAACTTATTCTTTTCCAATATTATATTTCTAGATATAATTTTTTTTGCTAATATGAGTGATATATCACTTCTAAAAAAAATGCTTTCCCATCAAACTAATAAAAAACTAAATGTGATTTTTTTTTTTTAATTTTCAGTTAGAACTTCTGAGATTTTTGAAATTTGTAATTTTAAGTTTAGAAAATAGAAAAAGCCATCATCCATGAGGGTTGAGCTTTTGATGTGTTTAGAGAAAGATGGAAAACAAACCCTTTAAATAGATTATTTCTTAAACTTGGATTAATTGCATTTGAGGAGCTGAGATATGGTGTTTTATTTTTTTTTATTATTGTGTTGAGTTTTTTTGCGCTAAAAAACAGTTTAAAAAATGTTTCATGTAACCTTTCTATTTATTTATTTATTTATTGTGTTTCTTGTGATTAGAGTTTTAACTTTTTTAATTTTTTAAAAATGCATAGTGAAATTGTTTATGTCAAATTTGAAATTTGGAATTTAAGAGAATTTCGTTACATTAGATTTCATTTTAAGGATTATTTATATTTTATTTTTAATTTTTTTTTACTAATTTACTATATAATTCTTTGGAAAAGATTACTAATTTTATTTTTAAAATTATAAAGTGCTAATTAAATAGTATATAAATTATATTAAATAATTAATTTTATCCTTAAATAATAGATCGTATAAATAATTCCATTATTCCATACGAATATTCAAGAGCAAAATTATCTATACAAAAGGATAATGTTGTCTTTAAAAATTATTATTTAGGAATAAAATTATATATTTAATATTATTAGGAACTATTTTATCAATATCTTGTGATTTTAGGGATGAAATTGATAATTTTATCTAATTATTTATTAGAGATTTGGTTGGTTGTCCCTTTTTTTTAAATAAGGATCATATCATTTTTCTTAAAATGATGTGTTCTAATAAGAAATAATTTAACTAAAATTTTATAAGTATTTTTTGTAAAATTTTTAGTTACAATTATATATATTAATTTTCCAATTCATTAACATAATTAGTTATTTAATTGGTTCCTAATAATTGGTTGACTTAGTAATAGCAGACTAAATTTCAAGACATTTTAGGTCTAAACAATTTTGAGTTCAATCATTAGAAGTGCTCTTGTTAGGAGGAATTTACTATTTATTGCTCCCACCCTAATAGGTCTTATGTGATATGCATCGAAAATAAAATTTGAAATTAGGTTTCAAACAGAAATTAAAAATTATCATTAAATACAAAATAATGAGATAAATTTATAAAATTTTATTTAATAGATATAAAAAATTTGGAACCCATTTTCGGTACCTATAATATTTTTCAAAATTAAATACAAGTTAAGTTTCAAAATTGAGTTTCAAATTTTTTATATCCATTAGATTAAACTTTATAAATTTATTTTATCATCCTAAATTTAATAATAATTTTTTATTTTTATTTAAAACTTAATTTTGGATCATATTTTTAGTGCATATAGTATTACTTATTTTTTTATTTATATAAGTAACATTTTCTACTCATGTTTACAATGAACATTTTCATAGCTATAAAGAATTTTTTAGTTCTACATTAATATAAAAAAATTCAATAGTGCTCTTATATAGATTTTAACAAGTATATGAATTTTCATATAAAAATTAGCTATAAAATAAATTTTAATATATTTTAAGAAATAAAAGTAAAATTTAATATTGAAATTTAAAAATTAATATACTGATAAAAATATATATGGAAGTAGCACTAAAAAATTTTCCAACAAATAAATGTCTTGAATTCCATTTTCATTGTTGCTTATAACAATCCCTTGGTTTAGATAATCTAACATATTAATCCCATAAAATAACATAAATAACACTTTAATAGAATAAAAAATCTTAATAAAAGATAACTATAATTAAGCACTCATTTATTATCTATAAGTTACTAACAAATAAAGATTATTCGATTCCCTTATTCATGCAGAATGACACTGCCTTTTATTGTCTTCCTTTATAATATTTTATAAATTATGAGTCCCTTCTCAACTAAAACATAATTGAACCCCATAAATTAAAGATGTCAAAGGATTCAAATCCTCAAATTTTAACATATTCAAACTACTTAAAATTAAGTTTTTTTAATGGATGATATGGATCATTTCATCATGAATTAAATGAATACAGACTAATCCATGTACTTGCAATAAGATTGTAAGTTAACAATATTACTCTTAAGACTTTTTGTCAAGATTAAAATATTCTATTTAATTTAAGACTTAACTGGTATTGCGATGAAAATAAATAATTATTGATTGATTATAATATGTAAATTGATAATTTATTTGGTATGACTTTTTAATAATGATTGATTTTATTTCAAGATAATTAATATAAAATTTTTTAATGAGAAAAAATCACAACTATAAAGTAAATTATAAAAGATAGTTTATTATTTCATTGTGATTTTTCTTTATTAAAAGTATTTCATATCAATCCTCTCTTAAATAAAATTAATTTTTTAATAGTTATGTCAAATATAAAATCACGATATACAATCATATCTACCAATAATTAATTATTCTAATATTATATCAAACAAGACCTTAGTTCATTATCATTTAAAAGAAACAAAAGAAAAAAAAATTAAATTAGTGATTTAACATTTCTACTATTATATATATATAGAGAGAGAGAGAGAACGAAAAATTCAAGTTGAGCAACTTAAGCTCTAGTAGGCACGAATCAACAATTCACCATGCTCTCGAGGTCAAGTCACCGACACTGAATGCAAAAGTTGAAAGCCTTGTTTAGCTTCATTCTAAAGCTTACCCCTCCAACTACAAAGAAAAATTAATACAACTAATACAAAATATAGAGATGCAGTGAACAATGAATTATATTGTCGTAAGCATATATTGGAATGACAATTGACAATTAAGGTATTATTCAACCAGTTATGACAAAAAGCAGATATTTTGAGAAGAAAAAAAACCAATTAATTTGAAAACAAATTTCATAAAACTTTTCTTTAGTCATAGTATGTAAAGATCTGTCCTATTTAAAATAAAATTTATAATAGTCAACAACTTTTATTTTAAATAATATTTGATATTTTTTAAAGATTTTGTGTCCACTATTGCATTCAAAATTCAATCTTTAATCTTTGCATTTATACATTTAATAATATAACAACTCTTATAATTATAAGAATAAATAAAAAAATAAAATAAAACTTATTACCAAGCCAAACTACTTCAAATATGGTACTCTATGAATTGGGTAGGCCAAGACATGAATTGCAAGAGGCCAAAATATAGAATTTACTTTACAAGGACTCGGATTGTGAACAAGACACAGTGAATGCTATTGAATCCAAATACCAGCCAGCTCGTCCATTAAAACCCACGACTTGGCCTCCATCTATTTTAAAGGTGACTGCTGTCCCTTCTTAAACTCCATATGGTCCAAAGGTTCTGCGGTTGCTTTTCATACGACAAACATTGCTACAGACATATCAGCATAACACGTTTGATGTACACTCTTCAATTTGTTATTGCTCAAATTTTGTAAGTTATTACCTCAGTCTTGAAAAGTAATTAGCAGGCATACCTTAGACGTGTTCCAAGTGTAGTATCATCAACATTTTTCTTATATAACCGGCAGTAGTGGCCAATCACACTCACTAAGTACTCATCTGGGTATTGCAGCATTACCTGAAACTCACAAAAATGAATGTTTTGAATTAACCATTTTGTAAGAAGAAGCCCAATAAAGACATCAGTTTTCTTAATTTAAAAAATAAGGCATTTCAAATTCATCTTTCCATTATCAAATCAGTCTTTATTGGATCATGTCGTGAGTTGAACTGTGATTGATTATATTAAGGAGTTGAGATTAAGTAGTATCTCGTTACTACTAAATTTTTTGGAGTTCAAAGCAATTCATACCCATGGTGTTACTTTAAAGAGCAATCATAGAATTCGCTCACGGTGTAGGCGGGTGAAGGGAGAATAAAGAAGTAGTTTTAAGCTCCTTTTTGTTTTTCAAAGATATTTTTCGTAGAAAAATATCTTCTTATTGTAGGTGAATGAAGGAGAATCTCGTGTTTTCAGATTTTATTATTAAAAAAAATGATTTTTAAATCATGTTAGAGAGGAAAAATAATTTTCTTTTTAGAAGAAAAGAAGGTTATCTTTATTTAAATTTATTATATTTAATATTGAACATATTGATTATTTTTTATTATTTTAATAATTTATAATTATATTTATATGAAAGATATTTTACATTAAAATAAATGAAATCTTAATATGGAAGGAGTTTTAATTTCGGAGGAAAAGGGACCGAAGGTCTGTGATTAATCCTCCAAAGCCATCTAGTACTTGGTATTATTTACTCTTTTGTGTTCCTCTATGTTGGAGGATTTTTGGAGGATCTAAACAAGGATAAAAGAAGAATCACCTCTTTGTTTGTCACACTAGATTCTCCAATTTTCGCATCTTCAGCAACTTCCTTAAAACATTAAGGTAGGCAGGCATGTAGTTTTTATTTCCAGCATGTGCATTTGGAATGTCCCATATCAGACACAGACCAAAGATAAGCTTCGTTATCTTTAGCTCACCTCTCATCTATTCTTTTGAACGTTTCCTTCTCAAAACCTGCTAGCAGCAAAGCAACTGGCGTCAAAAAAATTGACAGAAATTGTTTTCCAATATCTGTGCCTAGAAAATTAACTATGATGGTAAAATTCAGGATGACAAGTACGGTGAATATGAACCTACCGTTGCTTCGATCAACGCCATCCCAATGCCGTCCAGGCCTTATGCCATTTCGATTTGGAGCAGCATCTAAACCACTCTTTAACCAGCTGTGATTTGGGATGTCCTGAGGAACAACAAAACCTCATTCCTTCACCTTCTTATCTTCCCCAGAGTTTGGCAGTACTGGCTCAAGGTATTTCTTCTGCAAATACCAATTGTGAAGAAAAACATGTCAAAACTCATTAAAAACATCATCCTACGTGACAAAATTATCTTGGGTTTTTCCTTTACTTTTTGCTTCGACTTTAGGTATTCATCCTTTGATATGCGTTCTCCTGCAGAATTCAGAAAGACCCCCACATAATCATGTTTAGCACAAGGAAATCAGATACTTTTTAAACAGAAAAATATTATAAAGATTGACATGCTGATTGCTGCTCTTTTTATCTTATAACTATATATAGGTTCAGCATCCCGGCCACTAATGGAGGGATCCATATCTTTAAATTTTAAACCTAAAGACAAAAATAGATCATGAGTCACAAAAACCTTCACTTATCAAATATAAGAATAGAGCGGTAGATCTCATTTTTCTTTGCTTTTGATTAGTGATAGTTTAGCACTGAGGATTATGATAGTAAGGGATGAGAGAAAGAAAACCACCAATATATTTTAAATAGGGATGTAAAATGATCGATTTGTTATAGATACAAATTAACTCATGACAAATAGATTTCGTCATGAATACAAATTGATTCATGTGATCTCGTGACATATTATTTTATATTATTCACATTAAAAAATAGATTTAACTATAAAAATTTAAATTCGTTAAAATTTGTAATAAATTGGATCGACCTGTAAGTTTTAATTGCGAGTTCATGAATTTGATAAATATAGATTAACTTGTGATAAATCGAGCCTATAACAAATCAATTCATATTACTCACATTTAAAAATGAACTCAATTTTTGAATTCCAAATCTACAATTAATATGGATTAACCCACGAGTTATAATCTATTTGACTTTCATAATTTTAAAGTGGCTTCAAGATATCTAAAAAAAAAATATAAAAGAAATATTACATACCTAAATAAAAATTCTAATAACTAATGAGAATTTTTACTTGTACTAAGTATCCAGCATGCAACTATTTTAATCTTAGGCATTAGCTAGTTTAAAATTAGAGTAACTAATGTAGGATAAAAAAGATGGATTAATTATAAGTACCATTGAATGTTCATAATTATCTTGTAATTTTAGTATTTATTATATATAGAGATTTTATTTAGTTATTTACAATATTTTTAGGATAAATAATATAAAATTAGAGTCTAAATGGGATTGTATATGAGTTAAGAATAATTTAAAAGGATATCTATTTATTGAGTGTTGTAATACTTATAAATATAGCATAAATATGTAAAACGTGAGACATAAGATATTTTCTTATTTTAATTAAATCAAGGAGTTTTCCTTCGTTTCAATGAATTCCAAAATTATTACTTACCTAGCGGACTCTAGGCCGTCAATTAAAATATTATCGAATTCCTGATCAGCGGTCAGTTCCCAGCGGTTTTTGGCCTTTCGATCGATCGAGGATGGAAATTTTTGCACTTTGGCACCCGACCGAGACCTCAGCCGACCTTAACCACTAACATCGGGTGAACGCGGTTTCCAACTGTTCGGTTTGGTGGGGAAACACATCTTTAGGGCCTAAACAACGCCCACAAAACATTGGCCAACAACTCAGAAGAATCATGTATTTTATTTTGGGCCCATCTTTGGGGCCGAATACAGAAAATGAAGCCATCCCCATGGAAGATATATCACCTTAAGGTGCATTACAGTGGAACTGAAGTGTAGGAAATAGAATTAAAACATGATATAACAATTCATTTGGCTGCACGAAGCCAGAAAGTAGGGAAACCTTTTCTAATACCTCACCCAGTCATCCATATTCTTTCTGTCAGTATTTAGCCCAACATGAGCTAAATCTGTACTTGGTTCAAAAACGGATAAACGACCATGATACCAAAATATAAATATCAACAACAGAGAACGAAAGGAAAATGAAAAAAAAAAATGGAGAACTAACTTCAAATTTCGAGATTTTGTCATGTAAAGAGAGAGAGAGAGAGAAGGAATGATCTTTATTTATATTCATGATTCATGGTATCTCAAGCTTCTAAAATTTTAAACCAACCCGAAATGCAAGATATTATATTTTATCTTTAACTTTTTGGTAAATATTTTTTTTTTCAAATTGAATAGAGAGAAGATAAAGAATAAAAATAACAGAAAAATTATAGTACATTAGTAATATAATAGTATGCTAATATATTATAAATTAATTTTTTTTAAATCAAATACGATGTGGTGATATATTAATAATTATATTTGATAAAATTTGTAAAAGATAACCTAAATTATTAAAAATAAATAAATGGGGATAAATGACCATCGTCGAGTAATACTGTCATTCAACATCATGAATAGAAGTTTGAGTTCAATGTAAGAATTTTAAATTTATTTTATGATTTCATGTATGATAATTAGAACACTGTAAACATGAAATTAATATTTACATACCTGATAGATTTGTAGCCATAATTGAATTCAGCGAAAGGTAATGAATTCTTCTCAACTAGATCTTCCTCTTTGCTCTTTTCTTTAATGGCGGCTCTTAATGGGTAAAAATCATATGTATAAGAAGTGAAGAGGGGACCTAACCTTAATCCTTATTTATAATCCTAATAATCCTTCCCATAAAAGGATTACTAAGTCTTTTGGCCTACACAATCACTAAACCACACTAAACTATGTAGATGTGCTAAGCCCATATTTTTAAGATTACAATTTTAAATGGGCCTCATGCATGTCTCACAATTAGACTAAACTTTTAATCAGTCAGTTTTATTAAATTAAAAATTATCAATTAATAACAGCTCACTTTATGAAAAATTCTAACATTCTCCAACTTGAGCAATATTAATTGAATTTTATTAGAGTTTCAATAAAATACATTTTGAAAACAAGACTCCAGACTGATTGAAAAAACTTTTATGTGGCCATAATAAAAAAAATAATTTAGCTCTCTGAGATAATATCACAACAATTCTATCTAATATAGCTAACTAACACTGAATCATAGCAGCCTTTTATGCCCTTTATTGACATAAGACCAATATATGGTTACAAGTGCTAGTGACTTTATCAACAATGGATTTTAGTGTGGCTGTGTAATAAGAAAATAGCATCAAATATGATCAAATATACTATTTTCATTATCAGTCCTCTATGATTCCTCTAAACTTGATGAGAAATCCATATACTGTATGTATGTCTCATCCATATTCTCGAGATAATTCAATAGTATCATTCCATGAGACATACTTTTTTGACATTAAAGTCATATTTAAGACAGACACCAGTCTTAAGAAATTTTAATATCTATAAGTACATGTACAAGTAAAAGTATATATATAACAACATAGAATATTCACTTTATGATGATCATCATGAAATTAAATATCTCATAAAAAAAATATCTAACATAACAAATTATAACATGAGAGTATCGAATACAGGGAATATGCTCCCACTAATCAAATACATCAAAAGACCTTAAGACACCCATACTCTCAACATGTTTGCTAAAAACTACAGGTTTCAATCCTTTAGTCAGAGGATCAGCAATCATATTATTTGTATCAATATGCTTTATAGTAATATCACCATTTTTCATAAAATCTTTGACTTTAAGGTACTTTATTTCCAAATGCTTAAACCCACATGTAGTTTTGTTGTTTTTGGAAAACAACACAGCAGATTTGTTATTATAATAAATTCTTAATGGATTAGAGATAGAATCAATGATGCAAAGACTAGAGATAAGATTCTTTAGCCAAATAACTTGCGTAGCTACTCCATAACATGCAACCAACTCAGCTTGCATAGTAGAAGAAGCTAAGAGTGTTTGTTTTACACTCTTCCAAGATATAGCTCCTCTAGTTAATGTAAAAATATATCCTGAAGTGGATTTCATATCATCCTAAGAGCCAGCAAAGTCAGAACCTATGTATCCAACAATATGAAGATTGTTAAATTTTCTATAAACCAGCATGTAATCTTTTATCTTTTGTAAGTACCTCAATACTTTCTTAATAGCAACCCAATGATCCATACTAGAGTTAGAAATATACCTACCAAGAACTCCCACTATAAATGCAATGCCAGGCCTAGTGTAGACTTGTGCATACATAAGACTCCCCACTGCACTAGAATAAGGTATATTTTTCATAAATTCTCTTCCTAAATCATTTTTAGGACATTGACTAAGGCTGAGTTTATCACCTTTTATAACAGATGCATCCCCACCCTTACAATTCTGCATGTTAAATCTAGTGAACACACGATTAATGTAAGACCTTGGTGAAAGTCCTAACAAACCTCTAGATCGATCTCTACGAATCTCTATCCCAAGAACAAACGAAGCATTCCCAAGATCTTTCATATAAAAAATCTTGGACAATGATTGTTTAGTCTCATGCAACAATCCATTATCATTACTGGCTAATAGAATATCATCCACATAGAGGATAAGAAAAATATACTTACTCCCACTAATCTTAAGGTATATGCACTAATCAACTTTATTTTTCTCAAAACCCATAGAAGTGATTACCTCATCAAATTTAAAATGCCATTGCTTAGAAGTTTGTTTAAGCCCATAAATAGACTTTTTAAGTCGACACACTAAGTGTTCTTTTCCAGGTTCTTGAAAACTTTCTGGCTATACCATATAAATTTCTTCTTTCAAATCTCCATTCAAGAAGGCTGTCTTTACATCCATTTGATAAAACTCTAAGTCATAGTGTGCTACCAAGGCCATGATGATTCTAAAGGAATCTTTAGATGAGACTGGTGAAAAGGTCTCATTATAGTCCACTCCTTCTTTCTAGGTGAATCCTTTTGCCACCAATCTAGCTTTAAACCTTTCAACATTTTCTTTAGATTCTTTCTTGATTTTGTACACCCATTTACAACCAATAGGTTTGCATTCATTTGGAAGCTCAACAAGCTCCCAAACAACATTATGAGCCATAAAGTTCATTTCATCCACCCACATATTAGACTGTGCACTAGTTATTGCATCTTTGAAAATCTTAGGATCAATAACATAACTAATATCATAGTCACTTTCTCCAAGGAAAACTAAGTAATCATTAGAGATTGCAGATCTTCTTTGTCTAGTAGATCTTTTCAGAGGCATTTAAGCTTCATTCTCTTGAGCTTGAATTACATCAACAGGATTAGGAATTGGATTAGGAGGATGAGCAAGAAGGAGAGGATCTGTACTTTGCTGTACATCATCTTCCCTTTCAATATCTACTGGTACTACAAGACTCTGTAGGTTTGGCAAAGGGAAAGTGACATATCTTACAGGTTCATTGTCATTGACAACTTCTATGATGCTTCTATTTGCAGTATCCCACTCCAAAAAAATTACCACCTGTGACTCTACCATTTTAGCTGCACATTTAGGACAATAGAATTTGTACCCTTTGGAATGGTCTGGGTACCCTATGAAGTTGCCACGAGTAAATCGAGGTTCAATTTTCTTTTCAAAAGGATTATAAATTTTAACTTCCGCAAGACATTCCCAAACTTGAAAGTGGTTCAAGCTAGGTTTCCTTCCAGTCCATAATTTAAAAGGTGTTTTTGTTATAGATTTGTTGGGTACTCTATTCAATATATATAATGCACATTTCATGGCTTCACCCCAAAGAGATTCAGGAAGATTGGTTCTACTCATCATGCTCCTCATCATATCTTTAAGAGTGCGATTTCATCTTTTAGCCACATCATTTTGCTTAGGACTATCAAGCATAGTATATTAGGCAATTATCTCATTCTCTTGTAGGTATTTGACAAACGATCCCATATGCTATCCAGTCATGTCATGTCTACTATAATATTCACCATTTCGATCAGACCTAACAATTTTGATGACTTTTCCCAATTGTTTCTCTACCTCTATTTTAAAAATTTTAAAATTTTCAAAAGCATCAGACTTCTCCTTAATTAAGTAAAGATAACCATAACGAGAAAAATCATCAATAAAGGTAACAAAATATTTATTACCACATAGAGTAGAAGTAAGTGGTCTACTAATATCAGTATGCATAATTTCTAAAAGGTTAGAACTTCGAGTGGCACCTTTGCTTTTAGTATTGGTTAACTTACCCCTTATACAATCAACATATGTGTCTAAGTTTTCAGATTTAAAAGAAGGTAAAGAACCATCTTTTATCAATCTATTAATTCTCTCATTTGAGATATGACCTAATCTTTTATGCTATAACAAGAAAGATTTTTCACTAACTAAAGTTCTCTTAGACACTATGTTTTCAATATTCATAGTACTGTATTCATTATTTTGGGCCAAGCACAATTATATAAGCTATCATCAAGCTTAAATTCACTAACAATTTTAGAATTTAAAAATAAATCAAATTTTCTATTCTTGATGATAAAATGATAACCATGTTTATTCAAAACAGAAACTGAAATTAAATTTCTCCTAAATGAGGGCGCATAAAAAATATTTTTCAAAATAAGTTTAAAATCATACTCTAAATTTAAACCTATTGTTCCTATAAAACAAACTTATACTCTTTCATTATTTTCAACTCTAAGCTTGGCTTCTTTCTCACTTGGCTTCTATTTGCTTTTGAACCCCTGCAAAGTAACAGCAACGTGACAGTTGCACCACTATCAAGCCACCATGAGTTTAATGGTGCACTAACAAAATAGGATTCAAAATAAATGAAAGCTAATGGTTTACCTTTTTGCTTACCCTTTTTCTTTAACAAGATTTGTATTTGTGACACTCAAATTTCTTATGACCTTTCTTTTTGCAGAAAAAATTTTTTTCTTTCTTAATAATAGCTTTAGGACCACTTACCCCTCTTGTTTGATTACTACCTTGCCTTTCTTGTCCTGAGACTTATTAGAGCTCTTGACTTAAACTTCCTAGGCTTGTTGAAATTTTTTCGGTAGGTAGGTTTGGAGTTAATGGTGAGTAAGGCACTCTCATTTTTCTCCTTTTTAGTTTTTCCTCTTCAAAACACATTTGGATATAAGATCATTGATATTCCAAACTTCATTCATGGTGTTGTAAGCAGTTTTAATTTGGGTGAACTCAGAGGAAGTGAATTGATGGCGTGGTGAACAATGAATTTGTCAGTAAGGTGATTTCATGGGAAGCCAATTTGTTTTTGATGTGGACCATTTTCATGATGAAATCTCTAACATTTCTAACAAAATCATACTTCATGCTCGTCAGCTCACTCATAAGATTCCCAGCCTCAGACTTGCTGGATTTTTAGTACATTTGACTAACAACATCATGGAGTTCTTTAGCATTCTCAATCTCATCCAACCCACTCAGAAGATGTTTAGAGACAGATCTCTTAATAGCATGTAAACATACGATTTGATCTATCCCACTTGGTAAACAACTCCTTTTGTTCAGCAATACTTTGGGTAGTAATGGCAGCGGGTGGATCAATACGTAAAGCTATGTCTATATCGCTCATAACTAAGGCAAAGTTTAGAACTTCATTCCATCTTTTATAGTTAGATCCATGTAAGATCTCAATGGTAGCTTGGTTGCCATTTACAGCAAAAGTCACTGTTCAAGACAAATTGTAACAATTAACCAATGGATAATAAAAAAAAGAATATAAATAGCAATGATTCTGATGTGCTATAATAACTGGAGAGTCTAGGTGCATCATCATATTCTCCTCTTTGGGCAGAGAATATAACATGCTAGTAAGTACTCTTTTCATAAGGCTAATATGAAAATATCCAATTTTCAAAAATCTATCCCCTTTGGGCAGATGGATTTTTTAAACTAATATATTTCCAACCGTGATACCTTATGTCACATACGAAAATTATCTTACATAATAATCCCCTTTAGGCAGGTGATTATATAAGATAATTCTAGTACTATCCCATGATTTTAAATAAGAAAATATTTTATTAATTACTATAAATGAACCACTTTGGCAGCCAAGCATTTATAGTTACTAATAAATTTTTTTAAATTAAAAAAAATAAATTATCTAATATCTCAATTTACATACTCAACCATATGTATGCAATGGGTCATTCTTGATGAGATACTAAAACTTAATGTATCTCAATAAGCCCTTAAATATTGTTGCATAATAAAGTC
This sequence comes from Sindora glabra, assembly GCA_020226215.1. Taxonomy (NCBI): domain Eukaryota; kingdom Viridiplantae; phylum Streptophyta; class Magnoliopsida; order Fabales; family Fabaceae; genus Sindora; species Sindora glabra. The sequence continues at coordinate 82,516,281 of CM035231.1, read as the reverse complement.
TTAAACAAAATTTTAAAATCTAATTATTTTATAGTTCTAGAAAATATTTTCAATAAAATAATATATATATAACAAATATTCTCCATAGATGAGAACCTCTCTGCCTACTGGTACTATATTTCTAGCCGTGTATCTCTCCAAGACATCTAAAATCCAAGCCATATTTTATTGCAGTACATAATGCCTATTCGGACGAAAAGAAAAACTCCAAATAATGTTGCAATTTTCTATGGTAAATATCCTGATGATCAGAAGCCAGGTAAACTCTGTTTCTGATGAAAAGGGAGATAATATTATGACCTTTTCTTTAAAAAAAAAAGAAACTGAAATTAGGGCGTCACATGCCCTTTTATTATTATTATTATTATTATTATTATTATTATTATTATTATTATTATTATTATTATTATTATTAATAGCTTGTAACTTAGGAATCAATCACTCTTACCATCCAAATAGATATCAAATATTCTAAACAAAACAAATATACAAGGCACGCAATCAAAAGAGTCAAGAAGATATATATATTTATATATAATTCACTGGAGAGGCGCACTATAGAGGCACATCAAAATATGTATATAATATATTTTATGTACATATGTCTGATGCATCAGAAAAAAAAGAAACCAAATACGCCAAACAATATTAAAGAGAATAACATGCCAAATGAAATTTAATAACCTTTATACAAAATCATTTAATATAAAAGTTAATATATAAATTTAGCTTTATATATATATATAATATATATTAACGAAAACACGCATGCTTGTCAAAATCAGTCAAAACACTTCATGAAATTCCAAACAGCATGTTATATATATACAATACGTTAAACCAAATATTCCAAACACTTAAGAATTCGAAGAGTAACTCTATCGAAAGACATATGCTTCTGAAATCAGTAATACTAAATATATATATAACAATTAATGAAACAATTCCAAATAGAATACTAAATAGAAAGACATATGTTTTCCGTACAATTTTATATAAATTGATAAATTAGAATTTCTTAATTCAACAATCCTAATATATATAAATAGAATATTAATCTAAAATCTTTTCCAATGAAAAGTTCATGATGATATATTAAAAATTATAAAATAAATATTATAGATTGGTCGTATGATTGTATTTTGGGAATCATACATATAAAATTTCATCACAAATCTTCAATCAAAATAATATAAAATATAATTAATTATTCTGGTTCTAATATTACACATGTAAGCTCTAATACTACATGTAAGAATTTTAAATTTATTTTAGATCTCATGTATGATAATTAGAACACTCGTAAATATAAAATTAGTATTTACGTACCTGGTAGATTTGTAGTCATAATTGAATTCAACGGAAGGTAATGAATTCTTCTCAACTAGATCTTCGTCTTCACTCTTTTCTTTAGTGGCGGCTCTCAATGGGTAGAAATCGTGTATATGAGAAGTGAAGAGGGGACCTATCCTTAATCCTTATTTATAATTCTAGCAATCCTCCCATAAAAGGATTACTAAGTCTTTAGACCTACACAACTGCCAAACCATACTAAATTATATGTGTTAAGTCCATATCTTTAATATCATAATTTTAAATGAGCCTCATGCATGTCTCATAATTAGGTTAAACTTTTAATCAGTCAATTTTATTAAATTAAAAATTACAATTAATAGCAGCTAACTTTATGAAAAATTCTAACATTCAAAACTTCAAATAGCAAAGAAGATCATCTGTTTGTTGGAGTTCTAAGTGGAGTTTTATGTATATATGGATTCCTCATGTGCTTGTTTATTATATAAACGTGTTGATTGCATGAGATATGGATTATGCAGGGGAAGCTTTTGGCGAGGACTCTGAAGCCAGAATTTTGGTTATTATATAATTAATTTTACATATAAAAAAATATTAGATCACTCATGTGAAATTACATTCAAAATCATTATTAAATTTAGATGGGTACTTGTAAATGAATAAAATTTAATTTATTTTTATCTTATAATTAAACAATCAAAAAATATTTATTTATTAAAAATTAAAATTTCACATGAAAATAAGTAAAGTTGCAAATATATTTTTAATAATAAATTTAATTATATCATGATGACATAAATAAATTAATTAATAAAAATTATATATTTATGATGTTACTCGATAAATAATCATAATTTATCATCTAACAATAATAAAATTGTCTTTTAATAATTTTATAAGTAATAAACATTAAAAAAAATGAGATACTTGAGCATCCTTTCTAGAATTCGTTTGTCTCATTCATTAAATGAGATACCTTTCCTAAAGGTTCCGAAGAGTGCTAAACAAAAAGTTGTGGCAGAAATTGATTTTCGCCCACCGTTGTCCCGTAAATTGTTGGTCCGACCTTATCTATAAGGCTACGGGTCCCCATTCTTTACAAAATTTGATAGGCAGGGGAATGCTCAGGAGCGCGTTCACTGCTTCATTGATGGCCTAAAAATTTACAGTAATAATCATAATCTTCGTGAATGTTCTAAATTACTTTTCATAATAATCATTTGATTCACTTAGTAATATAGAAAATTTTATTTTTTAAAAAATAAAAATAAATAAATTATTTGATTGATCGTTATTTTATAAATAAAAAAAATACATTTTATTAGGAGTCTTAATTTTATAAAATGTGAAAAGTTATTTTCTACTTCCTTTAGATAAATTTTTTTCATATTATTTATAAATAAAATAATAAATTATTTTTATTAAATTTTATTAATGACAACTAAGATGCATTATTTTATATTATAATAATATTTAAATATAATAATTATTTTATTAATATGATATTTAAAATAAATTAAATAAATATAAAAAATTATTCAAATATATTATTTTTTATGTACCAATCAAATAATTTTATTATTTTTTAAGAAATTTATATTAAAATTATTTTTTTTAAAATTTATTTTTATGCGAATTAAATGATTCCGCTGTATACTTGAGACACTAAATTGCAATTTGGTTCCATCCTAATCTAGAATGACATGATGATAGGTTCTGCAACAATTCTTCACCCTTCTAAAGAAATCCATTTGATGAATTGGTGGGAATCAAAGCGGAAACGAGAGGACGTTTTTATCCTTTTTAGGAAAAGTAGAATGTATTGTTCGTCTCTTACCTTAGAGAAATCAGAACTAAAGCCTAAACATGATGTTTATAGTCAAGGGAATCCCAATCATTTTCATTTGTTTTGTGGCAACACAAACCAGGTCAATTTGAACGTCCTTCACATTTGATGTGTGAGATTACATATGTAAAAGATTGGAGGATCATTTTATGAATAATCAAAATTGGTTTTAGGTAATAAATTTTTACAAATCAATGCATTTTGAAATATGAATTTGACACCGGTTGTGATCACAATATTGCAATAGCACCGACTGATATTTCTAAATTTTCAGGGCTCAGATACCTGAAGTTGGATTGGAGAAAATTGTCCAATAATAAAACTCTCGAGGTCGGTTCTAGTGAGCCTTTTTATTGGTTAAAAGGCAAATTTATTCTCCTAAATTTTGCACTATTGTATTCCTTTCGTTCTTTTTATTTGTCACATTTTAAAGAGTTTTTTTATTTTTTTATCTGTTACTTTAGAATTTCAATGAAGTATTAAATATTCTTTTTCAAATCTATCTTCTTTTTCATTAATAAATATTTTATTATTCTACGCTATTAATCAACTATATTTATTCCTTTATATTTTCTCTCTATTTTTAAGTATTTCAATTTTGTCCATAAATAATTTATAAAGTTCATAAAAATAAATAAATTAAATTACTTTCTTAATATGTGTGAAGTTAATTAATAATGATATAAAAAGAACGGAAGGAGTATTTCTTAAAATTTCTTTTAAATAATTTTATTTCCTAACTTCAAAAAGCATGGGAACTTACTCATAATACTAGCTTTATCCATTTTGGTAATGAAAATTCCTTACTAGCTACACACCTGCACCAAACAATAGTTTGAAAAATTTTCAATCCTAATACAATATTAAAACTCTAAATACAACTGCTTATTATTCTTTTAACAAATAAAAAAATTTCTTTTAATTTCAAGAACTACTCAACCATGACAAATCAATTTCATTTGTCACAAATATTTTGTCATTTTCATTCCTAACATGTAATAAATTGGTTATTTTAGTCTTTTCATTGATAATTTTATTTGTCCCAAATGTGTGTGTGTATATATATTTATAATTATAATACAGTAGTGTTTCCTTTCTCTGCAAAAAACAAGGTTGCAATAGATTAATGAAATTTTATATTGTTGATTTGCTTATGGCTGTTATATTTTGCCGTGAATTAGCTTCCATTTCCTGTTCCCCCCCCCCCTTTTTTCCCTTTTTCGTAAGAAAATTCATTACTAATGTTAAGGTTCGCATGTTAAATCATGAACTGTGTGCACGGTTGTTATACTATAATACAATTGCATTGCTGGATTTAATGAGGTGACCTGAAAATATATATATATTAATGTATAGTAGAGATGCATGGACATTTGCTTATCTGTGCTTCCAAAATTTAGTTTTGTTTTCCTCTTATTGGCTCGTTTGCTTCATCAAGTGACTTTCTAAATATTTAGTAATATTTCTCAACATCAAAATTAGGCAGGTTCCTGTTAAAACTCTCACATTTTGGTCTGTTTTCTTTATCTTTCTATTTGAGGGAATGATTTAAGATACACTAACAATATCAGGAACTCAATTTCAGATCCATGGAATTATTAATGCAGTGAACAGGGGCATTTGATGCCAATGGGTACTATAATAACAATGAAACCAAGATATAGTGCTACATTAGTTGAACAGAAGTCGAGAGGATCAGAGAAAAGTGGTTGTATATTGTTGTTCTATTTTTCCTGAGGTTTCCTGATTATCAGTTAGATAACAGAAAAATTCTTCATGGTCCTTTACATTATCATACTGAAGTAAAGAAATTTTAAATTGTCCTTGAATTTTGTTATTTTATTTATTTGTTTTTTGCTCAGTTAAATAAACAGTGCATTCTTATTTCCTTGAACATGTTAATTTTATCTGGTCAACTAGCATGGTTTGTTGTTGCCGACATTTTGGAGATCGTGGATGGTTAACAAGTCAAAGAACACAAATGTGGCTGAGAAGAACAATTTCAAGCGGACAGAAAAGTAGGATAGAGGCACTCATTTACAATAAAGTTATAAGAATGATATAAATGATGGAAGCTGGGTTGGAAGAATGTCTATCTGCGAAAGGAGTCAAGCAATCGTTGCAACTCTTGTTAAGGTAAGGAAGAAATGTCAGCAATCTTAAGATATTGCTTATGCAAAATGCTGCTTCTCTCAGGGCATGAGGTGCCGGTGGCTCTATTTGATTGTTGAACAATTACTGTAAATTCTGAAACAGGATGCAAAAATTGTGTCATTTGTAGCATCTGATGTGCTTGCAACAGAGGAAGAGCTCGGAAGAGCCAGAGTACACAATCAGTGTGCGAACCCTGATTTAATTCAGCAGGCCATCGATGGTTGGTATGTTATGGTGCATTACTCCAAAATGCTACACTTTCTTTAATCAGTTTTTTAAGTTTCACTACTGTTGTTAGATAGTACATACTGAGTTCAAGAATGTCAGGAATGAAAGCGATGTTGCTTGTGAAGTTGCCAAGGTAATTGAGTTTGGTATCTTTATTTTAAAACAAGCTTTTGTATTTCAGCCCCTTGGACTGCATTCATTGGGTATCTGCAGCACAAGTATCATTACTTGAGGATGAAATGCGTAGGCCTCAATTAATAGTTTATTTTTCAGTTTTTATTATGTTCCCAGCCTTCTTAAGCTAATGTTATTACCTCCTTATTTCTAGAGAATGTACATTGGACCTAAAAATGGTGAGGTAGAGTGCTTTTTTCTCCTTTTTTAGTGCTATTTAAATATCTGCTGAATCTTCTTAACATGAGCAGGTGGCCCTAATGCTTGCAGGAATGGGGATCATCAAGTGACGTTTTCAGAATTGTAAGAACATGACATTGACTATTGGTTTATCCATCCCCAAAATGCTAGAAAAATTTCCTTCTTACTTTTTTTTTCCAACATTTTTGGATACCATTAGTGTTCTATTTGCAGTTGAAGTCCATATTTTTCCTTGTCCAAAGTTAGGACATATGGAAACCTGATAATATTAAAAATGAGAACATAACTTCCAAGCCAATAGTATTCTATTTGCGGTTGAAGTCTATATTAAGAAAGTTGTATGAAGATTCGTTTCGTCTTATTTATTTTCTTTCCAATCTCTGGATCCTGTAATTTATAATAATTTAAAAGACTATTTGTCTTAGTCTTGCTGCATCCTTTACCTCCAAAGTAGAAAACAATGTCTTTTTATCCTATGTTTTTGTTTTCATTTGATTCATGTGGCCAAATGAGACTTAATTTTATGGTTGCATTTATGTTGTGCTTGGTCTCAAATCTATCAAACTTACTCACTGCCACATCTTTGTGCGTGTACAATTATTGTGAGGTATTTTTTGTTGCTCGTTTAATTTAATGCAATAATTCACTCTTCAACTGATTCTCATGTTGGAAACAGTGGGACTGAAGATTCCACTGATGATGATAATATTGAAATGAAAGAAAATATCTGCCATGATGCAATAATGAGGTTGATCAGGAGACAGATGATGATGCTGATCGTGTGCAGGGTGTGGAAAATTAAGTGAAAGCAGTGGTTCTGCTTGCAATGACCTTTATGATTATAAGGTTCCCCTGTTTGGCTTCTTTCTCTACACTTCCATTGCTCGATCATTTATTTTATTTCTAATTTATATTTTTATAAAAAAATGGAAAATTATTTATAAAGTTATATATAAGTACACTATGCATTGCCTTAATTCATTGCAATTGTTCATTTGTTGTAGCAACTCTTACTAAGGCTACGTAACATGCAATTTATTTATAGCTGTCTGTTTTGTTTTCATATCCATTTTGCGCCCATCGAGGGATTTGCTGACAATGAATCTGATGTTGGAACTCCTAAAAGTGACCATGGTAAGGTTAAGAGTGAAAATTTCAGTGACGCCCATCAACCTGCAGATCAAAACAAGCAGAGAAAGGGAAATGAGATCTCTGAGAAAGAGAAGGATGCTCGATATATGTTGCCTGCCAGCGAATCTTATATGCATAGGGGTGAGATTTTATCATCTATGGATTCTGTGAACCATCTACATCTACCTGGAATTGAATCAGGTACTGCAAAGCCAAATTGTTAAAGCTATTTGTGCTAATGTCGGTGCTAAACAATCAACATTCTGGGGAAGGAGCAATGTGGACTGTCAATTTCTACCGCATATTGTTCTCTATGCAACACTGTTGCTTTTTGCTAGATGATATTCATGATTTCAAAGGCTTATGATGTTGAATGAAAGGAAAATTTTCTGACAATGTGAATATAATCGATAAGCAATTACTTATTGTAACTTAATGGTAATGTACACAACACAATAAGGCCTCCTTGGTCCTGACTCCTAAAGCCTTTACACAAAAAATTGATCGAAAATTCTAAGGACAAACTCAGGCCATTTCAGAAACAATAAAAATCTGCTTCAAAGTTGTTTAAGCTTGTAAGTTTTTGTTAGACTTAGATCCATATTGCCCACCAAATTCCAGACTTAACACCATCACATTCCTCTTTATCAGCACTTAATTTTGGGTTCATTGACATGATTGCTGCAATGCTGCTTTATAATATTTATTTTGTTTTAAAACAAGGTAAAATTAATCTTCAGTTGATGCTTTATCTTGAAGCGCATGCAATGTGAGACTTTAAGCCAGCACTTAGATGGCTCCTGCACCATTTTTTTAATAGAAACACAGTACTACATAATTAGCTCATTATGTTGAAGTCTGGACAAGCCTCGTAAGACATGCTGCATTTTGTGTGGTTCCTCAGCTGTAACCGTATCAACTAAAACCAAGATGCTGAACAACTGCTGTAAACCACCCCCCCCCCAAAAAAAAAAAAAAAAATGGTTCTTTCTTTGTTGCACGATCTTTTTCTTGAGACTTAGCTACCATCCATTGTCAGATCTTTGCATTATGGGGCTTCCCGTTTATTTTTCTAACTTACCCTTCTCCGGCTGCATGAAAAGAGAAACATAATACCTTTGTTTTTGGTAGACTCACTATTCGAAGGTTAGAGATTGCAAAAAGTGACTTGCAACGAAGAATTGCAAAGGAGGTAAATTGCTTCTACCTAGCTCATTGGATGCCAAATTGTGGAATATGGATTTTTTATTTCTAATGGAATTGCCGATGTTTCAATTATAGGCTAAAGGCAATGCAATTTCACAGGCAAGCCTAGAGAGAAGAAAGCAAGCTTTGCATGAGAGGCACTTGGCACTTGAGCAATATGTGTTCTTCACTGAACTGTCAATTGAAAATTTTTGTTTTAACTTGATATGATGAAGTTGTACAGATAGCTGCAAAAAATTAAAAAAAAAATTACAATCTTCAATTGAACAATTTCAATTTTCATATGCAATTATCTTTTTTACTGTACATATATATTTTTTTCATATATTAATTATTGTAAAATAATATGTACCGTGCAAACAGATGGATTAAACTGGTTAAGTATTAATATACAGTGCTTCAATAATTGCGCAGAAAATAGAATTTCTCACGTGGTGAGTTCCCAACACGACGTAGCCGCCTCTATTATATTCGTCAGCAGTTCTGCTCCGAATTGGGACCACATTATTATTATTTCCGTCGTGTTCCCGGCATCGGGCATAATTATCTCATTGTATTTAAATCGTTAAATTTTTAAAAATTCGCATGCTTCTATTTTATTCTTCTTAAAAAAGGGCGCATAAATACGACTTTTTCAGTTTTTTTTATTAATTTTATAATTTTCTATAAAATTTTAAAAATTTTCATTCTGCAATTATTATTGCTTGCATTATAAAATTTATGAAAAATATTATAAATTTTTATGAAAAAATTATAAGATTTATGTGAGTAATTATATTTAATAATTTATGTTATTATAAAAATTATAAATTTTATGTAAAATATTATAAATTTTATAAAATTTGTAATTTCATCAAGTTAATACCCAATCAAACCATTTTTGTTTATTTTTTTATGTTATGAGTTCATTTTTCAGTATTCTCTTAAAATAGTGGTATAAGTGCAATCTTTGTAATTTTTTTCTATAAATTTTACAATTTTTTATAAAATAATATGATTTTTTTTTAATTTTTGAAAATTTTGTAATGCAATTTGTTCATATCACAAGATCTTATGAAAAAAATTATAAAATTTATATAAGTAGTTGAGATTCTAAAACTCATGTCATTATAAAAAAATGTTAATTTTACATAAAATATTAGAAATTTATGAGAAAGTCTCGGGTGTTGCTATTTCACCCAAAAATTTTATGCGGGAATTTTATGCGGGATCTGTACCGAATCCACACGACAATTATACAGGACAGCAAAGAAAAGGTCTAAAATTTGCCCCATTGAAGAAAATACATCAGTTAGATTTGGAAGGAAAACATACCCTACATTTTCAATATATTCGGGACACTTATTTCGGAAGTTCTAGCCATTATTCGAAATTCTCGCAAGAGCGTGTATGTATACCCCTTCAAATCGGGGAAGTTAAAAAGAATTATCCTTCTAAATTTTGCAAAATAAATTAAACAAAGCTACATAAAATTTTTAAATTTTTATATTTCAAATGCACTTAAATATTTCTTAACACAGCTTTCAGAACACATTTTAAACACATGCTGTCCGTTTTCAAGCCCAGTTTTAAAATTTAGTTCGCATGATGCCTGTTTTTAGGCCAACTTGTCCCTCAAAATCAGCTTTACTTGTGATAATAATATATGGACTTTCTGGTTGTTCTCTCTAGTTGTAACGCTTCAATTCACTCTTCGCTATCAGTGAAAAAAGTAATGATGGGTTTCTTCAGCTGGGTCAACTTGATCATGGTTTTCCATTTCTTTTCTGCAACACTCATCTTATCAGATTCCTCCCTGAGCTCAGTGAATCCAGTCAAGTTCTTAAATTTTGCAAAGGAACCTATGGTTTTTGATTGGATGGTTGCAATCAGAAGGAAGATTCATGAGAATCCCGAACTGGGTTATGAGGAATTTGAGACCAGTAAGCTGATAAGAGCTGAATTGGATAAATTGGGAATTCCGTATAAATACCCAGTTGCAATTACTGGTGTTGTTGGATTCATAGGGACCGGGAAGCCTCCTTTTGTTGCAATAAGAGCTGATATGGATGCTCTTGCTATTCAGGTCTGGATGAATTAAGAAAGATTTCCCTTTTTTTTTTTCCTCGTACATGCTTGCTATGTGCTTGTTGGATGGTTTGGATTAGGATACTTTTAAAGATTCTATGGGATGAGATTACAATTTCGTTGCCTTTAGTAAAAAATTTTCACTATCAGAATACAGTTTCTTCTGTATTCGAATGACTTGTTGTTATGTCTAATTTTAGGAAATGGTGGAGTGGGAGCACAAGAGTAAAATACCTGGAAAGATGCATGCTTGTGGACATGATTCGCATGTTGCTATGCTTCTTGGGGCGGCAAAGATACTTAAAGAGCATGAAAAAGAGATACAAGTATGTCTTTTGTGTTTTTCTTATCATGTCCTGTGCTTTTATCA